>RXPK01000014.1:1096528-1537589 GCA_004143645.1 Protaetia brevitarsis | reverse complement strand
GTATTATTTTTTATCTTGTAATTTATGAAGATTGTTGACTTCTTTGCCTGAAGACGCTCATTACATTGAGCGAAACGAATACAATAACAGGAGAGAATTCTTTTCATTCCTATTTACTTTGATTGTTGTTTGTTATTTGAGCGTTAGGGGAAAGAATACTAATTTTTTCTTCTACTTTCTTGACTCGAAATAATTATAATTATTTCAATTATATGAGAAAATGTTTGTGGATTTTATGGTTTTAAATGAAAGATAATTCATCAATAACGTTTCAACAATTTAATGTCTCTCAAGTCTCGGTAAGTAATGAAAACAATTACTATAATGTGGCTGACTTCCATCTATAATTATGTTGCAAGTCAATTACGTATAACACATTAAAAGGTTGTAAGAGACCATATCACGTTTAATATTACAAACAAACATTCATAAAACAGAGACTGCAAAGACTGAAGAGCATGCAATTCAAGATTCAAATCATTAATTATTTCAATGATTTCTTAATACTTTGTGAAGAAATGTTCAAAGGGATTGAACATTTAAAACTTTGATAAAAACTTACGTAACAAGCAGTTTGGTTATCTCCTTGGGACCTTATCATCCCTACGAACGACGCGACACTCTCAATCTTTACCGGAGCGGACCTTAGATACGCGGATCCAGCATTCAGACAAGCACCATTTGGATCCTGTTCGCTGAAGGTGTCGCACGTTGATATTCCGAAACCGATTACTTCCGCCATGGCGCCCTCACGTGGATTCTTCTTCGCCACAGTGGCCATCTGCACCTTTTCGCGAACTTGATTTTCTTCTTCAGGATCACTACGGCCACGTCGAATGGTGGTGTGCCGAAATACAGAGGATGCCTGATGGCTTTTTTCACCTCATAACGGTCGGCGTCTTGCACGTCATCTTGTTCGCCCACTCCCAACCAAACTGCGAAATTGGGGTCTCCCTCTTCGGGGAGGCAGTGGGAAGCGGTTAGGATGACATTCGGACGAACTATGGTGCCGCCGCAGAGGATGGATCCAGATGGATATCCTAAATATGCATAGAATGGGTAATCGTGAATGTCGGCGCGGTCTCCATTAACTATTGCGGTGTCCTCATCATAGACTGGAAGAAAAAATGAGGAGGGCGATTATTTATTTATGATTAGCAAGATGATCGTATAGAGTCACATGTATAGTTAAGGAATGAAGTACGGTGAATTACAATGGAATGTACATGTAAGCAGGTGTGCTACCTGGGCCTATGCGAGGGTCAGACTTGTAGATATACAATATTTTTGACCGTATTCTCATCGCACTGGGAAGTAAATTAAAAATTTAACTTGATTAATATAAATACATTTTTTATTTCTATGAGCCATGTTATAGTTAGCAGTGTAAAACAACGCAAGTAAGAACGTATTTATCTCACGTAAGTAACATGAGTTCGCTTCGATTCAACAACAATAATGTTTTAAAATAGTAATTCCAATTTTTTTAATATAAATTAATTATAGAATTCTAAATAGGTTGAATTTTAATTTTTAAAATTTCCGGGTCTTTCTAATATTTGTATCTGTGTGATTCTATCGTTGAATGACGAATAGTTATCAGCATATGCAACTTTAATAGTAACAATTATTGGATATTCGAATTAATATTATATATTAAAATTCCTGATTGCCAACTTATACAAATTTTTACACCAAATTTTTTTAACCCAAAACTTTGGTGAACATATCAAAATAAAATTATTTCGTTAGTTTTTCGCTGAAAACCTTAGCCAACAATATCTCTCATAACTAACCCACACCTACTAGTTACGTCGCCGACGTTGTCACCCGTTATTACTATATTTGTATCAATCTACAATATAGACTTTTTCAGAGGATATTTGAAAGTTAAATCGTTATTGAAAATGTTAAACAGTAGCGGACAAAGTATTAAACCTTGCGGGACGCCAGCTCGAACCTCCCTCCACCCAGAACAGTAGGTACTGCTAGTTTCTTCGTTGTTGACATCAACGTATTTCCATACATTGAGTTCTATTTGTCAAATATGATTGAAACATCTCCAGAGATTTCCCACGTACTCCATAAAACTTAAGTTTACGGAATAAAAGCTGATGATTGACCAGATGAAAGGCTTATGATAGATCGCAATTTATACAAGCCACCATTTCTGATTTCATTTAATATCGTCAGATATACTAATCCATGATTGTTGTTAATGCTGTAATAGTTGATTTATTTCAAATGAAACCGTGCTGGTTAGGATTGAGATAATTATATCTGTTAAAATAAGTTAACAACTGATCCATTAAAATATATTCATAGGGTTTTGAACAGAACTGGCAATATAGCTATTGATCTATAATTATTTAAAGAATTACGGTTATTTGTCTTTTAAACTGGTTTGGGAATTTGCCCTCACTGACGTATGCATTGATAATATTCTCCAACGAGACTGGGTCAGTACATATATTCGAGAATAATTTTATATGGTAATATTGGGGGAGCCGGGGCATTAATTTTATATTTAATCGTTGGATTATGTATGAAATTTCTAATGCTGTGACTGGATGCAAAAAGAAGAAGCTTTATTGAATTACACTTTTGTGTTTCTCAATCGCTCCATCGAATCGTGGTGGTGGTAAAAACACTACCTAACTTTTAAAACTAGTTAAAAATAGTTGAAATAATTAAATTAAATTATAATTATAACTATTCAGACTGGAGTTCGACAAGGCGACGTGGCCTCTCCACTACTCTTCAACATCGTAGTCTTCGCCATTGTGAGAAAACATTCGAGGACAGACGCTGAGTACAGTTCGACATCGATTCACTCAGTGATCTCATGTTCGCCGACGATAGCGCCTTTTCACCAGACAACGACGCCGAACGCAACGGACACTCTTTATGATATTGCTCCGCATTCGCTCAATCGTACGGCTTGAAAATCAACGTGGACAAGACCAAGGTGCTGACAACGGATGGAATCGCAGGCCACCGTTCACCTCGACGGTGTACAAATCGAACAAGTGCAGGAGTTCAAATCCTTGGGTCACTGGTTCAGGAGAGAGAAAGTGGCTTCCACGCAGAGATCCACAGCAGGAATTGGACAGGCAACCGCGGCGTTTGCCTCTACCAAATGGTGTCTGTGGAAGAAGATTAACATCTCCATGAAGACCAAAATTCGCCTCTTTCGGGCGCTAATTTTGCCAATTCTCCTCTATGGATCAGAAACATGGACGCTGCTTAAACCGGATTTGGACAAACTTGAGGTATTCTAAACGCGATGTCTACGACAGATCCTGGGAATTTCATTGTGCGATCGCATTACCAAAGAAACCATTCGGACAACCTGTCAACAACAACCAGCCATCGGTGAAGTGATCCAGCAACGACGATTGAGATGGTTTGGCCACGTCTGCAGAATGGGCGCAAACCGAATACCACAAAGACTTCTCTGGAAACAGCGACCCGTCCAGTGGAAAGTACAACGCACCGCGCCAAAGAAAACGTGGACAAAACAAGTGGAAGACGACTTGAAAACCGCGTCTCGACCTCAATCAAGCTAGGACCGCCGCCATGGGCCGAAAAGCATGGAGAGCGATCATAGAACAAGTCCGAAATCGTGCGGCACCTACAGCAGCGTACTGGTTGCGTGGGCAACCTCCGCCAGTCGCCAGCTAAGGATCAAAGAAGAAGAAGAAATTAAATAATAGTCGTTAAATTTATTAGAAATTTTATTGGGATCGGAGGTTGTTTTACTAGGTTCTATTTCTAATTCAAAATTTGTAGGTTTTTCATACGGTCTTATTATTAACTGTGAGTGTTACATATAATTAGTTTTCAAAACTTTATTGCAAAATGAGTCATGGGATGATGTTTACTTAATTCAAACTTAATGTCTTTCACAGTATTTTACTTCAATCAGGTCCTCAGATAATAATTACAAATATAATTAACTTTGTTACATATAGTTAAAAGTAATGATTTCAATAAATCTTCACCACGTATTTGAGCAGATAATAGTTAAATCAGCAAGTATTTCTCTTACCGACATTTCCAGCAACCAGTGTCGTTAACACAAACAGGTAACACAAAACATGCATTTTGAACAAAGTACGGAAACACACAATGTTTGAACTAAGTTCCTTTTGCGTAATAAAGTTACTTCAAGTAACTGTGGGAGGAACTGCAAATCTGTTATCAAACTTCTTTAGATATCGTGCAAATACAAGAGTTAATTATATTGATAAAGCGTTTGTAATCAATAAAAAACCGATTTCCTAATCTGTAAGCAGTTGATTTTTATATCAGCATATTTAATTTCCATAATGTAATCTACACCGGGTCTCCAAACCTATGGTCTTGGACCATATATCTTGCTGTTTATGCATAATTTTCAAGAAAGTTACTGCATATTTTCAATTATTCTAATTAGTCCTAAACGGTACGTGATATATACCTATAACCAGTATTCACAGTCAAAAGCGCGCGTTAAATCGAAAAATATGCCAGCTACGTATTTATTTCTAAGCTCTGAAATAGTGCTGTTTCCGTGGAACGTTTCCTAATAAATCCGTGTTGTTGCGGACATAAAAGATTATGATCTATAAATTTCACCATTTGATCATATGCAACGTGTTCTATGACTTTAGATATTGAACTCAGCAAGGATACCGGTCTGTAATTCTCCATGTTTGCAGGATCTTGTTTTTTAAACAGAGGTATAACTGTTGCTTTCTTTAATTGTATGGGAAATCTATCATCTACAAACGACTTATTTATGATATATGTTAGTGGTTCAATGATTCTGTCGTCACCAATTTTTTTTTTTAGCAAAAAGTCACTAATTCCATCATTGCCACAAGATTTTTTGTTTTTCAAATTCTTGATACACTTTGATACAAAATCAGGACAATTGGAGAAAAACGAAAACTACTTTGAGTATATTCGAATAACTTACACCAACCGTTGAACTACATAGTTTAATTTTACTTGATTTTTGGCAACAGTTAAAAAAAATTTCCCGAATGCATTACTAATTACTTCCCTGTCAGATGTTAATACATTATTCACATTAATTTCAATATTGTCCTGATTCCGTGAGCTCTTACCACTTGTTTCATTAACGATGCCCCATAAACATTTTTTTCTTATTTGCCGATGTTTGTATTTTATTTCTTTGAAATTCACATTTTGCATTTTCGATAACTTTTTTATGATTTTTTATGAGTAGTGTATATTATCTCGATTTCTCTATTGTCCATGCGAGATTTTAGCCAGAATAAATCTTCTAAATATTGCGAGCTCCGAATTACTTCTGGTGTTACCCACTGTTTCATTCTAGGTTTGTTCGCTGGTGTTACACCAATTACACTGGTGCATATTGTCTCTTTCTCAGATGCATAAAGAGTAAATCTTTTATCCTGTTTTAAGTAGGAGTCAGTGTGGAAAGTGTAGCACCAGCGAACAAATCTTCTGTTGACTGAATTAGGCATTCGTTTAAAATTCCATACACCAAAGAACACATATGCCAGCTACGTATTTATTTCTAAGCTCTGAAATAGTGCTGTTTCCGTGGAACGTTTCCTAATAAATCCGTGTTGTTGCGGACATAAAAGATTATGATCTATAAATTTCACCATTTGATCATATGCAACGTGTTCTATGACTTTAGATATTGAACTCAGCAAGGATACCGGTCTGTAATTCTCCATGTTTGCAGGATCTTGTTTTTTAAACAGAGGTATAACTGTTGCTTTCTTTAATTGTATGGGAAATCTATCATCTACAAACGACTTATTTATGATATATGTTAGTGGTTCAATGATGTCGTCACCAATTTTTTTTTTTAGCAAAAAGTCACTAATTCCATCATTGCCACAAGATTTTTTGTTTTTCAAATTCTTGATACACTTTGATACAAAATCAGGACAATTGGAGAAAAAACGAAACTACTTTGATGTATATTCGAATAACTTACACCAACCGTTGAACTACCATAGTTTAATTTTACTTGATTTTTGGCAACAGTTAAAAAATATTTCCCGAATGCATTACTAATTACTTCCCTGTCAGATGTTAATACATTATTCACATTAATTTCAATATTGTCCTGATTCCGTGAGCTCTTACCACTTGTTTCATTAACGATGCCCCATAAACATTTTTTTCTTATTTGCCGATGTTTGTATTTTATTTCTTTGAAATTCACATTTTGCATTTTCGATAACTTTTTTATGATTTTTTATGAGTAGTGTATATTATCTCGATTTCTCTATTGTCCATGCGAGATTTTAGCCAGAATAAATCTTTTAAATATTGCGAGCTCCGAATTACTTCTGGTGTTACCCACTGTTTCATTCTAGGTTTGTTCGCTGGTGTTACACCAATTACACTGGTGCATATTGTCTCTTTCTCAGATGCATAAAGAGTAAATCTTTTATCCTGTTTTAAGTAGGAGTCAGTGTGGAAAGTGTAGCACCAGCGAACAAATCTCTGTTGACGTGAATTAGGCATTCGTTTAAAATTCCATACACCAAAGAACACTCGTAGCAAAGTTATATATCTCATCCACATCGGCATTCACTAAACGTAGTGTCCAATCTATCGATCTCAAGAGTGATTTTAAGTGGTCAATATTCGACAAACAAAACTTCCTACATTTATTAATGCTCGCTGGATTCTACTCCTCTGAAAAAAACCCTCTTAATTACAAAATATGAGCTAAATGATCAGCAACTGTAGGCTGAAAGATGTCACTGCATCAACACTCGGGGGATTTAAATTTGTATCCACATAGTTCAATTGCTGTAGAAGAAGTTCTACCGTTTGAATTAAAGACAAATATCCCAGTGGCACTATCCGTAGTGCAGTAAATACCAAAACCATAAAAAAAAAATATCCAGTAAGTGTATTCAATGCAAGGACGTTTTTGAGTAATCTATGTTTAAATCTCCAGAAATAATAATAATATTGTCGCAAATTTGATTAACCTTTTCCAGACAAGTTGACAACCTTATATTAAAATTATCAAAATTACCGCTCGAAGCTCTATACAAGGTTAGTAAAGCCACTTTTTTATCATCAATTTGCAACTGGCAAGCGCATATTTCAATATCAATTTCTACGGCTATTTCGCTAGTAAGAGGCTTTATCATATTAATTACATCACCGTGTGCAAAAATTGCTACTCCACCATGAATACTCTTACTTCTTTACTCTTACTTTACAAGAAAGTAATTGTTTAAATGTATACAATCCAATAGATCACCGCTGCATCCAATGTCTGAACACACAAAGTTACAATGTGGATTTATATTCGTCAAAGTACTTCAATATTACCAATCTTATTTGTTAAACATTGAACATTTACATGGATAATTTTAACAAAATAACAAGTGATTCTTCAAAAGGAGAACATTGAAGAAGTGGTGATTTGTGATTTTTTGCGCAGAGGAAGGACAGCTAACTTCCAATTTCGGTCAGATTGAATTTCGGTTTAATTACATGCCTCATAAGTTTGACTGTTTCTATGTTTACTGAATTAAAGGGATATCTTAGCAAATAAATCAATCTACAATATTTCGCGGTTTCTATTTTAATTAGTTTTGTTTTTGTAATTGATATTACTAACACTTCCCAAAAAATACCTTTTAGCATTTTTCGATGTAGGTAGTCTGGCTAACAAGAAATAACCCTTACATAGTTGGAATGAAGGGAAATTAGGAGATGAGAAGAAAAATGCAAGAAAATGATTATGTAGTTCGTAAACTCAATATTTTATTAAAATATTCTAATAGAACAAACGAAGTGTTGTTTTTTTTGTGAGGTTTCGGGTTCTAGTGCAAATGGACATTATATAGTTATTATAATTTATTATAATATTTCAAATGTTTCTTGATCCACCGCCAGTTCTGGGATACCGAGGCGTAGCATTAACGCCTGAGGAACAGTCGCGTTTGGCCACTCCGCTAGCCACACCAATTACCTGGCCGTTTTGAATTAATGGACCACCAGAGTCACCCTATAATTAGATAAAAATAAAAGCAATTAGATCGGTAGTCAATCTGGAAGAGGTTCTGTAGGATTTACTAATAATACAAGAGACCTATTTCGACTTTTGCTAGTTGTCATTTTATTTCTATAACTCAACTTTGTAAGTAATTAACTTTACTGTAATTTTGTTTTAAATAAATTTCATTGTATAGTTTAGGGCTTCCCGATGATGTTATAAATTCAGTACTTATTTAACAAACCGAATACCCAATATAATTCTAATTCTATAAATATGCGTGGTCCTGCAAATCAACTGCTGTCTGCGATTGCTCATTTGCTATTGAAGTGAGATGTAACATTAAGAAAAGCACTTTTAGAAATTATTATATTTTTTAAATTTTTAGTAGTGGCTGATTATAGGCTATGCGTGCCCATTTTGTTTCTTTATTTAATGTGTTTGTTCAATGAAAATAAATATTTTTGATAAAAAACCAATCGTACCATTCAAGAAATCAGAACTGCCGCAAATTCTCCTATGTAAACCTTATAGAATTTTGGGTCAGAATAGGCCTGGCATATTTATTTACATACATATGAATTTAGCTAATGAACCATCATATTGTTACGCTACATAGTAGCATACAGCCCGGATTAAAAAATTAAATTTTAAAAGAAATATATTAATTAAATTAGAAAAAATCAAATTTTATACATCCCAGTGTCCTCTATCTTTATTAATTTTGATTCAGAAGTGTGCTCTCTCACCAGCCAGATGGCATGCAGGGCGAGAAATTTCCGATCGAGGGGCGGTGACATAAAAAAAATAATGAAGAGCTCGTTAACTCTCCTATATCTTTCACTAAGTGTAGAGATTTTGAGCAAGGATGTTATCAATTGTCCTCTCCTTCAAATTCACTGTCAATTACCAGTTTAAATGATATTATAGACATGATAATATTGTGCCTCAATAGTAATCAATCTCTTATGAAAAATTAACATTTAGTGTGGATAAAAGTGATTTTATTTAATAAAAAAAAACTCTAATGGAACTTGTTAAAATCAGACATGTAATCTTCGGATAATTATCTCAGTAAGTACGTGACTCCGTTTAATAATAACACTAAAGTTTCATTAGGATTCACTTTTGCAATTTCAAATTCATAGTTTCGTACGTAATACGTTTAAATTAAATTTCAAAATTCCCGCGTTTTCTGACCGTTCAAACGGAGTTATGTGAGGCTTAAAGAGACGTGTGAAACAGAGTAGCCAACCTTGATGGTAAATTACTGGATATTGGTTCGTAACGTAAATACATAACAAATACTTATAAACCTATTTACACAAATTTCTCCCAAAGTAACTGCGAACAGTTTCGCAGACGATACAAACAATTTTCTAGCCTCAATTCTTTCTGAACGAATAAAAATAAATTTCTTATAAGTATAATTAATTTAGATTAGAATGGAAATAAAACGTTATTTTAGGTAGATTTGACGAGGAATACTTCTATAGGCCGATTCTGCAGACATCGGGTGGTCAGGACTGTTCAGTGTCGAATGAGGCCCTGGTACATCATAGGTACTTCAGATCACGGAAAGTGGCTCGTTCAGGACAGGAACATCATAACAGGAAACTCAGGAAAATCGTCGTTGAAGAAAAATTTACCCAAAAAGGTTGCAGTAAAATTGGATAATATTTATGTGAAAAACTTTGTTTAACAATTAACAATTATTTTAAGGTCGTGATTTGGGATAAAATTGGATTTTTACGAAATAGCCGTTAAATTTTTCAAGAACAAATTGAGACAGGTCTGCCTCGAACAAAGCTCGGTTAGTGAATGGTTCGAATTGAAAATGATTTAACTGACTTGAAAGCGATTGTCTTCGTCAAGGAGTCCAACTGTCTGTGAAAATCCGTTAATATAACCGAAATGAAGGGAACATCCATTGTTTTATATATAAGAATGCCCATGTGATCGAAAGAATTGTCGACTGTTCAAACGAAATGAAAATAAATAAAATTACAAAATCTGGAATCACTTTACAATTGAAATATGATAAAGGTATGTGTCAGTAGATCATGAGAAAAATACATTTGAAATTTTTAAACACTTATTACTATATAAAATTAACAATCTTAAAATTCATTATTGCACCTAAAAGGTAGGCAACCATTTATACACATAGAATTCTTACAGAACACAATTTCCAGCAATTTCCCCAAGTCTTTCTGTTGACATATCAAAGGAATTGTACTGCCAATGCATATACAAACGTTATTAGACTAATTTTAACTGACATAAATACACAGTAAAAATAATAAAACTGTTCACTTGAATTAAACGTGGATCCAAATTTTGATCTGTCAATATCTATTTGTAATACTATACTATTCAAATTCTAATATTCATGTTCGATGTGTAGGTATATCACTGCTGACCATCTTTACTTCCTGAAGGGAAAATTCTGAAGAAAAATGCCTTGAAGGACTTGCCAAATGCAGAGATTTCCTACATCACCTGGACATCGTCTGGCTGTCTGCTGCTACATATATATCGTTTTTCTTATAATCTAATTAGTTTTAAAATATAACTGAGTAAAATAGTAACATTCCCTTTTAAATAATCGTAGCATATATTTGCCATCACAATATATTATTATTAAAATTACATCGACAGTTGAATGGACACACACATATATTCAAATTTAAACGCAAGTTGCATGGGGTTGTACTGCAAATTTTATGCATGCAATACTGCCGCACAATCAAATCGTCATTCATTCATTCATTCGTTAAGTTAGGGTGGGCACCTATAGTCCAGGCACTTGAGCTAGGTGCTCATTGCACCGCCCCTATTAAATCTCTTATTTCCACTCGAGCAGCTTGGTGTTCTTTATAAAGCCTAGTATCTTGCCCAGTGGAAACTTCAGAATCTTCGAAGGCTCCAATAGATCCTTTCAGAAATATTTCTGCCTGAGTACCTTCAATTCCTCACATGTACTGACTACATGTAAACTCGTTTCCTCCTGTACTATAGTTCTCATCTTCTGCACCACGATTCGCTTACTCAGCCTGTGTTATATATGGATGCTTTTTCAGGGGACAGTGTCCAGTTACCAACCCAGTAATGGTTTTAACTTCTTTCTTACTGCTTAGGTTATCAGAGAAACTACCATCCCCATCCCCTATCAGCGTTTTGGTACGGAGTTGACTTCAGTCGACCTCCATTTTTTTGTACTTTCTTTATCTAACCAGTCCAGATCTCCCTTCTTGCAGAGCTCCTTAGTTAATCCCACATAACGGGTGACTTATGAAGAGTCTTTTAGAGCCTTCCTTGGCTAGTTCGTCGGCTATTACATTGCCCTTTATATCATCATGTCCCGGCAGCCAAATCAGAGATACCGTGTAGTCTCGTGCCAGTGTATTGAGGGATTGTTTACGGTCTCTAATTAGTTTTGACAGACTGAATTGATAGTAGCCTGGCTGTCAGTCATTATACTTACTTTCCTTCTGATGCAAACGTATTGCACTGCAGATTGAATGAGAGTCATACACACGATGCAACTGTAGTTCAAATTATCGAGCTGTATATCTGTAGTACGATAAATCGTACCGTCTGTGGGCCGTTTTAGTCAGCCAAGCGTAGATCGGGTATTTGCAGTAGCGTAGATAAATTGAAAGTTATATTTTGTTAATCGACAAGTACTTATGCAATTGTGTAGAAGCCAGATGTGTTCAGCGCACGAACGAGGTCATCTACCACAAGGTTCCACAAAAGTGGTACCGAAACGCCTCCTTGGAGACAGCCCCGATCTAAGCGCGCCCTCACGCTGGCATCTCTCACACTCACTTCTATTGCCCTTTGCTCCAATATACAGCGGAACCATCCTACAAGTGTCAGTTCAATACCATACCTAGTTTGAGCACTGACAATGCTATTGACAGAAGCTTTATCAAAAGCTCCTTCTATGTCTAGGAATACACCCAGAGTAGACATTTTATTGTCCAACGATCTCTCTATCCGCCGCACCACTGAGTGGAAGGCAGACTCGGTAAACTTTCCCGGGATGTACGCGTGTTGATTTGTGTGAAGTGGATACAAAGGTAAGACCACCTCTCTTACTATATAACGGTCGCACAGTCGTTGCAAAGTCTTCAGCAGAAAACTGATCAAACTTATCAGCCTGTATGATTTAGCCAAGGTATAGTCGGATTCGCCCTGGCTGTTGATAATGGCAAAACCACTCTTATTTCCCTCCATTCCTCAGGTACTCCATACAATGCACCCCCTGAACAGTGTCACCACCATTTATTGATAAATTAATACAAGAAAAAAAAACATCCTTAAACCCCGTGCTCCATTCAAAGGTTACCTACTCTAATTATCTCATTATTCCTAACATGTCTGGTTCTATTTTAATTACCTATTGGTATTGATTATATTGGCGCCGTGGAGCGGACTTTAATATATCTCTCAGTATTCACCTACATTATGAAAAGAACTAAAAAGATGATTTTTGGACAGATATTACCAGCATTTAGTTAAAATTAGTTTAAGTGAGTCACAGTGTCACCAATGGGCTGAGCAGGGAATCTGCGCCCCATCGTAGTAGGGCAGGAAACACACCACAAACTTTTAATTGCCGAAAGAATCGGGTTCCTTACACCCTTTCCGCCACGCTAAATCCTCCTCCAGTTTGAGGCGGCCATGAGGGTATCATTCCACGCAAGTTTATGTGATCACACGCCGCGAAAGTGAGTAGCTATAAGTATCCGTGCTGTTCTTAAAAGGTCGCACGAAAAAAGTGCCATCCTCTCGATTTTTAACAGTCCCAGTTGGACTGGCTGTCTTTGCTTAAGAACTTTCTTGAAGCAAGTCCTCCACAGATCGTGTGATTTGTTCTAGATTACAGAGCTTTCAGTTTTGGTTCTCACTTAAAAAAATCTCGATCCACCATCGAGGTTCTTACTTTCTTTACCGATTGTGACCTAATGTGGACAATGCGCACTCAAAGGGCTCCACAACTTGATGCCCTCACCTAACGCCAGCTGGACGGAGGGCCACCGATCCCAGACNAGTGGTGGCTCTGGAGTCTTCGTCTCTAGTCTGAACACAATCATTCTGTGATCAGAGAGAGAAGGTTGCCAGAAGGCCAGATGGCATGCAGGGCGAGAAATTTCCGATCGAGGGGCGGTGACATAAAAAAAATAATGAATAGCTGGTTAACTCTCTTATATATTTAGTAAGAGTAGAGATTCTGAGCAAGGATGTTGTCAATTGTCCTCTCCTTCAAATTCACTGTCAATGACGTGTTTAAATGATATCATAGGCATGATAAAGTCGTGCCTCAATAGATTCAAACTCTTATGTAAAATTAAAACATTTAAGTGTGGATAAAAGTGATTTTATTTAATTAAAAAAAATCTAAATGTGAACTTGTTTAAAATCAGACATATATCTTTGGATATTCATCTCAGGTGAGTACGTGAGTCCGTTTAATTAATAACACTAAAGTTTCATTAGTGATTCCACTTTTTGCAATTCAAATTCATAGTTTCGTACGTAAATACGTTTAAATTAAATTTCAAAATTCCCGTGTTTTCTGACCGTTCAAACAGAGTTATGTTAGGCTTAAAGAGACATGTGAAACAGAGTAGCCAACCTTGATGGTAAATTTGCTGGATATTGGTTCGTAACGTAAATACATAACAAATACTTATAAACCTATTTACACAAATTTCCCCAAGTAACTGCGAACGGTTTAGCTACGATACAAACAATTTTCTAACCTCAATTCTTTGTGAACAAATAAAAATGAAATTTCTTATAAGGATCCTTAAATTTAGATTAGAATGGAAATAAAACGTTTATTTTTAGGTAGATTTGACGAGGAATATCTTCTACAGCGCCGGATTCTGCAGACATCGGAGTGGTCAGGACTGTTCAGGCGTCGAATGAGGGCCCTGGTACATCATAGGTACTTCAGATCACGGAAAGTGGCTCGTTCAGGACAGGAACATCATAACAGGAAACTCAGGAAAATCGTCGTTGAAGAAAAATTACCCAAAAAGGTTGCAGATAATTTGGATAATATTTGTGTGATGAACTTTGTTTAACAAAAAACAATTATTTTTAGGTTGTGATTTGGGATAAAATTGGATTTTTACGAAATAGCCGTTAAATTTTTCCAGAACAAATTGAGATAGGTCTGCCTCGAACAAAGGTCACCTGGTGAATGGTTCGAATTGAAAATGTTTTAACTGACTTGAAAGCGATTATCTTCGTCAAGGAGTCCAACTGTCTGTGAAAATCCGTTAATGTAACCGAAATGAGGGGAACATTCATTGTTTTATACATGAGAATGCCCATGTGATCGAAAGAACTGTCAGATGTTTAAACGAAATGAAAATAAATAAAATTACAAAATCTGGAACCACCTTACAATTAAAATATGATAAAGGTATGTGTTAGTAGATCATGAGAAAAATACATTTGAAATTTTTAAACACTTATTACTATATAAAATTAACAATCTTAAAAATTCATTATTGCATCTAAAAGGTAGGCAACCATTTATACACATAGAATTGTTACAGAACCCCATTTCCAGCGATTTCCCCATGTCTTTCTGTTGACATATCAAAGCAATTGGACTGCCAATGCATATACAAACGTTATTAGACTAAATTTAACTGACATAAATACACAGTAAAAATAATAAGAATGTTCATTTAAATTGAACTTGGATTCAATTTTGATCTGTCAAAATCTATTGCAATAGTATACTATTCAAACTCTAATATTCATTTTCGATGTGTAGGTACTGCTGATCAACTTGCTTCCTAAAGGGAAAATTCTAGAGAAAAATGCCTTGAAGGACTTGCCAAATGCAGAGATTTCCTACATCACCTGGGCATCGTCTAGCTGTCCGCTGCTACATATTATATCCTTTTTCTATTATATCTAATTAGTTTTAAAATATAACTAAGTAAAATAGTTACATTCCCTTTTTAAAAAATAGTAGAATATGTTTGCCATCACAGTACATATGTTTCACTGGAAGAAACACTCTGGCAATGGTAATTAATTAAGGGGGCAATTTAAGGGGCAAATATACAGAAAGAATTAAGAAGATTTGGACCAGCCACTTATCCGTAAAAAACAAAGTTAGTGCCACAAACATCTGGCCCTTCCGATAATCACCTATACGTTTGGATGTATTCGCTGGAACGTAAAAGAGCTAGCAAACTTGGATAGAAAAACAAGGGTAAATATCACCCGGGCAAGAAGAATCCCAATGGCTCAGTGGATAGGTTGTAGAATCCGTTGCAATAGAGAATGGTACAAGTCGTCACCAAAATCTGCGCGAAGCCTGACATCAATTACCCCCGGTGTCTGTTGCCTAGCAACGAGGCATCAGCTACCAATATTCGTTCATTGTGCTGGTGATGTCATGTACCATTCTCTATTACAACGGACTCTACTTACCTAGAAATACAGGCGGACGAGGGTCACTCGACGTTGAAGATATGTACGCGAGCAGAATTATAAGTACTGCATGCAGAGTGTCCGTCAATAGTGATCCCCTCCTGAAATTTGTAAGGCAGCACAAGGAATATGACAGAGCCAATTTTCTATATGGAGCTGTGGAGAGAGCGCCAACTAAGCTCAACCTCCAATTAAATTTGAAGAAGACATCAAGGGACCTTGATGGGGCGTTTCCTTGCATCTAAAAGGAATCCAAAAAACAATGGACATAGTAAAGAAGGCAGTAGGGAAGCAACACAATAATCGCCATACATTAAAAGCGATGCATGGGATATTTTATAAAAATATTGATGAACTACAGCTGTCGGAGAGATTGACATTCGCTTTTTTATGCCACCTGGATTGTATTCTGAGGCGGAGGGCTATGTAACAGCATGTCAGGACGGGGTCCACCCAAGTTTGATATACAGAAGGTTTCCCTTCCGATATAAGCGCATAGTGCATGATAGAATTACTTTTGACCACTTCTAACTAAGCTGAGATGTGTTAAATAAAGGAATCAACAGTATATATACATGTAACATTGTCTGTAGTTTATTTGTTGGATTTTTTCCCTTCTTAGTTCTGTCGTCTTCATCCCTCGGTGATACCTCTTCTTCATTTCCTTCTTTTTGCTGTACTTGCCTCAATTCCTCCAATCCTTCGGCAGTTAACTGAATGTCATGTTCGTCTATCAATTCCTCTATGTGTGCTTCGTTAACTTCGAAATCCATGGATCCTACCTAATGAAATAACTGCATCAAACACTCGCAAAGATTTGTTAACTTCTTTATTTGTTTCCACATCACTTTATTTGACAGCCTCAGGCCATAACTTTTAAAATAGTAAGTGGAAAATTTAGTATGTATATAAATTCAAATAGGAATTACCAGAAAACTAAAAGGTAAACTTAATGGATATCACTACTAGAGTAGAGTTTATTGAAATTCTTCACCACGTGGAACACTGGGGACTTCACTAACACCTTAGTTCTGGCCCTTAGAGCTCTAAAAACATCACACAATCGCGTAGTTTGTGTTGGAACATGGAAATTATGTAATACAGGCAAGCAAAGACGGTGAGTCTACAACATTCGCTAGCACATTATGTAGAAACTTGACACTATCTACTATATCGTCTTTCTGACATTGACTGAAAATTATGCTGTACCAGCAGCGCACAATAGTCTGTGCCACGTTCTGGATAGGTTCCCAAGACTCTGAGTGATAAGTATTTTAAAAATCGTTTCTGTATTTTCTCAACGGCTAGTATTTGGTATATGTAGTATGGATTCCATACCAAAGAAGCATATTCCAATTTACTTTCAACTAAAGCATGATATAATTTTTTGATTGCATGTAGGTTAGTGAAGTTGTAGCATGATCTTACAACAAATCCCTTAGAAGCGGACCAACAAATATTAATTATATGTCCAGTAAAGCTCGCCCGAGAATCAAACAGCACACCTAAGTCACGAACCACATCACTTTTAGTAACTACTCCAGCCTTACTGAGTAGTCATAAATAACTATGAAAGAATCTATTGTGGGGTATTACAGAACACTTATTGACATTTAAAGATCATGACAATTCATCGATCAGTGTAAGGTTTGTCTGCACGTTAATACAATCAGTATTATCATCAACTATGTGGTATAAATTTTCAAGTCGTCCGCATAGCCCAATTGATCACACTTTAGCCTTTTTAGCAAATCATTAATGAAAATGTTAAAAAGCAGAGGACCTAGATAAGAGCCCTGCGGTACTCCTGACGTCACTGAGAAGGTATCGGAACAAAAGCCATTGTAAGTAACATATGCACTTCTGTCTCTTAAGTAGGACTCCATCAAATTAAAAATATTAAGGCCTGTTTTAGACAAGGCGGTTTAGTTTGTTTACACTCAACTAGCTGATTGTCATTGAAGACCTATTGAAGGCGCCGAAGCGAACAATTGACTCCTTGTGAAAGGGTTCATATCAGTATGCTCCTTACAACTTAATTGAATCAACTAAATCGCCTCGTCTGAAACAGGCTCAAGATTTGGGCTTAACATAGTCAGCACAGATACGTATTACAATAGTGGAGTTCATACAGATTTTCGAAAACTCTAAGTTTTATCAAAAACGAGTACCACAAAGCTCGTTCAAATTTAATTCATTATCAGCAATTACTAATAGTTGACTAATCAAAATTAAATCATTCCAGAAGCAACAACTAGAAAGCTATTTACAAGCAAAAGTGATTATAAATTAGTTAATTAGTTAATTTTGTTTTTAAATAATTGTCTAGATAACATTTTATTGGAATTTTGTCTGATTCGCCCTGTTATAAAGCAATTTAAGCTTTTTTTACAACAAAACAAGCCAATAATACTTCTCTCCTTAATTGTATTTACATAGTAGGTCTGCATAAACTGTTATTGTAACGTTTTCTTCTGCTAATCATCATCAGTATGCACAAGCAAATGCTTAAGAGAAGACTCTAAGACCTGAGATGAAGGAATGAACCTCACGAACTGTTCTCCGTACGCTTAATTAAGATAATCGCTTTAATTAGAATATCGATCTGATTTGGAAGTGGCTTGGGTTCCCGTGACAAAAGCAAAATTATTCCATTGCCCAACTGCCCAACTGAATTCCTCCCATCCAATTCTTAGCAGGGTGACAACACGGAGTACCAAGACCCATCAAGAGTTCGGGCGTTTCTGAATTAATGCAGCTCTTTTTTTTTGTGACACCCAAAGGCATCCATCATCGTTTCTTAATCTCCGGAAGCGAATGACACCGTAAAAATTGTAAAGGCGGATAATCGGCGAATTAAGCCAGAAAGGCCGCTCCATATCGACCCCTCGCCATTAAACGACCCGGCAATTCGAATATTAGGTAAGAGGGGGTGGCTGTCCTAATTAGTTTGATACCACAAGCGATTACCTCCTGCTTTTGGAGAGGTGTTCGACTTTCGTTGAAAGCTCTCTCTCCTTCGATATTTCACCGTGGTAGAAAGTGAGAATTTTCGAGTTGTTTAGATTAAGGGAGTAAACAAGTGACAGCCGCGAGGTATTTGTATTACAGCCTTATTAACTTCGAGTCAGATATCGATCGGTCTGTTATTTGAGTGCTAGGTAGAGTGTGTTGTATCCTACTGACTGCGCCGATTTTGTTTTTCTCAAGATGAAGCTTAATGCCGGTATTACAGCGATTATTTTCATTCCGGGAAGCCATTTTTAGTGTTTATTTTACACGGAAAAATGGGAATTTCGCAATGTAGGAATAAACTTCGTTGCACAATAAGAAAGCCACGTGGCGGTGTTGCATTGGAACGAAAACTAAGATAATTCTGTAATTCTTTTCGTTAAAGTTAAAGCGGTTTAACAATTTGCATTAAAAATCAAGTTGACGGTTTCTTGTGATAATTAAGGCGATCTGGCTAAAAACACAGTGCGAGAGGAGGTAAGGAGTTGGGTTAAAGAGCACTGGAAGCAGTACTACATGCAGGTAATCTTTATTAAGGGACAATCAAAGATGAAGGCTGAAGAATCATTAGAACTTAGTGTGAATTATCGTTGCAGGTAGCAAGATACTGTACATTGCAGGGTATCTACAGAAAATAGGAACCAACAGTGGAGATGCCAACTACAGATTGTGTAATGGGGTGACAAAGTGCGAATCCGAAATTCTGGACGCAAAAACATGCCAAGCCAAAAATGCACCAGAATATTACTTCCAAGTCAATCAACCAGAGACTTAGCACATGATACCAGGATACTGGAATGGCTGGCATAATGGATAAAGAAAATGGAAATTAAATGTGAAAAGCCAAGCGGTTGCAGGCTATAGAGTCTCCAGAGATTTAGTGTCAGATGGCTTGCATAGTGAGAAAAAAGTGGTTTGACAGCATTTTTATGAAAAGTATGATGGTTTAAAATTGGAGTGTTTTTGCCATCGTTTCCAATAATATTGAATAGTTTGGCAATTTTTTCATTAAAGCTAAGATAATTTATTACGTCCTTTATTTTTTTATGCAACATTATAGTGTTTTGTAAGTTTTCTCATTAAATCTGAAGTGATTTAAGAGTTTCATTGGTGAAACCAATGTGAATTAACACTTTTCTAAAACATAAAACTGAAATGGTTTAACAAAAAATTACCAAATCACCACATCCCTGGTTTACATTATCTTTTTTGTTAAAGTTATCGTTGTGATTTGGCAGTTCTTCATAAAAACAAAAATAAGTAAGTGAGCAATTTATTTTCAATGATGATTTGGCAGTTTGGCTTAGCAAATTTCTTTTTAAGGCTCAGGTAATTTAGCACGAGCCTTCAAATAAAGAAATTTTGTAGTTTTTCTAAAAAAGAAGAAAAGAAACAAGGTCATTTGCAATAGCTTTTTATACTAATTAGATTAGATGTTTTTTTATTTAAAACTATAATGATTTGATAATTTTTTTTTTCTGTAGTATTAACAAGGCTTAATTCTTTCTCTTAAAACCAACATGAATTTGCAGTTTTTCTGTAAAGCTAAGGTCAGGTTTGTCAGTTCTATAGTTAATGTTATGCTACATTATTGTAAGGTTTAAATAAATTATCTAATTTAGCAATTTTTTTTTTCTTTAAAAATAAGGCGATTCCAAACCTTGTTCATTGAAAAAAGAAAATTTTGCAACAAAGTCAAGATGATTTGATATATATTTTTTTTTTTCGTAAAAACAAAGGCGATTTTGCATTTTTTCATAACTAAAACAACATTAAAAATCTGAGTTGGTATTATATCTGTAAAGTTGAGGCGATTATGAGAAGCTTACAGTTAAACCCAAGTAGTTTTAATAATTTATTCGTTAAGGTAAACATGATTTAGCATACTTTCCAAGGTTTTTAAACTGAAGTGATCTAGATCTTCTTTCAAACTATATGGGTTTGACAACTTCTTCGTTAGAATTTTGTTTGGCAGGTTCTTTTTAATAATAATAATAATAATTATTTATTTGCTTAGTTGATGCATACATTAGTGTATATTAAGCACGTCAAAATTAAACAATACACTACAAACATATAATACAATATTTTATTAAGACTGTGATTATAACTCACAAGGGAACACCGGCGGGTGTCCCCCTCCGATTTCGATGAAACTTAACAGATCGAAAGAGGACCTTAAAATAAGAGACACGTACTTTTTTTTATCGGCGTATCCGCACGATTTTGAGGTACAGCCCCCTCCAAAGTTTGGACGATTTTTCAATTTTTGCAAATATTTCCTAAATTATAACAGATATTAAATTTTCTTCTTAACATAATTTGCAGCATATTGCATGGCCCTAAGGGTGGCGTCGTCCGTATTCGCAAAAAGTTAATAACGGGGGACGGGGTACTCCGTACCCCCCATTTTTTTTTACATTTTTTCTTTTTCTTATTCATCAAAAGAAGGCCGATTTTACATAGAATACGATGATGTATAACAAGTTTACAAAATTAATAATTGTAAAAATAGAAAAATAATAATAAAGCTTCAAAATTAATAAACTTGTCTATTGATATAAATCAAATGAACTATAACAGAAATAAGTTTTTATCCTTAACATAATTTCCAGCATAATACATGGTCTCAAGGTAGATATCTTCATAAAAAGCTAATAACGGGGGATGGGGTACCCCATACACCCGCATTTTTTTAATAATAAGTTTATTCATATTTCATCAAAAAAAGATCGCTTTTACATAGAAAACAATGGTAATAAATTTGGAGGATTAATAATAAAAATAATTGTAATAATAATAATATAGTACATTAACAACAATTATTTGTTATCGTTACTCCGCTGCTCTCCTTACTTAAATATTTCTTAATTTAGAATTGTATCTACTCGACAAGCTATGGTCAAACCTTTCTATGTCTACTAACTTATACTATATACTATATTAAACTTTTATCGGTGGTAGCAATATAAATCGTTTTACCAACTGCAGTTAGTGACTGCGTTTTATATATTTCCTTAATAAAATGTTGTTCATTCTTAGAATACCGTAATCCTTTAGTGCGTATATATGAACAAATTTGCTACACAAAACGAAGGATTAAATAATACATACATATATATTGATTAATTTATTTCAAGTTTTTCGTGCAATGTAGGTGTACAATGTAAGTATTCAATGGAGCATAAATATAACTAATGTGTTTGTAACGATTATAACATTTCGGAAACAATAGAACAGAATTAGAAAAACATTATAATGCTTATAAATGTTTAAATACATGACATACTGTAATGCGATTATTGGTATATATGTATTGCAATAGCGAACAAGATTAATATACATACAGTAATTAAGCTATGTAAGTATTACAGTAGTGATAGTCTGTGTAAAAGTGTTTAAAACGCAGATTTTGTTTGCACCATGAACACCGCACAATAGCTGGTTTATTGCAAATACTACACAAGGGTTAGACTGCGCATCTTTGTTAAACAAAACTCTACAGGATTTTAAAGGGCCCAGGTCTTTCCTCAACGTATCCACTCTTATACCACGAGTACTTGAATACGTCGAAAAATCTTGGGAAGAAAACTGATTATGGGTTAGGGATTGCAACTTAATGATATTATTTCCCTGATGTAAATCTATGTCGTAGTTCATAAGAATTATTATATCCGAAAAAGTTCTAACAAAATTTTTCCACAGTCTAAAACCATATACATCTAGAGGTTGTACCATCGCTGTCGTTTTTTTTGGTATATTTAAAATGTTCAAAGTTTTGTCTTTTGGCACTAATTGCGAAGTTCGGCAACACAATGCCCACTCCAAGAATCAATCAAAAGGACACTCTTTAGCCCGGTATTCGACTGAAAAACATCCGTTAGCCAGGTTTTGAAATGATTTGAAGTGAGCTTACCAGATATCTGAAGTGACTGAATAATTAATTAAACTCACGTATGCGTAGATAAGTGCATATCAAATTCATCACAATAGACACGTACATATATTTATTTTGAGTTATTATTACTGTTATTAATTTTCTAAATTTATTATACATCACCGTTTTCTATGTAAAAGCGATCTTTTTTTGATGAATAATGAATAAAACTTATTATAAAAAAAATCGGGTATGGGGTACCCCGTCCCCGTTATTAGCTTTTATGAAGATATTCTACTTGAGACCATGTATTATACTGGAAATTATGTTAAGGATAAAAATTTATTTCTGTTATAGTTCATTTGATTTATATCATTAGAAAAGTTTATTAATTTTGAAGCTTTATTATTATTTTTCAATTTTAGAATTATTAATTTTCTAAACTTGTTATACATCATCGTATTTTATGTAAAATCGGCCTTCTTTTGATGAATAAGAAAAAGAAAAAATGTAAAAAAATGGGGGCTACGGGGTACCCCGTCCCCGTAATTAACTTTTGCGAATACGGATGACCGCCACCCTTAGGGCCATGCAATATGCTGCAAATTATGTTAAGAAGAAAATTTAATATCTGTTATAATTTAGGAAATATTTGCAAAAATTGAAAAATCGTTCAAACTTTCGAGGGGGCTGTACCCCAAAATCGTGCGGATACGCCGATAAAAAAAAATACGTGTCTCTTATTTTAAGGTACGCTTTCGATCTGTTAAGTTTCATCGAAATCGAAGGGGGACACCCGCCGGTGTTCCTTTGTCAGTAATCAGGAATTAAACACCGTAGAATTTTGCAATTTGTTCTCATTTATAGATTTACTGATCTCTTTTCTGATTGATGTAAAAATGTAATTAAATATTTCATTCCAAAAATTGATTATTTATCGTTCGATTCCTTTAAAAAAAAAATTAAAATATTTACTTATTTATTTATTGCTGTAATTATTATAAACTGCATTTTCCTTAAAATATAAGCTTTAAATGTGAAAATAGTACCGATCATATTGTTATTTAACTTTAACTTGAAAAATTAAAAGAAAAATACAAATGGCGCAGTCAGTAGGATATCGCCAGCGGCAAAGGTCACTATTTACGATATTTCGACGATTATTCCCGTAGAAATGCCACCACCTGAGGCACCAAGATGATCCGATTTCATTATAAACGATTTCACTTAACTGCGGCGGTGATATTTTTCCCCAGTACCGCTATAAATCCTCTGAGCAGCCTACCGCTCGTCTAACAAACGACTGGGCCGGTACTCACCGAGGCTATTAGTTTAACTCGACCGGTTTAATTTCGTTTGTCGGAGCGCCGAGCTTCGGGGGCCCGCCACGGCGCGGCGCATCGTGTTTATGAAGTCCGACGGAGCTCGACCTAGTCCCATGCGTCCGTATAAATATTTACCTCGGCCCGTCGCCCATACCTTTATTACTTTTCTCGGGTTGTCCGTTTAAATTTCGTTTCGCTGCTGGACGAGATAAATAGAATTCGTAGAGTAGAATGGAATATGTTATTACTATTTTCTTTTTGTTGACACGTTTTTAAAAATAATTATCTATGACGCCAACCAACTTACTCGCCAAAAATATAAAAAAAAACCAAACTACTGCTGACTCCTCCGAAAGGTCCAAGATCCTACCTGTCATTCAGGGTCCCGCCGGCTCAGTGGAGACGGGAGTGGGTTAACAACAAAGATCGAAAACTAAGGCGCCACCCGCTTTAAGATTTAACCTGTCGAGGCGTCCGTCAAAACGGGAAATTCGGAGATAGTAAGTATAGAAGGAAATCAGCGTAACAACAGGAAAAAAAAACAATAACGAAACTACAGATTACGTGGTAAATGTAAGTGACAAGTTTATTGTAAATGGTAAATATGCGTAGTAAAAAGGAATGTTAAAAATTGTAAATATTTCGGAAAATAAGACGTATAAACGCAGACGAGTACAAAAAAAAATATTTAGGGCTCAAATAAATATCGAGTTACCTTAAAGATAATTGAAACGTAACCAAGTTACAAAAGTAATCTTAACTACACACGGATGGGTTTCGTACGCGTAACGTTGATGATCACCAAAGCTTAGCGCTAACAATATTTCAATAGTGGCGAGTTTAAAACTCTGCCGCATCCGACGACGATAACATTTATAAAAGTTTAAAATTAAATATATATAAAACAATTACTTGATATCCTGAAGGGAAAAGAAAAAAAGTAACAAACATGAGCCCCCGATGCCTAATTGGCTTCTAGTTAACGGCAATAATAGGTAAAATTTAAAACACAAGCCTGATTCGTTTCGCCGACGTCCTCCCCCACGTCTAGCGTCCTAGGAGAAACGTGCCGACTTCCGGTGCTGACGGCCCCCCAGATCAGGAATTCGGGTCTGTCTCCAGGCTCGGTAAACTCGCAAAAAAACGTGCAGCGGATGGCGGTGACTAAACCCTGAATGGCAGGCTTGAGATGGACAACACCAAAGGTCCAATTAGGGAGATTACATCACCCCATCAAGATTAGGCAACGGTAATTATGCCTTAAAAAGGGCCCACAGCTTATAATAATACAATGAGTAGGTTAACCCGTAGGTGGGGAAAAAAAAACCCTGTGACGATACCAAAGTCTTAGAAAACGTAAAGAGAAAGAAAGTTGCTCCTACCTTGCGTCCAAGGGTTTAAGGAACCACACGGTTCAGAACACGTGGGCGGTGAAAACGTAGGTCGTCTGACTGCACAAAATCCGCCTGAGCGATACGAACCGCAAAAATTTCCACACTAGGCCTTCGCCTAAACCATCAAAAGCAATGCGATTCCGCCAGCAGTACTCGCAAAATGCCCTTAAATCCGCATAACTCAAATGCGTTACTTCCACACAACAAAATGGCAATTGCGGACGAACCAAACGCAGGCCTACACACTCATAGAGCCAACACGGGAGTGTCAAGAAAACCGGAAGATCGTTTCGAACCTTTTCCGATAAATCCACGATTCTCGAATAATCGATACCGGAAACGACGTAATTGAAACTCCACAAAGCAAAACGCTCTAAACATCCCCCTAGACAATACAAAGTACTCGCAGAAAAGATAACTTGAAAGAGAAATTTAGAAATGAAAAGTTGGTAACCCTGACTTTACCGAACAACCGCCGCTAACATCGTTCGCGCTGTCAAAACAGCTGACAGGTGTAGTAAACAAAACAAACGAGGTTCACCAACTCTTCCAGGAAACAGAAGAAAGTAAGGGAAATAACGAACAACCGAGAAAAAGGCACGGAAAATAAAGCTGAACAAAACACAGGTCGGCAGTATCCCCGGTAAAGTAGTAAAAAAGTAACCCTCAATACTAATCGTAACCTCCGCTTCTAGTGACAATACCCAGAGCGAGATCGAAAATTAACAGCAATGTAACACGTAGGCGACTAGTATGTTACACCCCAAGGTTACTCCGAATAAAAGGAACGTTAAATAGGTACAGTAAGGAAAAATAGATACAGTACGAGCGAAAAGGTAAGAAAACAGCGTTACATATCATTGATTGACCACTATTTTAAACCACACAAAATTAAATTAACGTTGTGAATAGTTGTTGACGCAACAAACAAGTGATCAAATATGATATGAATATTATGTACTGAACATAAAATCGACATAAAAAACCTAAAATTAGTAAAGGATGCACAGCGGGTTTCTTTTCTAAAGTCTTTCCGTTATGACCATGCATCTATACTTTCTGTCACACGCTGTAAGCCATTTGCTTTCTTTTGCTTTATGTGCTGATAGGTATTGTATTTTTCTTTTTGCATTACAAATTCTTTATTTCTTAGAAAATTATCTTATTTGTTATTAATTACTTATTTATAGTATGTACAGCCGCCGACATTAATATTTAGCAACATCAAAACGTCAAGTCAATCGTTCACAGTGCTTAATATTAATGTCGGCGATTGTACATATTTTTGATTGTTATTTTTTGTCCTGTTATTAAGCCTTGGCCTGTTAGGCAATAAAGATTAATATTATTATTATTGTTAAATTTTATATGCTTCGGAACTTTATTCGAGCCTTGGCGCTTATTTACCGAGATTTGAATGTCTTAAGATAGCCCACCCCCATATGTCCATTGAGCTACGCCGTTAGCATACTGCTCCTGTAACAGCAGATGCACCGTCACTGAGGAATTTAACCCCCGCTTGCCGCAGCTGTTGACCGAAGAATTACCATTTCGAGTCGACAACAAGTAAGTAACCCTCTGGTTTACTAGGTGGCGCTTTTCGTTTCGTTTCCGTTTGTATGTATTGTAATGTAATGTAATATTAGATTTGGAATTCATTATGTATTTACCTATTTTATGATTTCAGTATTCGCATAAACTTAAGATATATAATTTATATTATTTTATAAACGAAATTAATGTTAAATTTAATACAAACAGAACATAATAAAACAATTTTTAAAAAATATCTTGTCAGCAAAACGTTTTATACGACCGCAGATTTTCTGGGCTCACCCTGTACAGTATAGTACTTTCTTTTATATCCGTATATCTGTGTTTTTTATTTTAAACAATCTTTGTGTTTTTTACTTATACAATTTGCTTTATGTTGTTGACGTGGTTTTATATTAAGTATTGACGTGTTTTACACTATTTTATTATGGAATAAACGAATTTATTATTATTATATAACACTTTACAAATGTTTATATTCCAAAATTTCAAAGTCATTTAAAATTGTCAAGATAAAATATGATGTTTGGGAGGCTGTGTGCAATTCATCGATATGTGTTCTGGTGCACATGGTGATCAATAAATAAAAAAATGGTTATTATTTATTAGTTACGAAAAAATTATTGATTGATTTGAAAGATAAATGAAAGTTCTAAAAATTAAGAACACAAAATAAGAAGAAATATCAAACGAGAAGTTGAAAAGAAGACATAGAATTATTGTTTCAAGAAATACTATTAGAAGGTTGGTTTAAAATAAAAGGAGAAGTTGAAGAGGAAATTCTGAAGAAAATCTAATTTAAGGTCTGACTTTTATATTTATTTTAATTGATTGCAAAATTCATATATTTACACATTCACACCATACATAAAATTTTGAGCTAGTAGGGATTGAGATAGGTTTTTGTTAACAATTTGTAAATAAAATAATATAAATTATATAAATTATAAATATTCAACATTAATTAATATTTTTTTTATTATTATTTTAAAATTTGATATTGATAAATAGTGAATCAAATGCATGTCTTTGACAACCGGACTTGCAAAATAAATACACCCTGAGAGAGAGAGAGAAAGAGTAACATTACAGTATATAAATGGAAGGGTGATGTTACACTGCGACCTAAAATATCTATTGTGTCCCCTATTCTTGCTGTTTTACAGCTGACCTTCCAATCTTATTCCTTTCAAAAAGTGTAGGATGTCAGATGGCCCCAGTCTAGGTAAGTCCCCTATTCGATTTCACATACTCCCAGGTGCGCCACCCTCGAGTTGCACAGTGCTACGCAGTTTAAGAAGAGGTGGATGGGTGTTTCATCCTGTTCTCCACAAAATCTACATTCAGATTCCTTTTCCAATCTAAGCTTACTCAGGTGTCCTTTCAGTCTACAATGGCCTGAAAGTATTCCTGTCAATATGCGAACATTGTTCTTACTCAGGTTGATTTGCATTCTGTAAACCTCTTCTGGTTATAAGTTCCCAGAAGAATTTTACTTTGCCTCATTCCCTGGAGATTTTCCCAGTAACTAGATTTTCTCTACTCCATTTCTATTTTTAGTTTCGTCAGTATTGTATTGCTACTTAACCCGCAAAAACGTTCAGGCCCTACAAAAGGTATTCCAGCCCTTTTCTTTGCGAGATTATCCGTTATTACGTTTCCTTCCACTCCTGTGTGACCCGGAACCTACAGAAGGGTTACTTTATTCCTTATGCCTAGCTCATTTAATTTCCCTAGGCATTCCTAGACCATCTGGGAACTGATTTCATATGAGCTCAGCCCCTTGATGGCTGCTTGACTATCAGACATGACAATAATCTCCTGCTTTCGATAATTTCTATCAATATTGAACTGAACACATCTTTCAATAGCGTGTATTTCCGAATGAAATATACTTTTTGAAATATGTGGTTCTAGGCCCATATATTCCTATTCCAGTTCCCTCTGCCGTTTTGGAGCCATCAGCAGCCGTTTGATAGGCATGCTGACAGGGGTGCAACGGCGCTCGTTTCAAGATGTCTGTTCTGATATAATTATCTACAGCTTTCCCACCGTTTTCAAAAAGAATGATGTAAGGCTGATAGGTCTGTGGGATTTAGGGTGCGTAATGTCATTTTTCCCTGCTTTTGGTATGAAGGTGACTTTAGTCCTTCGCCAAGCTTCTGGAATGTAACCCGGCTCCAGATTGCTTTGGCTTATCCGAATCATCTGAGGAAGGATTTTTTCCTGCCCTTTCCGAAGTAAGACTGGAAAAATCCCGTCTACTCCCGGTGTTTTGAAAGGCTGAAAGGTATTCATGGCCCATTTTAACCGTTCACTGCTACATATGTGCCTGGCCAATGTAGTAGCTTCTTTAGTTGGTCTTCTATATTTTTCGGAAGAATTTTTCGGTTGCGTTTAGATTTTTGCAGTAATATTTTAGGTATTTTTAGCTTTCAGTTTGCGGCGGTATAGCAAACAAGAGTTAAAATAATTAAAATAAACTCACACTGACAGCACATATTACTTGAGGGATTGTTACCTAAATTTCCGGCACGGAAAGTGACAGTCGAGTACTGTGAAAAATCGCGAGGCAAGAACTCAAAATAAAAAGACAAAAGGTGATGCATTTCCGTTTTACAAACCTTCGAAAAAGTGGGTGGATATTCGGCAATCATGCAGGGTGCCAGCCGGCTCGTCGGCGAGGGAGTGGGTTGATAGAAATACAAACCCAAGATTGAAAATAAATTTCGGCGCCACCTGCTTAGGAATTACTTACCCTGTCATGCCCTGATAAGCAGGAATTCAAGATTTTAAATAAAAGCCGAGGGATGAAACGGTTTGCAAAAAAAATTCATACACAAAAGAAATAAAAGAATGAATTCACAGATAAAACAGTTAAAGTTTTATTAATAAAATGGTTAATAAAAAAATGTTGGTATGATACTCTCTATCAGTAAACGTTAGTAACGAGTGTCAAAAAAATAATAGAATATGACGTAAAATTCAAGAAAATAAATATGATACTCTGTATCAGTAAATGTTAATAAAGACAATAAAAATAAGAATGAGATATTGTAAAACTATAACAGAGAATCCTGCGATAGGATTCGAATACCGAACGCTTTGGCCAACGCAATCAGTTTGCACACGTTGTATAAAGGAAATTCTTAGGCTAAAAGTTAAGTTTAAATTTAAGAAAAGTTTTACAGTACAAAAAACTATTAAAATAAAACTAAATATTTGTCGTGACTATACTAGTGGTGAATGAACCACCCTGCATATTACAGCCCGATATTTAATCGGTTGATGTTTTAAATATATTTTGAAGTCGTTAAAAAAATGAAAAGCTATCTGAATATTAAAGTTAACTATTTTTCTGAACTAAATGATATCCTCCGATCCTTGGTATAATATAAAAATTACAGTACCGTTGAATGAAGAACATTGAAAAGTGATCGGGGTTGGTTATTTACTAAAAACAATTTTTAAACGCAGACAAAATTGTAAAAAATGAAAAAAAGGAAACGTGCAAACTTAGCTCTTTGTTCTCAAACAGCTAGTACGGCCTTGGAAATCCTCTCCGATCAGAACAGATCGTAGCCTCTGGGCTGACTTGGTAATGCCCGAAGCAGATGGTCCACTGACTTTCTAACGGAGGTAGGTAGGATTCTCCGAAGGGATTTAAAAAGGTCGCAGAAGTCCTCAGCCGCACGGGGTGTTCAAAATCTCACATATAACGATGGGAAAATTCCAAAATTCAAAAATAAAGGCGGTAAAAAAAACCTCTAAAAACACAGGAACCTCAAAATTAGTGATTTAAAAGAAATGACAAGATTTGCTTACTGTTAAAATAACGAGGTTTTACAACGAAGAGGAGAAATAGACTGAATGGCGTTGCAGCATCGTGGTTCTCAAATTATATCCCCATATATCGAGCCCATCAGTTGTGATATTCACAAAAATTCCATACCAAACACAAGCGAAGATACGGCCAATGATTAATTCAAGCAATCTTCCAATTAAATCCACAGATGTGTGAAAATATCCAAATTTCCAAAGATAGGAAGATGTGCTCGTAAGAACGCGTCTCCAACAATAACCCAGAATGGCCAGCAAGCCGGAAGGAAGCGGAAGCAAGAATACGTCATCCAACCAATCAGAAGACAGATAAATAAAATAGGAAAACGGACCTAGAGACGCCCTCTGACGGCGAAAAGATGTAAACACAGAAAACACAGATCTAAATAGACGTTCAATTGGGCAAAACTAACAGATCGATCAATGCGTGGGAATCGATAATACCGGCATAATGCAAAACGAACAAACATATCTTAATCTACCTAGAAGTGAAACGTCAAATGTCAAAACATGAATTGAAGGAAGTTACTAAAATTGAAAGAAATTAAACGAAAATCTAAGACCGTATTAGGTATAAGAACTAACTGTAAGTAAATGAGACTAAAAGATATAAATTTTAGCTAAACCGCACTAACAGGGGAAATTTGAAAGCCAAAAATTAAACGATAATGTTTACGTTGAGGAATTACAAGACGTAGGAGCATCTCTGAAAGTAAAAGAAGGTAGACGACGGACATAGGGGAAAATGGGATTACAAAAGCTTGTCGAAAAGGCTAGCGGAGAACTAATTCGAGGTAAGCGAAGCAAAAAAACCGTCACAGGATTTAACTTCGTTTGACGCATAAATCATATTAATTCTTCGTATATGTATTATATATAATTAGACCCCTTTCGAAGAGATGAACCGTTCAAGACGAAGGGACACTCCCAAACTTCGGCAGTACATTAACTTCTGATTCGAGGCTTTCCCCGTACGTAGAAGAGTCCTTCTAAGCCCTATTAATAACGGAGATCGGTTTAGATCCGAATTTATAGAGGTGCGGTCTGATTATGTGTAGGTATTCCTGCCATAATTGATTATACGTTGAGGGAGGATCTTCCGAATAGGCTTAGCCTCGTCTAAGAGCTTCTGAGACGAAATAAAGTGGCGATAATATATTGCATTATCCAGAACGGTTATGATATGTTCGACGCCAATTTCTGAAGTAATACTCTCAGAGGCTACTGTGTGTTTCTTTTATCAGATTACTCTCCTCTTTTCCATTAACAAACGATCTCCTTCGACAATGGGCGTTCCTTCGGCGTTTTCGAACGAGATAAAAGCATCCGCACGAAAGCCCGAATCAATTAGGGAAAGAATCGGTGACGTCGAACGGTCCTTAGTGCGCCGCGGAGGCGAACGAAGGCGCTTTCCTTTTTCTAATGTAATTGAGTAGGGGATTTATGGCGACCGGGATGCGAGAAGCAAACAAAGTTACGGCTTCCGAAACGTTGCGGTCGTGACTTATTGTTTGGGATCGTATCGGATGTCGTTACGGGGACGTGTGTGCCCCGTTACTGAGTCTCTGCGCCCGTCTTAGCGAGCGGTACCTCGTTATTGGCCCGTTGTGAATCTCCGCTGACGAAAGTTTTCGCGAAATTGGTGCAGAGTTTGTATGTGTGTGTGTGGGGATTGTTTTTGAGTTGCGATTCGCGGGAAAACGTAATTAAATAAATATATTGGAGGAAATTGCTATAAAAGGTTTTGTGATAGACTAAAAGAAGAGGCAGGGAAAAGCAAGGGCAGGATGAAGATGTTACTGCACTATTTTTTATCTACTGAATAAGTAACTACATGTGACACATGACGTCAAATTCTTGCAAATGGACTACGAATATAAGTTTGTTGAGCTGTTTTCATCGTCCTGTTGGATTGTTTAAATTCGACGTTTCGGCAGTGCTTCTACTGCCATCATGAAAGTAGCCCGGATAAGGACTTTGCTTTGCCAACTCCATTGGTTGCCATGGAAATATAGTGCTATGATATCTACAAACTTTGCAGGGAAAAATTGGGGATGCAACCCAAAAATATTGTTTTGGATGTATACAGCGATAGTGAGACCGATCATCACCTATGCATCAGTAGCATGGAGCAAAAGAACTAATCTGGCCACCGCGAGAATTAACCTCTCGAAAGTGCAAAGATTAGCACGTGTATCCATAACGGGGGCTATGAGAACCTGCCCAACAGCAGCTATCGAAGTAGTATTGGATCTTACCCCCATCCATATTGTAGTAGAGGGTGCGGCAAAAAGAACCACACTCAGAATGGTCAAGGAAGGAATGATTAGGCATAGGCCTCACTCTCCTGACAGTGATCAAACCTGGGATATGCCCCGGGATGATATGTTAAAAAAAATTAGCTTTGTGAAAGAATTCACCATAAAGCTAAGTAACAGGAGCGAGTGGGATCATAACACCATCTTGAACTTGAATAGAAATGCCATCAAATGGTACACTGATGGCTCAAAAACGGCAGGAGGAACTGGAATAGGAATATAATGGGCCTAGAACTGCATATTTCGAAAGCTTGGGAAAATACCCAAGTATATTTCAGACGGAAATACACGCTATTGGAACATGTGTTCAGTTCATTATGGATAGCAACTATCGGAAGCAGGAGATTATCATCGTGTCTGATAGTCAAGCAGCCATCAAGGCGCTGAACTCATATGAAATCAGCTCCAAGATGGTCTGGGAATGCCTAGGGAAACTAAATGAGCTAGGCAAAAGAAATAAAGTAATCCTCCTGTGGGTTCCGGGTCACACAGGAGTGGAAGGAAACGAAATAACGGATAACCTCGCAAAAAAGGGGCTGGAATGCCTTTTGCAGGGCCTGAACCCTGAAAGTGGCAGTACAATACTGAAGAAACTAAAAATAGAAATGGAGCAGAGAAAATCCAGTTACTGGGAAAACCTCCAGGGAATGAGGCAAAGTAAAACTCTTTTGGGAACTTATAACCAGAAGAGGTTTACAGAATGCATCAACCTGAAGTAAAACAATGTTCGCATATTAACAGGAATACTTTCAGGCATTGTAGACTGAAAGGACACCTGAGTAAGCTTGGATTGGAAAAGATCCTGAATGCAGATTTTGTGGGGAACAGGATGAAACATCCATCCACCTCCTCTCAAACTGCGTAGCACTGTGCAACTCGAGGGCATTGTACCTGGGAGCATGTGACATCGAAGAGGGAGACTTACCTAGACTGATATCCTACACTTTCTGAAAGGAATAGGATTGGAAGGCCAGCTGTAAAGTAGCAAGAATAGGGGACACAATAGATCTTTGAGGTCGCAGTGTAACACCAACCTTCTATTACATTACAACTACGCTAGCCTAAACACGTGAACAAGAGCGTTTCATACCAAGTTATAATTGAAAAAGAATGTTTTTTTTTTAATTTTATCTCTGTGAGGGTGAATAAGGGTGCTAGAGACCTTCCTTTTCAATCTACATTGCTTCCTTGTAATTTAAGCTTCGACCGTACACCGTCGCTATGTTGTACATACATATTTACTTCGCGAGTTAGTCAGCAGGGTTAATAGAACTGGACGGGTGCCCTTTAAATACCGACCGATTTACTGGAGTGCATATAATTCGCCGTTCCACCGGCACGGGCCCCATAGAAACCGACCGCTTTACGGCAGCGCGCCACGGTCCGATTGTAATTTGCATGTAAATGGGCCAAGAACAGGACGGCGACGGATTGTTCCGCCGAGCCGTTGGGCCATTCGCGATTCGCGCGTATCCGGAAATCCGGTTTGTTCGGGCGGTTACGCGAATTTTTCTCACGTGGACTCAGTTGACTATACGAAGTCAAAAATTAGAACACTGTTTTTTTTTTGTATTGGAACTAAATGTGCAATTGCGGTTTTGTTGGCATGTTCAGGTATACAATATTAGCTAATTCTTTGAAGTGCAAGTGTTTTATACAGAATGTTCTATTTATTCTTGGCAGCAAATGTCCTTATAGTGCTGTTTATTGCTCCTAACTTAAATATTGTGATACAATTTTAAAAAAATCACATAAACATTTCAATTAAAAGTGTCAAGTTGTTTCACAGTTGTTAATGCAAAAGATCCATTTCAAGGCAAACAGATGATAAATAACTTACATTTCAGAAAACTCGTGTTTTAAAAATAATAATAATATTAACGGAAAATAAACATCTAATTACACACCCAATATTTATTGTAAAATCTATTTATTTAATTCAGATCATCAGAATGTTGCTTTAAATAAAAATCTAATTCAATAAAAACAACAACAACAGCTATCAAACTATCGACATCTATCGGCAAAAACACAAAATTTTAGCTCTTCAAAAGGAATCTGTAATCTAATGTCAAATAGATTCATGGAATTTTTAATTGTTTCATACAAATCATTGGTGTCAGCCCAATTCAATCGAGCATGATTTTAGCTCGTTTACAGGTAACCCCTCCTGCCTTTTGACTGGCGAGCACTGTGGGAAACAACTTTTTGTTCGGTAGCGGAATGTTTAGTAATTTTAGCCAAGATGTTTCCCAACTGTGTTTCCACGTCAGTCGAAGCAGGGGCCGTTAGTTGGCCTAATGATTGTCGACTTACCTTCTCGTCGACTTTCTCTATCGATGATAACTTCTCTCTCCAAACTTTCAAGGGTTTTAGACTTAACTCTTTTAAAAATAATAGACCACTTATATTTTAAATTATATATTGATATTAGACATTGGAAATAATCTAAAATACACAATCTAAAAATGTTAACTGAGTGGACACAAATTTTGTTTTAAACAATTTAAGGCACAAAACTTTACACAACCCACAACTTTTTGAGCCGAGTACAAGGGGAATTTCATTGAATTTTTATGACAAAACATAACACTCTCGAGGAAAGCTTTTGCTTCCTGTTCTCGAATTTTAGCCGCTTTTGCATACATTTTAAGATGGGAAGTTTTAATTTTAGAATTAGAAACACTCGACGAGGGGACGCGTGCTTATTCCTGAAGCTAAATTGAGTCCGCGGATTATTAATGTAACCGCAATGTTAAGGGTTTTATCACTTTGATTGTGACGTCATTTTGACCGATAACTAGTTCGCCTCTTTACAGGAGGGCGCAAGTATGACCGAAGCGTTATTTTCTGACTTTCAGACGTCTACTTGAGAGGCACGTGGGGATTGCGAACGGCAATGTAACATCAATAAACAAAGAAGAATAACGTACAAGTAATACCATATTATTTTCATTCGCGCTCTTTAAAAGACTATTTTTCCTGTTTAGGTAGACGCTACTCGGCAAAATGCCACCGTCAGGTAACCTATCAACTACGTATAAATAAAAATAGAATTTAATTCTTCGGCATATATACAGGATGGTGAATTTAAGAATTCTTACATTGATTAATCTTGTAAATAATACGTGTTGAAAATTTTTAATATATTTTGTCACGATTTGAGACACCTACACCTTTATTCTATTTTAATTTTAGGTGATTTCAGATTTGCAATAATTTTTTAATTTTGTGTAAGCATTTCGACAGTCCATTCGTCACATAGGCATTCTATGTTAGTTAAAACATCTTAATTTCCTACGTCGGGTGAAGTTAACGGCATTTGTCCAGACAGTTGGAACTCCTTCTATAAAGACCATTCGTAAAAAAGAAAGTCGTTAGAATTTTTCAATCGAAAGGATTCACTAGCCAAACTTCGTCAGAGGCGACGTTGTTCAATTGTTTTCGTAACATTTAACGGCTATTTTGATAAATCCAATTTTATTCTAAACTACATCTAAATAATTGTTAATTTTTAAACAAGTTTTATCAGATTGATATTATCCAATACCTCGACCTTTGGTAATTTTTCCAACGACGTTTTCGAGTAATGTCCTGTCCTGACCGAGCCATCCTCCGTGATCAAAGAGTATGAGACCCCTATTAGATGTTGCCGACCTGCCACCTATGTCCGCAGGTTTCATTTTTATGTTACTCCGCGTCGATCTCCTAAATTAACGTTTTTTCAATATAATCTAAATTTAATTTTAACTTTAAGGGGAGGTTTTACATATATAATATTATATAATATATATATATATATATATATTCGGAAAAGTCTAAAAACTTTGAACTTTTTTTTTCAGACAAAGGAAAGATATACTATAAATTACGGCTTTTTCTTATAATATATTAAAACTTGAACATTAAAAAATATATTTTTTTTTAAAGACAAGACCACTATAACGTTCGCTATTTGTATCTAGGTAAGCGAATGTGTACAGAAAACACGGTCAAATTGCGTAAACTCTAGCTATACGCAAAAGTGATCCGAAATTGAAAAATGAAAAGAAGAGTTAGAAATAATTAAATTTGTTGGAGGTTATACCTTAATTTAACCAAATAAGTCGAAAGCAAACAATGCTTGGCAGATACCTGGACTTTGATTTGATTATTTTCTATTTCTTTTTTGTGTGTATGTGGATATAAACTGTGGAATATTGCAATTTTTAGACTATATTATAGGTATAACCTTCCAATAAAAACTGTTTACATTTAAGAAACCAAAAGAATTAAGTTGATATATTGAACACTTGGAAGAACTAGAACTTACGCAGATATGAAAAATTCAAGTTTCGAGAAAACGCGTTCAAGTTTCTCAGCAAAAATTTTTACAAATAGTTCAACAAACATTATATCAGCTATTCCGGCACCATACATTAATCCTTCTTCTTCTTCATACTTCTGCATTTGCAATTGTTGTTGCTTCCCTTTTAGACAGCACAGCAAGTTTTGCAGCGCTGGACATACTTCTGCTCTGCTCGTTGTTATGCGCTGACGATCAGAATTGATGACGAAATTTTTGGCATCAAGTCCTACTGCAATTCCCACCGCATTCATTATTTTGTAATACGAAAAGTAACCTTCATTGAATAAAAATTTGCGGCAATGTTAGGTAGCAAGTTGAATTGTTTATGGGGTCGCAGTGTAAATCTTTTGAGAGCTAGTTCTACAACACATGAACTAAACGAGTCGTTTCAGTTTTTGACAATTTTTTCCAATGCATCTTTGCAATAAATCACTGTAGAAAAAAACTTCATTAAATCGGCCTAATAGCATCTTGATTTTTTTTTTTTTTGCAAAAGAGGGTCATGTATGAATGAAGGCAAGCTCAACCTTGGCTTCTGCAACGCTGCACTTAACAAGGTCTGTTCTACACCTTTTGGACATTAAATATGTCGTGGATCCGCGTCGGTTGAACATTTATAATGAAATGTAGCCCAAATAGCTGCCTTCATTTTTATGCAGAGATCTGGATGTTGTGTAATTGCTAGTCCACAGTAACACTATTGTTAAATTATCAATAACTTTGTTCAGTCAGTTTTACCAGCGCCCTTTCTTTCAAAAGTCCACTCATTCTTTTTTTTACATCTCCAACGCATTCTCTTTTTTTCTTGAACAGTAACATCTTTGTACGGCTAAAAATCACATATTGCTTAAAAAGTTATCTTGTCTTAGTCGCCTATCCGAAATCGTGCGAAAATTTCTTTAAGGCATCGCATCGACTTCCATTTTTCCTGTGCTACTCTGATGATCCGTATTGTGTGTTTACCTTTGCCATCATATTCTAGCCAGCTTTTATAAGAAATTTAGTGTAAGTAAGTGCATCTGATAAATTGATACATTTTATGGTTAAGTAGTTTTCTAAGCGTGGGAAAGTGTGTTTAAGTAAAAGAAATATTGTTAGATCAGTTTCTTCAAAATGTGCGTTTTATTTCGGATCTAATTGCTTCATATATTGTAATATAAATAGCTACTCTCTCGTTATTGTTGATTCCCGACTGCAGTGGCATTTTCTAATCATTAAATGACAACCTATACATACACTAACAAACAATAAGTATGATTATTTCGACCGGAGCAGCCCCGAGTCGAATATAGTATACATCTAATTTGCTCCGTTTGTGTTCGGTATACACCCGTCTTATTAATAAGCCGCAGCGGCTTAAACAATGCGAATATTACGAAACCGCTTTAACCATGTATGTTATATATTTTGGAGCTTTCAAAAAATTGAAAAACCCAAAATTGATTTTTCCAGTCAAATACATGTACCTCCCTTTAAGATAAGAAATTTCTTCTTAATACTTTCAGCAAATTCTTTGGATGTTTAGGAATTTTCGTTAAATCAGCGCTGAGCGGTTTTCCAGTCACTTGGGAAATTTGTATAAGTTGACCTTTCCGTAGGGTAAGTAGTTGATATGTATTATACGGTACGACCAATATCCAGATTTACCATCAACTGGCCATTTGATTCACAGTCTCTATAGCATAGAATAACCAGACGGAAAGTTCACACAAACGCGGTAAATTTTGAAAGTTATAATGATTTTTATATTGCAAAAAGTGGGAATTACTAGCCAAAACGTAATTGTTGTTATTAGCAAGCGGACTCACGTAATTACCAGAGATAATAATATCCTTTTTTGTCGTTTTTAGACAGGTTACATTTCGAAACTTTTATTATTAAATAAAGACCACTTTGATGTACACTTAAATGTTTTCATTATACATGAGAGATTGATCACTATTGAGTATCGGACACTATCGTGGCCTAAGACATTTTGGAAACTGGTTCATTAAGCATGCAAATTGAAGGAAGGAGCATTTTTTGGCAACAGTCTTCCTGCGTCTCCCACGTACCGAGATAATAAGAGGGGTAACTAGCTATTCGTTATTTTTTTGACGCCAGCGTGTTTCAATTCTCGCCCTGCATGCCATCTGGCATGTGAGAGGCGCACACTTTAATTGTAACGTAATAAATATAGATGACACTGGGAAGTTGAAAATTTGATTTTTACTAATTTAATTAATGTATCATTTTTAAAATTTATTTTTTCTTATACCGGGCTGTATGCTACTCTGTAGCGTTACACTGCATATAAGCGAATCTCAGAAAGCCTTTTCCGTAACTTTATAAATATCCAAAGAGGCGTTTAATATGTAGAACTCTCGGGACGGGGAATATTTGTGTCGCAAATATAAAAGAAAATACCGTAATAACGCACAAAAATATGCGATATTAAAATATTTTTATCCGTTAGAGCGAAAAAAAAAAGAAAAGAAAAAATAGCCCGGCAGTAATGTAGTGGAGCGATCTCCTGGCCTCATCGATCGGCTCTGTCGCGTAACGATAGCCGAAGCATCCGGTACTGTAAGGACGGGACACGGGCGGGAAGTGGAAAAATTTGCAATATTTTCAAATGCGCAATATAAATTCCGGTCGCGCACTTTCGGACAGGCGAACGAACAGTCGAGTTTCGTTCGTACCACAGCTATATGTATGAAGGAGAGAGAAGGACGGAGAGGTGCGGTTGTCGGGAAACAGGACGATGTCGGTCCTATTATATCCCTTGGCGGTGTGGGTAAAGTGGTCCAATGTTTGCGGGGCCGATAGAATATGTATGGGGCGTGTAGGAATCTTTTTATTATAATGATATATATATATATATAATATTCCATGTATAACCATAAGCGCCATGTAATATCTTTTATTAATAAATAAGAATATTCTAACATGAAACAATAAAAAAAAACACTAACTAGTGTCGTCATACATAGCGTAGTTCAGAGTCATTTGTCTGATATCCACAGATCATCGAAAATTTTGTCAATCGTCATATTCATAAACATAATGAATATATTTCGCATTTTTCCATTTTTTTTGCATTGTTTAGACACCTGTGTGAAGTTGGCCCCACATTTATAAAATTTAAAGAAAATAATTAGAGTTCCAGTTGCCCCCGAAGAGTTTTCTAGAATCTTCAATCGTTTTTATAAATAGTTGGCATTTTAAATGGGCAAAATGCTATTTCAGAAAATGTGAACTAACTTCACACAACAACACTGCGTAGGCTTTCACGGCCGGTGTAACTATAACTAACAGCTTCTTGCGGGTTTCGCCGTGTGTCAAAACTTTTCGTCGACGTTTCGGTGTTCATACGACAGCTTCTTCAGGATAACTGAAGTGATTCTCATGGTCCGCCATTCTTTCTTATATATGCCCCTGGTGCATCCAACCGTGTACTTTCTGCTCCATTGTACTCGGTGCGGTTCGTAGTAGGCTCTTCCACGTGTTTGCTAAGGTGTACCTTCTTCTCTGTTACGTTTTATTCTTCTCATTTTCTATGGCTTTTCCTGATGAGTCTTTTCCCGTAGTTCTTGGGGTAAGTTATTACGATAAGGTTAACCTATCGACGTTTTTAGTAAGTTTCGACAATTATCTCGCTATTCACTAACATACCCACGGAGGACGCACTGGCCTTACTTCCAGAACTTGACTACAAGAAGACATCATTGAATTAGTGAAACTGTGCTTATCCACGACATACTTTTTGTATGAAGGAAAATACTACGAGCAGAAGACACGGAACAGCAACGGGAAGCCCTTTATACACAGAATAGCCAACTTGTTTTATGGACAGCATTTGGAAGAAGCCTAAGTTCCGAGCGATATGAAACCGAAGTGTTTGGCTGCAATATGTCGACGATACTTTTGTAATATGGCAACACGGGAGAAGAAAAACTACAACGTTTTGGAACACAAATTCAACAGCACCTCCAGTCCATCAAGCTTACCATGGAGAAAGAACAAAATGGAAATCTCTCTTTCCTGATGTTATGGTTAAGAAAACAAAAGAGGATGCTACAGCACGCAGTATTTAGAAGAAGACGCACACCGATAGATATCTGCATGCAAGATTCACCATCTTCCGATGCAGAAGAAAGACATTAATACAAACATTGCTATCCAGAGCCGAACCATCAGTGACGAACAACATCTTACCAGTGAAATGATACATTTGGAAGCAAGCCTAAAAAGGATTGGTTACCACTGACACCGACATAAGGAAGCCACTAAGAGAAGACGACATTGGAGACAAACTACAGACCACGAAGAGGGATGGCGTGGTTTACCTTACATACCAGGAGTCACCGAAAAAATAGGCCGAATTTTTGAAGAAACGTAACGTACAAGTACGCTTCGGGACTGCAACTCGATCCAGCAGTATCTACCGACCGCAAAGGATAAGATACCAAGGGGCGCACGAAGGTATTACAATATAACATTGCCAATGCGGACAGTGCTACGTCGGACAAACAGGAAGAGCCATCGACATAAGAATAAAGAACACGAGAGGGACGCAAGATCAGAAGGGCGAGCAATCACGGTGGCAGAACACATGCACGACACCGGGACCCAAAATGGATTTCAAGAATGTAAAAGTAATAACTACCACCAAGAACTACGGGAAAAGACTCATCAGGGAAGTCATAGAAATAGAGAAGAATAAAACCGTTAACAGAGAAGAAGGGTACCATTGATTTTTACTTTCCATCCTCCCTCATCACCTACAACAGTTCCCCACAGAATTATCACGGATAATAACGGACCAAAATCCTCTCCCAAACTTTCGCATATCCGTTCCACAATCACATAACCTCCAAAACATTCCCTCACGACACGACAACATGACAATAATAACATTTAAACTCGATAACCTTGCCCGGCGACTTCTCCCACTAGTTTATTTTACACTTTAGTGGGTGCTCCTCCATACCCATGTTTACGAAAGTCTGTCGCCTTCGTCGGACTAGAATGACGACGCAATATTGTTTCTATTCGCCCTCGGCGAGATATGCAAATGTCGCCGTATTAACTTATGTAAATCCGTTAGTCTGTGGATATTGGGAGGATCGGGTGCGACCTCTTGCGACTACTGTCAGAACGACAAATAGTTTTGAGCTCGTTCGAATGACGGTATATCGGCGTAAAGCTGTCTGAGTGTCGAATATTATTTATTAGTGATAATATATTATATGTTTTAGTATTAAACTATTATAATAAATATTAGTTATTAGCTTAATCAATTATAGATTCGATATCTCTTAGTTTACTGGTATTTTCATAGAGAAAGAAATATGAAAATCAATATAAGAGGTGGAGCAAGTTACCCTGATGATGGTAGTAGAAACAGAGCCAAAACACAATTCAATAGATGATGGAAACAGAGAAACAGCCCAAACACAAAGTGGTCAGGTTTTACTGAAAATATTGTACCCTTTTCTTGGTTTGTCTAGAAGTTATCAAACAAAATTCAATTTCAACTGTAGATTAGTGATAATAGATTAAAAACGAACAACAAAGGTAGTGTGCCATTTTTCTCAACACTGAAAACTCCACAAACATATCGTCCTTTAATATACTCGCTCCGGATGCGAACAAAGACAGCAACAAATGTTCCAGAACGCGTAAACAGGCGTCATAAATCCGCCCCACCGACTACACACACACTCAACTTGCGCGTCAACAATAGTGCAACTTTAATTTATGTGACAAGTTCAACCGCTTCGCTTCAGACCTCTCATTTGTTCTTCGCATAGCTCCCGCCATCCGTGATTAATACTGATAACTAATACTAGACGCGCTAGACGGAGCGAATCTCGAAGCAGTTTCCCCTCGAATTAACCGCGTTCAGCCGCCGTATAAACGAGTGTAAAGTGCTAGACTCGTTGTCGTCGGTGAACAATACGCAATCCGTGTCAGGTATACCGGGTGTCCACCCTTAAGTGTGCACTATTGATAACTTTGTTATCTTTGGAGGTACAGAATCGGTCAAATGGACAAAGTGTACTATTTTTTATGGCGGTCATAATTGGTGAAAACAGAAAAACAATTGAGCGTGCGGTTCTCTAGATTATTCGTCCAAAATTATTTTTTTAATGGAACGCCTGTATAATTTTTCGCAATTTAAAAGAAAATTCCCAACTGAACAAAAAAGTCTTAATACACTATTATAAAAAATGTCAAATAAAGTAGTTATGAGAATCTTTATCTTTAGCTTTGTTGTGCATGATTGATATACCTATTGAAAAATTAAAGCGTCACTTATTAAAGCTTTAATTAATAAACAATATAAATAAATACAAAAATAGTCAAGAAAATTACTCCAAATTAAATGCTTAAGACACCTCCTTCCATTTCAATACCACTTTCACTAATCTTCTGTGAACATTTACGAGTACTCCTAAAATTGTCCTACACATCGATGTCGTCATTAGTTGGAAATTTTTCCTGAAGCTCATCCACTGTTGTACATCTATGTTTGTACACTTGATTTTTTTACTGCTCCCACAAGAAGAGAATCTAATGGCGTCATGTCAGGTGAACGCGCGGGCCACTTGAAATAGACCATTTGTGCCAATCCATCTATTTCCAAATAATCTTTCTAATAACTCACTTGTTGTGTCACGGTGATTATGTGCGGGCGCTCCATCTTGTGAAAGTAAATAACCTGTCTGTCTTACCAAATTTAATTCATCCAGAAATTTTTCCTAAAATTTCTGTCAATAATGCCACATATCTTTCTCCTGTTAGAACCCCGATAGAAATGGCCCAACAATTCGGGATTCGATTATACCACCACAAACATTTAAACTAAATCGGTGTTGGGGATTACAAGGATAAACAACAAATGGGTTTTCACGACTCCAGTAATGATTATTTCTTTACTGAACATCCCACGATTAGAGAAGTTAGAATTCATCACTTCATAAAATGTGTCTAAAGAAATTGCGATTTTCTTCAAAAGCATTGATAAACCATTGAGCAAAAGTTGATCGTCTTTGATAATCGCCCAAAAGTTTGAACAGGTTGATATTTAAAGGGAACATATTTATATTTTTCAGAATTTTATGGATCGTTCTCTGAGATACCTGATTCTCTGGACAAATCCCTTACAGAATTATTTGGATGTACATACCTGAAAATATGCCAACACATTTATTCTATCTCTTTGTGATAATATAAAATCATTTTTTTTCCTGTCTTTATAAAATTGTTTCGTTGCTTCTTGATCTTCGAATAAAGTTTTAAAAAATACGCGACGGTCTGGTTACATCACGTCAGGAAATTGCTGAATGTAACGTTCTAGCGCTCTATCTGAATTTTTGTTAAACAGCAAGTACAACTCCAACATATCACACTTTTCCAAATGAGTAAATGCCATTGTTACGGTTGAAAAAATTGTAAAAACAGTACTTTTTCCACAACAACAAATATAAATAATTTGAGAGCTACTAAACAATATGACGCTTTAATTTTCCATGGGTATATCGATTTTCATGCAAACAAAACAAAGATAAAGATTTCTCAATAACTACTTTATTTGACATTTTTTTATAATAGAGTACTAAGACTTTTTGTTCAGTTTGGAGTTTTCTTTAAATTGCAAAAAATATACCGGGTGTACCATTAGAAAAATAATTTTGGACGAATATCTAGAGAACGCGACACTCAATTGTTTTTCTGTTTTCACAATTGTGACCGCCATAAAAAATAGTACTATTTTACTAATCTTCTATGAACATTACGAGTACCTCCTAAAATTGTTCTACCTTCGATGTCGTCAATGATGTTGGAAATTATTTCCTGAAGCTCGATCCACTGTTGTATAGTGTATGTTTGTACACTTGAATTTTTTACTGCTCCCACAGAAGAAATCTAGTGGCGTCATTCAGGTGAACGCGCGGGCCACTGAATAGACCATTTGTGCCAATCCATCTATTTCCAAATAATTTCTAATAACTCACTTGTGTCACGGTGATTATGTGCGTGCGCTCATCTTGTTGAAAGTAAATAACCTGTCTTCTACCAAATTTAATTCATCAGAAAATTTTCTAAATTTCTATCAATAATCCACATATCTTTCTCCTGTTAAAGACCCCGATAGAAAAATGGCCCACCATTCGGATTCGATTATACCACACCAAACATTTAAACTAATCGTGTTGGGATTACAAGGATAAACAACAAATGGGTTTTCACGACATCAGTAATGATTATTTCTTTTACTGAACATCCCGATTAGAAAGTCAGATTCATCACTCCATAAAATGTGTCTAAAGAAATTGTATTTTCTTCAAAGCATTGATAAACATTGAGCAAAAGTTATCGTCTTTGATAATCGTCCAAAATAGAGTTTGAACAGGTTGATATTTAATGGGAACATATTTATATTTTTTCAGAATTTTATGGATCGTTCTCTGAGATACCTGATTCTCTGGACAAATCCCTTACAGAATTATTTGGATGTACCTGAAAATATGCCAACACATTTATTTCTATCTCTTGTGATAGTATAAAATCATTTTTTCCTCTTCTTTATAAAATTGTTTCTTGCTTCTTAATCTTTGATAAAGTTTTAAAAAATAGCGACGTCTGTACATTACGTCAGGAAATTGCTAATGTAACTTCTAGCACTCTATCTGAATTTTTGTTAAACAGCAAGTACAACTCCAAATATCACACTTTTCCAAATGAATAAATGCCATTGTTAAGGTTGCAAATATTGTAAAAACAGTACTTTTTCCGCACAGTAACTTTAACAACAACAAATATAAATAAGTTGACAGCTACTAAACAATATGACGCTTTATTTTCCATGGTATTCGATTTCATGCAAACAAAACAAAGATAAGATTTCTCAATAATACTTATTTGACATTTTTTTATAATAGTGTACTAAGACTTTTTGTTCAGTTTGATTTTCTTTTAAATTGCAAAAAATATACAGGGCTTCCATTAAGAACAATAATTTGGAACGAATATCTAGAGAACGCGACGGCTCTATTGTTTTTCTGTTTTTACAATTCTAACGCCATAAAAAAACTACTACTTGTTCATTTGACGATTCCTGTACCTCAAAGATAACAAAGTTATCAATAGTGCACACTTAAGTGTGGACACCCGGTATACCTACTATTTACTAAACTTCACTTCGCGTATTCGGGCGGGAGAAAGGCTACCACCGTGCACCAGTGCGAGAGTTGATTAGCGGCGTGAATTGAAGTTGCAAAATATTAAGCCCTCTTGTGACTGGGGGTGGTATTTAAATAACGAAAAATCGGTTCCGTTGAAATGCGTTCCGAGTTGGAAAAAGTCGTAAATTGGAAGTGGCGGGAATTAGAGGGGGAATTACAACTTGTCGGTTCGTAGGTCTGCCCTCGTCGCGAATGTGTTTTTTGTCAGGTACTTTGGCGATGTTCTCTTTTTTTTAATTGGCGTCATTGTCATGATGTTGACACGCTGCGAATTGGGTTAGCATAAATTAAATAGGGTAAAAAACTTTGTGTTTCGGGTAACCAGCTTCGATTTTAATTAGTTCTTTAGTTTTTTTTTGCGATTTTATTGATCTACAAACAGACAATGTGAATCTTACTAGTTCGTTTATTTTGTTAAAAGTTTTAATTTTTCAGATTAAACCTGTCATAGGTCATATGTAGCTTTCACGTCACGGCATACGTCAAACAGTTTATTGTTGCGTCACAGCCCTTACAATAGTCGTTAGAGGGTGGTTTCTGATAGAATGTATGCAAATCGCTCTAAGTAGGGCCGACAGCTAGTGTAAACAAGAGCGACTATCAGTCAACGCCCAAGAAACACAAGTTGTCACATCCACGAGAGAAAAGAAAGCTTACAACCATCACTAATGTTAAGGGTGGGCAAAAAAGTGGTGGGGACAATGCATTTTTAATTTCCTCAGTTTCTTCAAACATGAGAATATTTTATTATGTTTTAAGTTATGAAATAAATCTGTATTTGACACTAATCATAATAAAGAAATCGTAAAAAGATCTGTAATTGAATAACGGCGAAGAAGAAAAAATCGGTTGAAGAGTGCCATTATGATCCTTACGTTTTGTATATTATGTATGTGTAAGAAAAATTGAAAAATATTCACTCATTTGGGAGAAGTTCAGGAAAACGCATTTTGTAAAACAGTAGGCCATCCCATAAAATTTATGATTTCATGCCCATCATAGAAGTGTAGCACTTTATTCGAAGATGGCGCAACAGAATTTTTAAAAAAGGAATTTTGTTAATATGGATTGAATCCATTGCTGATAGCCTATGTTAACTGCATTTTTATTAATATCAATAATACCGAAAATTTCTGTAAATAAAATGGAAAAACTGAAAGATAAATTGTTACATTCCAGTTATGTATTCCCTGCGTTAGTCCAAATTATTTGCTTATAAAAATCACACTCACAATTGAAAGGTAATTCGTTATAAAAGTATTTATTTTTCCCCATAGCTACAAGAGTACTGTACAAATAAAAATAAAACTGCGTATATACAAAAATTTTATAGAAAAAAAAGTAATAATAGTGTAGTTATACATATCAGAAGAATAATAATACAGAAATTACTAAATTCAAGAATAGGTACTTAATTACGGGTAAGCAATAAGATCCTTATTTAATGATCGTCAATAATCGAATGATGCCTTGTCCATCATTCAATTATGTCCACCAGTACCTTTTTATCAGTTATCTCCTCTGCCTATGTGATTCATCTCCTCCAGCAATTAATTCTCTAATATTTTATGTTCACCCTTACGACAAACCCATGTCTCTCAAAATACTAAATTGAATTTAAAAAGTCATTGTGCAATTTTCATTTGCACAATATTCTCGTGATATAATTATTGTATCTTCTCAGAGGAAACTAGATAAAATTGGTAAAAATATGAGATGAGCTCAGCTTTTTGAGGATCGTAGTATTGGCTATATGATCTTGAATGACTGCAATTTACATGGAATAATATTTTCTTTGCAGATTGCATTTCTTATTTCTTAAAAGATGCGATTTTTAGATTCACTGCACAAACACGTCGATATCACGAAAGATTGACCTTTTCTAGCAATAATAGCTATAATAATAATTGTCGCAACTAACTTATTTGTTGAAATAATTACACCTTTCCATGTATTATTTTTGACAAAAAAGTATGCGTTTGTACTTGCAATAAGGCCTTTTAGATTAGACTTACACAACAGTGCGATCCTCAGAGCGCTGGCTCATTTCAAGTTTTTCCTAGAATTATTTCATTCGGTACAGAGATAATATAACCAACATGGACATTGCCATGTATTTCTCATCAACCTGTTTTCTCTTCAATTATCCTACAACAGTGCTTTTTTATAAAACAAATAAATATTCTATAAATAGGCAAGCACAGATAAGCTCGCACTCTCAATTCTCCTGTCAAAAAAAAAATAATTTACTCTGATTCCATTCACGCTCGTTTATTTATTTTATGTTCAAAAATGACATACGAACTTCATATGCCTTGCATTCATCGACAGTTCCCGGCGCCGCGCCGACTTGAAAATTTCCTGCTTTTTAGGCGGCAAATACAAATTTGTTAAGTTTTTTTAATAAATTGAAATTAGTGTACCGACACAAAAAACAAAATACAAAAAAGAAACAATAAAAATAAAGTTTTTTTTAATTTCTATTGATTCAATAATAATAGTAATATTTCATGAAATAATTCCTTCTAAAACAAAACTTTTTAAAGGTTAAAGGTTAAAAGGGAATTTCTCTCTCATATACACAAAATGACTAAAAATAGCACCCGATCTCGTGATTCACTCGACTTCAGCACGTGATACATCCCATGTGTTTACACAAATATGTCCAAACAATTTTGAAACAGGCCGCGCCATCTACATTTTAAAAGCTTGTTGATCTCGCACCTCATTGACAGAAACAATTTTTTTATGTTTGTACGCCCCCTTAACAGCTGAAAGGATGTCATGTGTCAAAGAGGTGAAATGTTTAAGAGTTTAGTTTGATCAAAGCCTTGCATGGAACCCACATCGAGAAAACAATCAACAAAGTCACTATTTCTCTGTACGGATGTAGAAGTCTGCGTCGCAGGAATTATGGTCTTCACCCTAAGATGCCTCTGTAGTCACAAAGCTAACTAGATCCAATTGAAATAAATTTAAACCTGCCACAGCTGTATATCTTTTAGTGATGGGTTACTACGAAGCATACTGCTATTTTGTAGCAGTTAACAACCTTTAGCAGTTTGTAGCAGCTATTCAATATCAAAAGAAGCTGCTATTTTTTGTAGCTGCTAACCAAAAGTAGCTGAAGCAGATTGTAGCTGCTAACATAAAGAAGCAAATTTATACATCACTAATATCTTTATACATGGAATTGCTAGGTCTACAGTTGTCTTGTACTGTTTCAACAGAAAATCAATTTGTATTAATTATAAGTTTAATTGGTTTCCCAATTTTCGGTGACTTAAGACAGTTTGCGGCAATTGATACAAGAATCAGTGGCAAAATTCCGTAAACAGGATCTATGTCCCGCAAACCAGGTAGCGGTAGACCAGTAAAATGGATAATTGAAAATATAGCAGATGTTGAAATCGATTCATAAGTTTTCACAGCAAATACAACTTTTACGTGGAATATGCCATATAATCATTGAAAAAGATTTACAAAAAATTCCATACAAGTTTCATTATCATCATGAATTTTGTTTTGGCTACATTGAGGGGTAAAGAATTGTTTTTCGTCCATTTGAGCACCGAGCGTGCACATTCAGTACCGCTCTTGGATAAGTCAGAAATCTCCAGTGCCGAAAAAACTGTTGTGGAGGTGTCATCAGCAAACTGGCACAATTCCCTCGCAGTGACGTTCAAATTAAGGTCGTTCACAAATACTACAAACAGCAAGGGACCTAATATTGAACCTTGCGGAACTCCCACATTAGTCACTTGGTTCTCCGAAAAGCTGGTATTATAGTTCTGTACTATCACAACGCTCTGTGAACCATCCTCCAAATATGATTCGATCCATCCAAGACACGGTCCTCTAACCCCATATTGTTCAAGTTCCTTTATTAAAATTTAATGATGCCTTGGATAGATCAAACATTAAAGAGCCTACTTTAAATTTATTATCTAAAATGATCAAAAGAATTTTGTATGACAGGATAATGCTTCGTTGATTGATTTTTTTTAAGTAGCCAAACTGATATTTCGCAAAGAGTGAAATTTTTGAAATAATTATAATACACGTATGACATTACTTTTTTAAAGATTTTAGAGAAGACGGATAAACTGATATGGGTCGATAATTACTAATATTTGTTTGATTACCTTTTTTATAAATGGGGCATACTTTCGCTATTTTTAGCAGGTGACGGAAATGCGGCTTGTATAAAGGACAAGTTGACCAAATAAACTAACGAATGTTTAATATAGTCGGCGACATATCTAATGATGCTTGCGGGAATTTCATCAATACTCGCAGATATTTTAATCGGAATACCCATAATAACACTGCAAATCTTGTCAGAGTCAGTAGGAAACAAATATAGACTCTATTAACTACTACATTATACTCGGAATCCACATGCTAGTGAGTAGCAGTCCCTCTAAAATAATCGCTAAATAATTTGGCAAGCAACTCGGAATCATCAACAATTTCATCGTTGATTTTCAATTCTATCGAAGGTATTTCTTTTTTGGTGTTTATCGTACTATTAACTATATTCTAAACACAGTTATTTTTATTAGTAGCTTTTGAAATTAACATAGAATTGTGTTTGATTTTGATATCTTTAAGTAATTTCTCTTAATATTTCTTGTACTTATTATACTCGTTTTTTGTACAACGTTTATCTTTTACTAATGCATGAAGAAATTTTAGATTCTGAGATGCTTGCAACACTTCAATGCTTTTTAGCGTCATTAATTTTTATTTTACTATTTTTTGTCGCGATTGTAAATTTTATTAACTGGGCATAATGGTCAGTGAAGCCTGGTTCGAGAATTATCGCGCTGCACGATCATACCATAAGTTGAAAGCGTATACGTAGAGTAAATTTAATTGATCATATTATATAAAGTTTACGATATCATTCATGAAGATTATGAAATGGATGGGTCACAAAACAGAGCCTTGGAGTACGTCCATCCTTACATAATGAATTCTCTCCGTCAAATTGAATAAAAGTAAAGAAGGGTTTCTTATGAGTTATGCACGCAAGAATAATGCTCGTCAACACACTATAGGAGGAAAAACAATCAAAAAATCGTATAAACCTCTTTAAATTTACTTAAAATGGCAAGGAAAACTAAAATTGCTATAGAATTTTGAAATAAATTTGCACTCACTTATTCCTTACGGTTAACCAAATTGCTTTAAGGCGTTAACCCTGTATAGTAAAGGGTAATCTAGCAATGATAGGGGCAGATTATATACACAGATAAACACGGTTAATTCAACAAATCCCATCCAGCAATCACGGTAATTGTATACTCAATTAATGGATCTCCGTACATGCGTCAGTGCATTAATCAGTACTTATTAGGTCTCCTTGGTCCAGTTGTTTCATTATCCTTGCCTCTTTTCCCAATTCTCCGACCTGTGCATCACCCACTAATCTAATCTAGTAATCGTCCCCTAGCCGGGCAGAAGCGCGTTACAACTGACTCCGGCATGACACATAAATCTTCCCATATTAACCGTGACAAATTGAGTTTCGTTCGTCATATGTTATTTAGTGGATGCACGCGCGGCTGATGTCCTCTTAACTTACCCCTCCGATAAAGGAGGGTATATATATATATAATATTATATTCGGATTCGTTGTGTTGCCGCATCAAGGGCTGGAAATGACGAGAGCAATTTTTAAATTGGATTCTCTTTAGGGTGACGTTTCACGCTTGTCTGAAAAGGCAAAGGACGAATTATTTGCAAATGCGAGCTATTACGTGGTGACAGATGATTTTGATTCGTGTTTGGAGTTGTCGCTGTTTTCTTCTTTTTAATTACTTACGGACGAATTCAAGAATTATCACACAAAAATATATACTCAGTGACATTAGAATATACATAGAAGGAATAATTAGTTCCCAAGACTTAATTTTTGGCAAGGTTTACATCAAAAATAAAACAATAACATTTGCAAGAAATTTTAGCAGCTAATAAAAAATTTAGAACAGAAATGGCAAATATTAAAGGAAGTGATAAGAGAAGCAGCAAAAGAAACATGTGAAACGAGTAAAAAGAATAATTAAACAAAAGAAACCCACTGGTGGAATGCAGAAATAAAAGAATAAGTAAAATTAAAGAAGAAACTGTGGAGGAAATATCTGGGAAGTGGCAAAGAAGATAATTAAAAAGAATACAAAGAGCAAAGAGCGTAGTGCTGTGTATTAATTGTAATAAATAAAAATGCTAAACTGATTTTAAAATGAAAAAGAAAAAAAATATTAGCTAACCCAACAAAAAAGATTTTAAATAAAACAAAAAACTATTAATCCTATAGTTACTCTCGCGAATTAAAACTTTAATCTAACCACGAAAAGTAAATTGTGAGTAAAAGAAATCAGACTTTCTTAATTACACGAAAAATTGAAAAGGTTTAATATAAAATAAAAGAACAGAATTTTTAACCCAATGACGCCATTAAACAATAAATTTATTTCTACAAAATTGGCTAAAATGCAGTTGTGCAGAAAAAAAAACCCTGAACTGAAGGTTCTGGCCTAAAATAAAAACTGCACTAGACTCTAATTTAAAATAGGACAATGCTATTTCCTATGCAAAGCAAAAAAGAAATGTTTTATTTGTTCAGGAAGATTATTCAATACATAAAACCTTTAGATTTCTATCCACGTGGTTTCACAAATTAAAATAAACTAAGCGTGACTAAATGCTATAAACTTACTAAAAATGGAAGAAAAATGCTTCTACTCACCCAAATGAGGTGATAGAAAAATAAAAATGATACAGCAAAATAGATTAACAGAAAAATTAACTCTTACAAAATATAAATGAGCAAATATACTAAAATAAATCTTCCTAAACAAACAATAATAATTGATCTTATATCTACCAAGTGTACACTTCAATACATTAACAATTATTACAATAAAAATTCCTTGATTGATTACATTAAAGAAAAAAATGTTAAATTTTACAATATAAAATGAATAACAAAATGGCAACAATTATTTAAGAAATACGTCTACCACATTCAATAGTTGAACAAGGAAGTGTGATATTCTCTATCTACTTGATGCATCAGTCTAATATGCTATGAAAAACAAAAATTATTAATTGTGTGTGTAAATTTTTAACTTGTCAGCATCAAATAACTTTGCATGTAATCAAAAGTTTATTGAAATATATATCAATTTTATGTTGCTGATGTGTTGTTAGTATGCAGAAACAATAAATAAATAAGTGTAGAGTAGAGGAAACAGTCCAGTGCTATTATTTAGAAGGCTCTACACATCGACCACACCGGTCACAAACAGAAGTCCATAACAAAACCCTACAATTCTTTTTCCTACAAAAATCCCTCTTTCAAATTTCGTACAATGCAGACGTAGAACATTACATTGACAATATTAAATAGAATACGCATAAAATTAGCACAAGCGAACAATAGACATTTGAATGACTGAATTAATTAAAAAAAATCTTAACACTACATAATTAAAATCATACAATAACCTACAGCAGTAGGTTAAGCAAACCATAAAAGAAGTAAAAGGAAAAGCTGGAAACATTTTGGGCAACAACTTGAACAGAATAGTAAAGAGAACTAAAAGCTTTTTATATAAAACCCTGAAATATATGAGAATGGATAAACCAGCTACGATAGACACGAGAATCAAAGACAAGGATGGAAACATTTTAACAGAAGAACAAGCAATTATGAAAGGGCGAAAACAATACTTTGAAGAATTGATAGGGAAACGACAAGACAGTAAAGAACACACGCAAGGTATTAAACTAAATGCAGATGAAGTTACAGCAGCACTCCAAAAACTTGCGGGAAAGCGCCTGGATACGATGGCACAAGCCCCAGAATTGTTAAAATGCATGGGTACAAAGGGAATAGAAATGTTAGCCAAAACATACAACAAATCGTGGAAGGAAGAAGAGATACCTAAAGATTGGGAAATAGGAGTGATTTTGCCCATACACAAAGGAAGAGACACAAAGAACTACAATAATTACAGGGGTTTTACGTTACTATGTATGGCACTGAAAGTATATGAAATTTGGAACAAAAATTAAAAACAAAGATGGCGACAACACTGACAGAATCGCAAAGTGAGTTTGTCAGTTTGAGAGTTGTTGTTCAACTATAGGCAGTGCAGGAAACGAGGAAGTTTAGTGAATATTTAATATAAATTTAAATAAAAAGCAGTATTATTAGTAATAGTTTTATTTTGTATAGGACAAAACACAGTGACTACTGATATGAATGAAAGATATTGGTTTCACTTGAACAAAAGTTTTTTTTAAAACAATTTACAACGTAATGACTTATAAAATATATTCCTTAATAATAAAAAAAAAGAACAAAGCAATAATAAAAGATAAGGTAAATGGGGCTCCCTTGCAACGTTATTTATTTATTGAAATTATTGAAATCTAAACAAAGGACAAAGAGAAATATGGCTTTGAAGTTACAACTAATAACAAATAAATAATATACCTAGGCGGTAAACTTGCGGTTTCTGTTGGTTCTTCGCACTGGGCGTTGTCTCGGCGAGTTGATCCTCTGTTGGCGTACGTGGCGGTTATGTCCGGTGATCGCCTGGAAAATGACTACTTCGTCGGGGTATCCCTAACTGCAGGTGGCACTTGGACTGTCACTCACAGGGCGACGGCATCCACACTTTAATTTCACCAGCGGGCGCAGATATCATCACAACGATGGGCAATTCAAATATTCCACCACGTGATTTAAAACTGCAATCGTGAAACATCCAATTGCTTATTGGTTCGGTACTTCTTCTTTCGCTGGGATTCTTTATACGGATGGGGCCTTGAGTTAACCCACCCGTATTTTAATATATTTGCGTTCCAACTGGCTACAATGCCGTACTCCTTGCCACTCTTTTTCGACGACCTTTTCCCACGTCCGTAGTAACTCTTACTTGACGCTAGCACGCGCCTACGCGCGTAGCTGTCTCGAGGACTATTTCATTACTCCGCCGCATTAGCATCAGGAATAGTAAAATCACGGGGTGGCAGCAAAACCTAAATAATCACAGTTTGTGGCAAGTTGTTACCTATTTAAGAAAATACATGAGTTTAATAGCGATCAGCATTATTGTTACTGCTACTAACTATGTGCTGTAGTTAGATACAGTACCAGTAGTCATAAGTAATACGTTATTTACCACAAATTTGTAAGGTACGCTGTGTAATAGTCGTTAATGAAAGCACTATTTACAGTAACAGCTTGCATTTAGGAAACTGGGTTTAGTTGCAGGTATTAATTAACGAGAATAGTTCCAAGTAAAACTTTATCTATTATAAATAATTTTTTTTATCAAGTAAACACTTTACTTAGGCTATTTTTCTCAGTGTATAAGAGAAAATGTGCCAAAAGTAAAGAAAATGCATATAGGGTATAGAAATTTAAAAAGTGTAACAATAACAACAGAACGTATGCCGATGATAGTAATGTATGGCAGGAAAAGAAGAGGATATGCAAAATAATTTAAAAACATGGAACAAAACACTAAAGAAGCATTGAATGAATATTAATACCGCAAAGTTGAAAATGGTAGTTAGGTAAATTTAACGAATTTTGCTAAATTGTAATCGTACACCTTAAGTTTTGATGGGCTCGTGTGACTTAAGTAAGGACCATATAACTTTCGTGAATTAGGACTATCACCTCAGAATTGAACAAAGATTCGCTCTACCTGGCGCTTATCCACTCTTTCCTGACGACCGTGTACAATAAAAAATACTTACAAACCAACCAACTACAAATTTAAGTAAATACCTGTAATGAAACGCGAAACATTTTCATATTAGAAAACACTTAACAAACTTCTGATTCGCACAATTGCACAGTGAAGTATAAAACGTCGAAAAATTTGCAATGCAGATTTTATTCGGATGCAATAAACGGTCTGTGCTGAACTAGTATTTTCGACAAACCTTCAAAAGTTGACGCAAGTTTCTCAATGTTTTATTAGCGCTGAAATTGTTTAAATGGACGCTTTTTTCTGCGCAATGAAGCATAAAATATGCAGAATAGTTTTGACTTTGCTTAAACAATACGTTTATGGTAGTAAGCCGCAATTAATTCAACATTTAATGTGAAATTTTATGACTGATTACTGTTTAACACTACTTTTGTCTCTGGGGCTCAGACGGTAGGATAATGAATCTGTTGTTCTCAGATAAAATCGGGTTTTAGAATAAGTTTCAGAACTTAAATTCCGAGGAGTGATTAAATCGCTTATTGTAAGAGGTATAGAGAGTGGGAAGACTTTTGAAATAGTTTTGCAAAGGCATTATTATCATTATTAAAAATACCATTTTCTTAGTCAATACGAAAAAAAAAAAACGTAATATGATTAATTTATAAATAAACGTAATTAATTTGAGAATATTATTAAATTTGAATTGGGAGATTTAGAAATATCTTCTAGATAAAGATGCAAATATTTAGGTGTTGAACAGCGTAATTTATTTAAATCTCGATGCCTTCTTTGTTTTTAATAACAGCAAAAAAGTTTTCTCAATTAAGCCTCTTTCAGACGAGGCGATTAGTTGATTCTACTAGTTGAATGGTCGGTTGTCAAGGAGCATACTGATATGAACCCTTTCACACGGAGTCAACTTGCTTGGCTTCAATAGGTCTTCAATGACAATCAACTAGTTGAGAGTAAACCAGGTAAACTTAGGTGAATCAACTAAACCGCCTCGTCTGAAACAGGCCTTACTTTATGCATAATCGCTTCATTCACGCAGATATTGTCCCATGACGATTTTTTATCGTTCTGCTAATGAATGAAATGTATTGCTTGAGTCAGCACCATTATATGAACCATAAATAATGATGTAGCATTCGTACTTAACATTAATACCCAAGGCTTCAAATAACAAATAAAGAAGAATATGCATTATGAAAAACTATAAATGCTTTATAAGCAAAAGGTCTTAAATTCTGGTAAGAAGCAGATCCAAGATTATACCAAGTGTTTTTCTTCCTCGTAAAAAATATTATTTTTCATTTATTTGTCTTCAATGCAGTTTAATTTCAATCATCATTGTTTAAGGAATACCAAAATATAGAATCCATTTTTGATTGTGTGTATAATTTATTAATTAGAAAGGTGAACAATAGATATACAGATCCACTGTTCTCACAAAATTCCAAAAAGTGGACCTGTTTTTCTATTGTTCACCTTCCTAATACCAAAACATCTCATAACTGCCCAATATCTATTAAATATGTTGCGAATCATTAAATCATGTCCATAATAATAATAAATTGGAAGATAGGAGCTTTAGAATATCTCTGATGGATGTAATAGACAATAACGGACCCAAAAGAATGCAGATGTGTATCTCAGATTAATGATATTCCAAGTTGTTGGGATGCTGATGCAGTTACGCATGATCCCATGTATGTGATGGTCATACGTACAATAATTCATAGGTTATGGTTGCGTGCTGGTTTATGGACGGTTCAAAAATCGAGCAGCGTGTGAGCACAGGAATATTTTGTCCCAGATCAAGAAACAGAAAATATTACAACTTTGGGCAACACACAACGATATTTCAGGTGGAAATCTATGTCATTGAAACGTGTAGGAGAGAGATTTTGAATAATAACTACAATCACTAACTTTACAAAGAATGCACTTTCTAATATAAATAAAGATGGCAAGGTAAGTATCCCATGTGCTATAGAAGCTGACTAAAAATCTGTTGACTAAATCATCGACATGTGGCTTCCAATACAATTCGACCACAATACCCAAAAAGGATGTGCTAGCAGACGAGGCAACCATCACTCCCACTCTGTCCACGTCAAAATCACTACCAAACACCAACCAGGTAATTGTTTTTGCATTTAGATTTAGGTTATGCTCAGACAGCCATGATTCCAAAACGCCAAAATAGATTTGAAACCTATCCATCACAGCACCCTCATCCACTCCGCACACCACCGATGTCGTATCATCTGCATATAAAACCGTAGGCTCACTAATAGCTCAGGGAGGTCATTAACATAGAGCAGAAAGAGCAGCGGCCCGAGAACAGATCCCTGCGGGACACCCAACGTGATCTGCCCCCATGACGATCGCTCATAACACAACGCATTGGCTTCTTTCAGTTAGATAGGATTCAAACCACTTTAACACAATGCCCCTAAAACCCATCCTTTCCATCTTGCATAACAATGTTGGATGATGACACTGTCAAACGCTTTCGATAGGTCTATATGTGGAATTACTCTGCTAAAAGAGAGATTTGCACCTGGTTAGATAAAGAGTGTACAAAGAAATGGAGGTCCACTGAAGGGCAACTCCATACTAAAGCGCTAATAGGGGATGAAGGTACTAGATTCTCTGATAACCTACTCAGACGCAGCAAGAAAGCAGTTAAAACCATGGTAATTGGACACTGTCCCCTGAAAAAGCATCTATACAACAAGGGTCGAACCAGAAGATGCCAACTACAGGAGGAGACGAGGTTTACATATAATCTTAGTGTTCGTAGTTGAGATCGGCCCCTACCACCGCATTGAAGAATTCGAACCGGCCACAATACCATATTTTTGTACAAGGAGCCGCCAAGGTCCACAGTACAGCGACTTTTACATAATCAAGTACCGATAAGTAAATCGCACGGGGCTGATTATAAAAAAAACTGTTAGACGAACTCAAGAGGCACCCCTTTTAGGAATGCCATGTGATGCCATGTTCAAACTTAACCTAAGATAGAAATATCAGGTTATAATACCAGATAAGAAGGACTGGGAGGCAAGTACTCCGGTAAGAGCGGACTCAAACTGGCATACTGACGGCTCTAAAACGGACTACGGCGTTGGAGCGGGAATATACGCTTCAGCAAAGACACGACTGTGTTCCAAGCTGAGGTTGCTGCAATCCATCGCTGTGTCGAGAGATAGAAAGATATACCGAGCCAGTAAAAGCGTCGCTATCTTCTCTGACAGTTAGTCCACACTTAAAGCGATTAGCTCTACAAGCGTGGACTCTAAGCTGATTTGGGACTGTTGTGAGGCGCCCTAAATGAGGTGGGCACCAAAGGAAAGTAACCCTAGTCTGGGTCCCTAGCCACTCGGGCGTGAGAGGAAATGAGGCGGCGACGAGCTGGCCAGGCGAGGTTGTGCAAGCCATTCGTTGGAGCCGATCCCTCTTTCGCGCACTACCAAATCGCAATTAAAAAATCCATCAATGAATGGATACATAATCGTCCAGAGAGTGATGGCAAAAATCACGGGGCAAAGGCAGGCAAAGGAGTTCCTAAAGGAGCAGAGTCTGAATTCACGAGAGATCTACTAAATAAAGACAGAACTGACTGTCAAAATGTTGTAGTCTGCTGACTGTCACTGTAGACTGAATAGTCATATGTACAACATAGGCCGGCAGATGATGCAACCTGCAATACTGCCAAGAGAGGAAGAAACACCAGTTCATGTGCTGTGCCAATGTGAAGGCCTGGCGAGGGCAAGGTTTCAGTAATGGGGAAGAGAACCCCACAAGCAGTAGCTACATAAAGAAGCCGCTCTCAAAATGATAGGCCAATTAAGAGGGCAAAATTAGAGAGCGTCGTCTAGGAAAAAAGGGGATCACAAATAGATCTGAAAAGGTCGCGTGAAACAGGTCGATAGCACCCTATCCTAATCTAATCTAATCTAATATACCCTTCGAAAAGGTTGACCCTTTCCTAGAAGATGTGGAAACAATATCATTCAACAACATGCTGAGCTACCTTAAAAACATGAACTTGTTGGATGAACTATCTATAAGGTAACATCCACTCTACAATGAACCTTAGTGGTTGTAGTGGACGGGACTATTGCTAAACTAATTACATAAAGTGCATGCAGCTCTTCTCGGTGACATTTTCTTTCTAATTTCCTTCAATTTTTCAAGATCTAAGCACCCACAGCAAACTGCCATTTTTCCGAGCTGCTGGATGATTCAACAGTTTTCGCTTTAATTATTTTTCCTCCGAGATTCTTGCATCCTACGATACCGGAATAATCCCAGCAGCGTATCAAATTACCACAGGAACTGATCCGCTATTTTCAAAAATTCGCCCTAATCCCCTACACATTAAGCTACAATTCGCCACCACTCATCCGTCCTATTATATTATATATATGAAATACACGAAGCCAGCACGTAGGTTCGCCAAGTCACCGTCCAGGCCGATGGTGGCGCTCTCGGCGCCTCTACTGGGCAGCGCCAGTCACCCTTCGCCTGCCGTCCCGAGCGCTTCTGGACCCGGCACACTCTCACCCCCCCCGGAAATAACCGCGACGCGACCGGAAACTGTGTGGCGATCGAGTGGACGAATCCGGGAGTCCGGGTGTTAAAAGATGACGCGCGGAGAAAACACGTTACTCGGGATAAATATCTCTATGCAGATCGCATGAATTGAAAGTGCAGTGTAGTAGAACCTTTGGAAGTCTTGTCAGATGTTTTAGGGTGATGCGAACGGTCCTAATGTTTGAAGTGTTGAAAGTACATGTGAAGGTTCTCTGGAGACGAAGTCTTGATTAATAGCTGGAAGAAGTGCATGTGGCAAGCAGTAGATATAAGTCGGAGCTGCAAAGTTTTCCTGTAAGAATGATTTATGTACATAGTTTTTGATGAGTCTGAACGTAAAACTTACGGATGTTTCGAGTTTTAGGAAGGAGTATTTACTATTAATTCTGGTAATTTTTTTTATTTTGGAACTGGAAGCAATATTGGGCTTTATAACAAATTTGAGAAATAATTTTAGTCAGATCCTGCAGAGATAATATTTTTACTGATTTATAGTTCTATAACAGTGGTGTTTGTCTTAAAGCTCACTGTATGAGCTTTAACGTTTACGCATTAATTTTAATATAAAAAGTTACGTTAAAGACATTTTTGCATATCTTGCAGAATGGACTCTATATAAAAAAAAACATTAATTTGATTTGCAAAAGATGAATAAGTAAGGGTGAGTTGAAGTTTGAACAGTGAACGAAATAATAAGAACAAGGGATCTTCAGAATACATTTTGTTGTTCCATAATGCAACAAAGACTAAGCATAACTATAAGCACTTGTCAAAAAACTGTTCAGGATTTTGACACCTTCATTTAAAAACAGCATTTCTTCACAAATGCTTTGTTTTTGGAAAGAAAAGTTTGCTTGCAAAAAGATTTTTTTTCTAATTTTGGTTTCCATAATTAAAAAGATCTTTAAGAAAATATAAATGATTTTGTTATTAAAAAAATAACTTCCATTGCAATGCATATTGTGTTTAATTGTTTTGGAACCAATAAACATTAATTTTTAATATGCTTAGGAAAAAATTCGCAAATTACATATCAAATAGAAGATCTTTTTTCAATTTGGGAAAATGTTTGGGAGAAACATGTTTCTAATAGAAGCTAGTTAATAAATTCCCTCTGCAAAAAACTTGAAAATGACAAAAAACTGTGTAAGGCGATTTTGATCCAAACACCCTTCATATCTTGCAAAATGGATTCTATTAAAAAACTTCAACTTGATTTGCAAAAAAGAAATAATAAGAAGGAAGGTGAGTTGAAGCGGGCACAATGAAAGAAATAATAAAAACAATGGATCTTTATAGTGTATTTTGCTGCAAAAGTCTACAAAGATCTTGTATGTTTTGAGGTTAACTATAAGCACTAGTTAAAAAAAACTGTTATGGCGATATCGACACCAATGGCATCTTTTGCTTCTATTTGCAAAATTTATGAGACAAACTTGCATTTGTGAAGATATATTTGTGGAGAAAAAATGTTCACAATAATTACTTGTATTACTAGGCAGAAACTATAGTTTTGTAGATAAAAAGTTTATGACAAGTGTTTACATACTACTTTCTGGGCCGGCAAATATTAATTTTGTTATTAAAAATAATTAAAAAGATAGACATTAGGGGGTTAACAGTATAGATTGGCAACATATATTATGTTACCTTAGTATTATGACGTTTCTGAGAAAAAAAAAAATTTTGACAATTTTCTTCATAGTTTGACATTTAGTTATCTAATAGTAAATGCAATGGAGATACCCAGCTCATATCACCAGAAGGTTCCGCGACAATTTGTTACCCACAAAATTCTCATAGGTGTTAATGTGAATTATTTAAAAATCGTGCAATCAAAATTTTGTCAGCTGTCACCTCGAATAAAATGTTGCTGACCTTCAGTAGTTCTAGACTTAGACCAGAAAATGGTATGTTTCTGGACGGTTTTAAGTATTGCAAAGTTCGTATTTCTGGACACAGGTGCAAAAATTAATTGTTTTATTTTGGTTTTCATAAATAAATAGGCAATTCTGTTACTCATGAAATCAATATTCCATTCCAATTTGTACTCATATCAAATGGATGATCTCGCAATTGGCCACTTTTTTTCCACTTGCTTGCAAACTTCTTCCAACAAAGCTATTGAACAAATATCCCAAGTTTGCAATATTAAAAAGCCATGTTAGGGCGATTTTGATATGACGCCCTTCATATCTTGAAACATGGATTCCATCAACTGAATCAGTTTGGTAAGCCAAATAAGGAAAAATGAAGGTAAACTGAAATTTAGACAGTGAAAGAAATAATATTAAGAAGAGATCTCCATAACATATTATGGTGTTCCATGATTCTATGATGGTTTTGTGAATTTTGAGATTAGCTACAAACACTTGACAAAAAACCGCTATGATGATTTTGGCATTAGACGTTATTCGTTTCCCTTTGAAGAATGGATGCTCTTGGAAGGTATCAAAAGAGAAAAATGCGTTTTTGAAGACATATTTTTCGAGAGCAAAATGCTTTATTTTGATTGAACTGCAGTTTCAATTGGGTTTAACTGGTTTAGAATTAATAAGTATTGGTTTTTATTACGTAAATTTAGAAAGAAATAAGATTAGAGAACACTTTTTTTCCATCGTTTGCAAAATCTCTTCCTAACAGAATAAATTTCTCAGGATGGCCAACAAATATCAAAAAAACTGTGTTGATGATTTTGTCATCCTTCATACCTGGCAGAATGGATTCTATCGATCAAATTCAATTTGATTTGTGAAAAGAAAAGAAAAAAAATTGAGGTGAGCTGAAGTTTGGCAGTAGAAGAGATGATGCTAATAAAAATCTTCATGGCATATTTTGCTGTTTCATGATTCTATGAAGGTTGATGTTGTGTGTCCTTTTTCCATTTGTTTGCAAAACTTCTTCATTACAGAATTTCTCAGCATAACCAACAAATGTCAAAAATTGTGTTAAGGCTTTTTTGACACAAACACATTCTATCAAAAAAATTCCATTTAGTTTAAAAAAAAAAGAGTTTGGAGAGTGAAAGAAATAATATTAACAAGTAACTTCCATAGCATATTTTACTATTCCATGATGTTGATTTTGCATGTCTTAAGATTAACTGCAGTACTTGTCAAAACTCTGTTATAGTGACTGTAAAAACTATTCGTTTACAGGACGAAATAATTATTACAGTAGTTGACAGTATACTGGAAGAAACTTGCAGTCCTTCCATAATTCGCCGTACTAACAATCTTTCAAAATCTGTATTCGATTTTCGTACAATTCTTCATACTTTCCTCGCTAGCTCAAATGGTAGAGCGTTCGTCCAGCAAACAATAGTGTATAGGTTCGAATCCTGCGAGAGAAAAAAAATTAGGAGTACATTATTCCAAGTATTCATTTAACGTTTTCACATAGCATTTCTATACGAAAAATTTCATGACTAATAAAAAATATAATAATCAATCTTTTCATTATATGGAAACAGAAAACGTTGAGCTCAACTATCAAAATTAAAAGAATTACTTATATACAGGTTGTTAGTTAAACATGCGACAAAAATTCAAGGGGTTATTACTTGGCCTATTCTAAGAATATTTTGTCCTATGATGCCATGAAACAGCCAAACGTCACTCAATCTAAACAAATGCGACCGATGAGACGTATTCAAATGAAATCCACTACTAGATAAAACAGCCATTTCATGTGATCGAAATCGCAAAAAAAATAACAATGCATTGTAAACAATTTTTTGTACTTGATAAACTCATTGGCGTACACCATACATTTATTTACATTAATAATTTCAACGAATTTCGAATATGGTTGTTTCAAATCTTGTTCGCCCTGTATCTTCGAAACAAAGGGGATTTTCAAAAATCATCACAGGACAAAATATTCTTAGAATAAGCCAAGGAATAACCCCTTGAATTTTTTCCGCATGTTTACCTAACACCCTGTATATATCCACTAGTATAATGTACCAAAAACTTGTTTTGCAAATAAGTCTCGCATAGGATTAGACGAGCGTGCAAGAAAAAAAAAATGATATTCCCCTACGTTGATTGTAATTTATATTGCCTGAGTATTAGAGTACGTATCTATCAAAACTGAAACATTCTCAGCACAAATATATTATAAAGTCAGCGTGAACGACAGATTTAATGCTAACCAGGTATTAGTTAGCCATACAAAAAAAAAATCATTTGCATTGCAAATATATCACCTACATAGGTAAGTATAGCGTGCTTCGTTAATACATGAACTAGGGTTTAGTTGCTACAATCATACGAAAAAATTCGTTGTATGCAAATGTCTAGTTGTACGACAACCGAAGGAAAACTCAGTTGTAATTACGCTAGCAAAGGCACGTTTACGTGTCCTATTTGAATGTAAATCGTTTCTGTTTCACGGTGTATAACTAGGGAATGAAAAATATTTACGTAGGTATTTACAAGGGAATGAAAAAGGAAAGGTGCAAGAGAAGTGGCTTGCTTTAATAAAGGATCCTACTTTGTTACTTTAAATGCAATTCCGATGAATTTGCATGTTGTTACCGACACTACTATATTGTAAATGTAATCATGGAGTTGGGATGTTATTAGGTACATAGATTAATTTGTTGCTTTAATGGATGAAGTAAACTGTTACGAATTTTACGAATGACTTTGGTGCAATTGGCGTTACCTCACAACATATCGATAGTAATAAATAGGCCAGAGGATTATTCAGGTGTAAAGCGTTGCTGGTATACGAAGAATATCTATAAAAAAAAGTCTATAAAACAGATGCAACTCCTGGCTTCATGGCGCAAAAGTTTTCGTTTGCTCATTGTATATATTGCGTATGTCTAGCATTGTAGCCCGTAGAAATAACTGATGGCTATAGTTCCTTATGAGGAGCACTGATTTGGTGGTTTATACAGGGTGATTCTCAATATATGCGACAAACTTTAAACGCTGACTCCTGGGGTTATTTTGATCATAAAAGTTTATAAGAACATATGTCCAAAATCGCTTAGTTCTAAAGTTGTACAATGTTTAATAGTAAGTTAACATAATTAATATTTTATTATTATAAATTAACAAAATAATTAGTAAAACAAAATTAACTTATACTAACTGTTGAAAATGACCGCCCCCAACTGCAATACAAGCTTCTATCCTCCGTCGTATTGACTGGCGAGTCCGCTCTAAAATACCAGGGGTATTTCGAATTGTTTGACAAGCTGCGATAATACGATTTCTCAGTTCATCGACATTTTCAATGGGAGTCGTATAAACTAATGATTTAAGATGACCCCAAAGAAAAAAGTCCAAAGAATTTCAGTCTGGAGACCGAAGAGGCCACGGTTGTGGACCTCCCCGTCCTATCCACCGATCTGGATACGTATTGTCCAAAAACTCGCGAGCAACTAAACTAAAATGCGCTGGAGTACCGTCATGCATCAAATACATTTGTAATCTTAATTGCAACAGAACTTCTTCCAGCAGTAGTGGTAGCTCCTCTTCAAGAAAATTGCGGTATACCTCGCCATTTAACCGCATCGGTAAAAAATGTAGACCTATCAAGTGATCTCCAACAACTCCGGCACACACATTGACAGAGAATTGATGTTGATGACGGGCATTCACTAGTTCGTGCCGATTTTCTTCGGCCCATATGTGATTATTATGAAAATTAATAATCGCGTTTCTAGAGAAAGTATGTATGTATGTAAATAGAAAGGTGGTGTTACACTGCGACCTAAAAGATCTATTGTGTCCCCTATTCTTGCTGCTTTACAGCTGGCCTTCCAATCCTAGAGAAAGTAGCCTCGTCGGTGAAGAATTATTGAGTCAAATAGTAAGGATTTTGTGCGATTTTGTGTTGCATCCATTGACAAAAAGCCGCTCTTTGTGGAAAATCTGCCGGCAAAAGTTCCTGCACCCGTTGAATGTGATGTGGATACAACAAGTCAAGATCTTTCAATATTCTCCAAACTGTGGCCTGACTAATGTTTAAAACAAACGCAATTTTTCTAGTGCTTGTAGTAGGATGCTCCTCACTTTCATTTAGTACCATTTCTTCAACTTGTGGAGTTCTCACTGTAGATGGGTGCCCGTTATCAGTCGTCCGTTTTTTAAAATTTCCCGTTTCACTAAGACGTTGGTGAAGACGGGCAAATATTGAATGATGCAGGAAGATACGGGTATCGTTCTTCATAAAGACATCTAGCAGCACGCGAATTTCCATTGGCAAGACCGTAAACGAAATGCATATCACACATCTCAGCATTCGTGTAATTTAGTTTAGAAAACAGAAACTGGCAATAAACTGAATGAATACTCTGACAACTATTGACAAATATTGAAATGATAAATAAACAATTCCCTCTGAATACAATAGTTTTTGAAGAACCAACTGTGATATTATATCGTGTTAGTCATAGTTCATAATTTATTATTAAACATTCGATAACTTTAAAACCAAACCGTTTTGGACATATACTCATATGAACTTTTATGATCAAAATAACCTCAGGAATCAGCTCTTAAAGTTTGTCGCATATATTGAGAATCACCCTGTATACATATTAACGGAAAAAGCGTGTGTTACTGAGTGAGAAATAGCTATTCATTTTTTGAGCAAAGGAAAGAAAGTACTAAAAACTGGGGTGCATTCAGATTAAAAGTATATTATATATTTGATAAACCATTCTCGAATCTGTCTCTAATTAAACTCAATATGAATTATAATGGGGATTGATTTTATTGGGTAATCATATCACCTATTCTTTGTCTACATTCTTTTCCAAATTAAAGCACCAAGATAAGCGTTTAATTGTTTACTATGGAATACAAGTTTAGGTAAAAATGAACGTTAATTCCTTTAATTTTAATCTGATAGAAGCTTTTAACGCTTACTAATTACCAGACTACTAACCTCTCTTACAATGGACGTCAAAATGGTGTACAATAATAGCCTAATATACTGAATAGACTCTGATAATATAGAATTCATGTGTGTTTTTTTACGATTTTTTACCTGAATGCATTTGGTTAGAAGATCGTTGTGTTTATTGTTGAAAATCTCCAACATTTTCTCCTGATATATCTTAAAATAATAATTCTATCACACTACAAATTGTCTGTGCTCCACTGCGATTGTGTTGAGAGCGCTGATATTCTCCAACGTTTGTTGTGATTTGTAGCTCGCCTATGTGTTAGAGAACTATCCACATTCATTTTTCCTTAACTGTACACGAAAATAAATAAGACGACACTTTGTTAAGCGATTCTACACGACAAGACACGGATACAGATAGCTATATACGATATACTACGGCAATACCCGTTTTATTGGCGGCTTTTATCGTCAAAGTAATCGTCCATAAATTATCATCGATCACCTGGGCGCAGCGCTTAATGCAATCTCTGTGTTCGTCGATTCCTTTCGACGAATTTGGCGTCCTATTATGGGAACGGAGCTGGCTTAATCGATATGCAGTAGCGTTTGCCAGCGGGCTAAAGTGATTGATTATTATTCGAGAATTATTGACATGTTCCTGAAATAGGCGGCCCCGAATCGGTTCCCAACTTAAACCTATGTAAGAAGTTTACGATAAGTTCGGATGCATGGATTTTAGATGTTCCAATTTCCTTGGGTTTTTTACTCTACTAAACTCGGCGTGTGTTGGGCGGATAGGCGTTGCTGATTTATTGCATCAGTAGGTCATTTGGTTTTTTTGCTTTAATTGAGGATGAGTTTTGAACATTTTCAATAAAATGTTTTCATTTTAATCAAAGATATAAACACTCCTGCATGCGTTACTTCAGTTCAGTGCTGATGATGATAGCTTTGCTATCGAAACGTACGTCCAGTTTAGTGCAGTTTGTGGTGAGGGGTTTAGGAGAAGTTTACAGCATGCATTACTTATTCTAGTATAACGGCACATATAGTAGTTTAATATTTAAAGGTTATCAAAGCGACATAGTTCGTAAATAAAACATAAGTAGGTTTAGTTTGTAATTATCAATGTGACTATCAGTAATAAGCTGTGGGACTTCTTCCCAGATCCTACCAGAGTAAGGTTTTTGCCATGGTTTTCCCTTACTCCGTAGTCATTAATTTTATATAGGTATATTATATATATAATCAATGTCTTTGGCGAATGCTGGGAGATAACGAAAGTCGTTCCATGGGCGCATTTAATAATAATTGACATAGCTGACAGATTCACAGTAGACTCGCGATTATGTGAACTAATCACATTTCACATATTTCATCATTTCACAAAAGTAGTATTCATATGGTCGCGAAGCTACTGTATTATATTTTTGTTATTAAGAATCATAAGGAAATTATTTAGTTAGAGTAGGAACATTTAGCAGGAAAGGAATCCAAATGAGAATGCAAAAAAACAACTTTAGGAGACAACACTGCGTAGGCTTTCACGGCCGGTGTAACTATAACTAACAGCTTCTTGCGGGTTTCGCCGTGTGTCAAAACTTTCGCTCGACGTTTCGCTGTTCATACTGACAGCTTCTTCTTCAGGATAACTGAACTGATGCTCCATGGTCCGACATTCTTCTTATATACACCCCTGGTGCATCCAACCGTGTAGTTTCCGCTCCATTGACCGTGACGGTTCGTAGTAGGCTCTTCCACGTGTTGCTAAGGTGGTACCCTTCTTTCTCTGTTTACGGTTTCTATTCTTCTCTATTTCTATGGCTTCCCTGATGAATCTTTTCCCGTAGTTCTTGGTGGTAGTTATTACTTTTACATTCTTGAAATCCATTTTGTGTCCGGTGTCGTGCATGTGTTCTGCCACCGCTGATTGCTCGGTCCTTCTTAATCTTGCGTCCCTCTCGTGTTCTTTTATTCTTATGTCGATGGCTCTTCCTGTTTGTCCGACGTAGCACTGTCCGCATTGGCATGTTATCTTGTAGATACCTTCTGTGCGCCCCTTGGGTATCTTATCCTTTGCGGTCGGTAAATACTGCTGGATCGACGTTGCAGTCCCAAAGCGTACTTGTACGATACGTTTCTTCAAAATTCGGCCTATATACGTCATTCCACGCTTATTGGAACACCCTGTTTATAAATATCTACACCAATCGAAAGGGCTCACTAAACGGTACAAGTCCGCCATTGAAACTTTTTTCCTATCTCTTACCGTTTAAAACTTATTCAGAAAAAAAACCAAATTTGGGCTAAATTGCAAGGGTGAATTGCATCCCTTAAAGTTGAAGTTCCGCAGCAACGGAAAGCGTCCTTGAGTAACATTACATGGAGTCTACAAACTGACAAAGTTTCAACAAAATCTGCGATTTACAGTTCGCGAGGTTCCCTTTTATATGGTTTATGCGTACTTTCATGAAAAATAAACTTGCCCTACATTCGCTTCATATTTTGCAGAAACGAAAAATGGAATTATAAAAGCACGTTTTAACTAATTCCATAAATTCTTGCGCTCAAATTACACATATTCAAACGAAAAACATTGTTTTACCAGCGCCCTGGTTAAAAACACGACCGAATTACCTACCCAAAAGGTCTACACGTGTAAACAGGCGAATCCAGGCCTCGTATTCGTTCGCACGTAAATATCAACAGACATTCTCCTTTCCACGAAGCGGACCGTCAGATGTCCCACGGCCTTCCTTCCGCAAAAGCGCCACCTACCGTCTTCCCTCATTATTATTGTTATTATTATGATGCGAACCGACAAGCAGGCAAGGAGTCGACATAAATTTTTCGGGGAGGAACCGCGACCCGGGCGCTAGCCTGTCATTGTATCTCACGACAGATACGAGTTGTTTATGGGCGACGTGCGCTGTCGAGAATACATATTCACGGTCCACGGGGTCCGCAAACGCCACGGTCGCTTCCACAAACAGAACACGTCCTTGCCCGCGTCGCTTATCTAGTTGTTGGTGGGATACGAGAGCCCTGGCCCGTACGTACGTTTCGCGAAGGTGGGGGAGAGAGGGTGGGAAAGCTCTCTCTTGGATCGATGCGCGCACATTACGAAACGGTTAAGTAAATGTTTTATGAATTATTCCGCGAACTGAGAGGGTGGATGTGTAAAAAGTCTCCCCAGGAGTCAACGCGCTTGGCGGAATTTTGGTTGGAAGAGGAGGAAAATTGATTATTCCCTCAATTAGTGCCTTAATGTCTTTCGTTAATCTCGTGAGATGATGAAACTGTGTGTATGATACCACGAATCTATCATAAGAAAATCTTGTGGAACATGGACAGAAGAAGAATGAACGAGAAAGAATATATTGCTATGGAAATATCTGTATTTAAACTAAGTTAGTGATATTACAGTGATTTAAAACAGATTTTAAAGCCTAATAAAGCAATTAATTTAAGTTAACGCGGTTGCATACTCTACAGTAGTGTTACGATGACCGTGGTTTCATTCGCCTATATAGCTATGAGTAAATATTGCAGTGCCAAGCCATATAACGAATGAAACAAAGCCTCAAGGTTGCTTCCACGATATGAATGGATATATTTCGTGAAGGGCAGCAGCAAGCAGCTCCCTTCACGGCGTGGCTTTTATAATACAATTTAGTTTTTGAGCAAATACCTTAGTGACAATAACTTATTGATAAAATAAATAGCAAATTGTTGACATATAAGCAGGTTGCTACACTTTTATTCTCGTGAAAACAATGTGAGAGATTTACTTCATGCACAAGCCCTTTATTCTCGCAATGATTGAAGTAGACTGCTTGAAGTCGCATTATGAAGGGGACGAGCTACCGTGAATGATGATGATGATTCGTTCCCAACACTACTCTACAGGAAAATTTTGATTTGTACAGGCATGATTATTAAAATAAATTACATCAAATCTAAATGCTATATTAGTCATTAGAATATTTTAGTTGCTAGTTCAAGCTAATTTTTTATTTCCATAATATTTGTTCCTCGAGATTTATCATTCTTCGGGATGATATCCGGTACAATTTGTTACGGTTTTTTTGCTTCGCTTACCTCGAATTAGTTCTCCGCTAGTCTTTTCGACAAGTTTTTGTAACTCTATTTTCTTCTATTTCCGTACTCTACCTTCAGAGATGCTCCTACGTCTTGTATTTTCACAACGTGAACATTATCGTTTAATTTTTGGTTTTCAAATTGTGTTTTCGTTTAATTTCTTTCAATTTTTGTAAATTCCTTCAATTCCCATGTTTTGACAGTTGCATTATCGATTCCTACGCATCGATAGATGTGTTCGTTTTGTTTGATTGATCGTGGTTTTATCTAGATCTGTCCTATTCCGTGTTTACATCTTTTCGACGTTAGAGGGCACCTCCATGTCTTTCTTTTCTCGTTTTATTTATCTGTCTTCTGATTGGTTGTGTGACGTATTCCTTCCTTCCGGCTTGCTGGCCATTCGTGGTTGTTTTAGACGCGTTCTTACGAGTACATCTTCCTATTTTTGGAAATTTTGGATATTTTCACACATCTGTGGATTTTATTGGAAGATTGCTTGAATTAATCATTGGCCGTATCTTCGTTTGTGTTTGAAGTAGAAGAACTTCGTGATTATCACGGCAGATGAGTTTGATAATTCGAGATATAATTTGAGAACCCACGCGTCAGCAACACCATATCTGTGTCTTTCTTCTCTTCGTTGTAAAACCTCGTTATTTAACGGTAAGCAGATCTTGTCATTTCTTTTAAATCACTAACTTTGAGGTTTCTGTGTTTTTAGAGGTCTTTATAACCGCCCTTATTTTCGAATTCTGGAATTTTACCTTCGTTTTATGTGAGAATTTGAACACCCACGTGCGGCTGAGGACTTCTGCGACTCTTTAAGTCCTAGGTTAGGGGTCTAGGGGGAGAACCCTACATTCTTTGAAATTTACCCGGACCACCTGGTTTTGGGTTATTACCGAGTCAGCCCAGGCTACGATCTGTCAGTCCCCCATAGGAGAGGATCTCTGCGCCCCGCTACCAACTCACCGAGGGCAAAGCTAAGTGCACGTTCTCTTTCTTTTTTGTTATTTGTATTACTCGTGTCGTGTCAACCGAGGTTAAATATCTAGGTGTTGCAATGGACGCCAAATTGCTGTACAAATCACATCTAGAACATGTGACGAACAAAGCCATAAGGAACTTCTGAGCTTGTAGAGGTACGAGGTTCGTTTTTAAGTTCGCGGAACGGGTAGGTAGGTCATTAGTGAGGGTACCTACTGGAGTCATTACGAATTAAGCAACTCATTATTAGTATAAATACCAAGTTTTATGGTAATTAGGTCATTAGTCTTTGAACTATCATCGACCAAACAAGTCAATCGGGAATAAATAAGGCTTCAATTCCTTCCACATAGCCTCCTCTATTTACCTAGGGCGATAATAGCTGTTTATATTCTGAATATGTGGATTCCATGCATGTCTTTGATAAAACCATATCCCAAGGTATTTCGCCTGCTTGACATATGAAATCTTTTCACCTCCTGGTGGTTGTGGGCCTTCTAACGTTCTTGTTCTTATGTTTTCGTAACAAAATTATTTAAAAATATAAATGTCAAAAAGCGCCATCTATGAGAAGTCAATCAATATCTGATAGCTGATATTACAGATTTCTATATTGGATAAAGAATTAAAATTTCTGTTTCTACCGTTAGATGTCGATAGTTTGACAGATGATGTAATTTTTAATAAAATTATTTTTTTTTATATTTAAATTTGATGAAATCTGAATTGAATTAATAATAACTTACAATTAAAGATTTCTTTTAATAAAATAAATGATTTGTATTTTTGTTTGAGTGTGTGATTTTATGAATTTTGAAATTCATTTTTTTCTGATTTTACATTATTTAACATTTAAAGCATTCTTGATAATAGAATTTGTACAATAAATTGTAAATTAATTTGATATTTTGTAATTAAAATGTTTATATGATTTTATTTTTTATTACAATATCTTGGACATCACCTCGTGTGAAACAAGGATAGATAAAATATTTTTTGGATGGCAAGAAATCCATCCAGCAGTATTTCAATCCATTAGTCACACTTCATACACAATAAATTTTCATCGTTAAATTTGATAAATTTATTGCAGTATTCCAAACATATTTCACCGGCCCATTATTAAACGGTGTTGAAAATTAATCTAGATACATAATTCATTCAACATTTCGCCATTTCATTAGCATCTACCCAAAATAAACGAACCGCAAAAATAAACAATAGAGCAACGGAATTCCTCTACAGTACGCCAAAAGCAAAGAGTAGACCATTTCGTCAATATTGACGCTGTTTTAGGTAAATAATAGCGAGGTACTTGTTTACGTCCGTTCGGAATCTATATAATTTCCGTATAAGTGATAATCCCACGGATTAGTCAATTCCACATATAGAACAAACCATCCGCTTTTTATGTAAAAGAAAATGCTTATTACCTTCGCAAACACACCAAAAGTGTCGTTGTAAGATGAGAGAACCTATGCATCACTGTGCATTGCAAAATAGTGGTTTAATTTAGGAAATATAAAGTTAATTGGATCCTCATAATATTTTACTTATATCATAACTGATACTTTATTATGTCAGCTCAATAATAATCCAATAAATTTGAAACTTCTCGAGTCAGACGTCATGTTTTCTTAGAGTAGCATCTAACGTTCAAAAATTGACGAGCGCTTCAACACCTTCTAGTGAGGTAAAACTTTAAAAATTACTTAGCTTCGGAATAGAGTTTCAAATGTCGGTCATCAATCTTCTCTAAAGAGTAACTTATCACAAGTTCCTTCCAACACCCACCCCCAGCGGCTCTATCAGAGATGAAAGGGTACAGAACCTCAGGTTCACACCCTATGAGATGTAGGTTCAACGTCAAAGTGATGCAGTGAGCAGTGATCGGCCAACAAAAAGGATATTAAGCTTTTTTTGTGTTTTCATCATTCACTGAGAAAAAAAAATTAATAATCATAAATAAAAATACAATTATCGTATGTAAAAAGTCCAGCTGGATAGGGGACAAAAGCACAGATTACTTAGCACTAGTAAAAAAGAGATCCTAAACACTGATACTAACAAGAAGCAATCTAAGTTACTTACGGTTTGCTTCATACCGGTAACTTATGAAGTTACTTATGATAATTAAACTGAAGTAGTTAAGCCAAAGAATATATATAGTTGCAGTAAGCAAAGATTTGCCCTTGTCAAGTAGTAGGTGTATTGCTGTGAGTGAACTATTCTATAACAGCTATTACACCTTCATAATTAATACAAGCTATTTAGATTACTTGTGATAAGGAAAGAGTATCATTAATGCACGTTCACTAAATACCTGATATATAGAAGGTAATGGTTTGCTATAAATATACAATATACTTACCTTAAATTTGTTGTTCAACTATAGGTAGTGTAGGAAACGAGGAAGTTTAGTAAATATTTATTAAGTAGGTTACTGTGTACTCTGTGTGAATAACTGATAAAGTACAAAAAAAAAGTTCCGCAAATTTTCGATTATTTATGCAACTGCAACTATAAGTCTGTGCACCGAGCAATGCGTAATTCAAAATTGTTTGCAAATAATTTTTAATTACTATTCAGTGTGCTGCAGTTTCGATTGCATTAATAATTGAAGATTAAATTCGCAATTATTTTGCTAAAGATGGTACATAACACTTATTACTTAAGAAGAAAAAGCAGTATTATTAGTAATAGTTTTATTTTGTATATATAGGACAAACACAGTGACTACCTGATATGAATGAAAGATATTGCTTTCACTTTAATAACAGTTTTTTTTTAAACAATTTACAACGTAATGACTCATAAAATGTATTCCTTAATAATGAAAAAATGCACAAAGCAATAATAAAAGATAAGGTAAATGGAGCCCCCTTGAAACCTTATTTAGTTATTGAAATTATTGAAATCTAAACAAAGGACAGAGAGAAATATGGCTTTGAAGTTACAACTAATAACAAACAAAGAAATAATATATCTAGGCGGTAAACTTGCGGTTTCTGTTGGTTCTTTGCACTGGGCGTTGTCTCGGCGAGTTGATCCTCTGTCGGCGTACGTGGCGGTTATGTCCAATGATCGCCTCGAAAACGGTTACTTCGTCGGGGTATCCCTAACTGCAGGTGGCACTTGGACTGTCATTCACCTAGCGACGGCATTCACACTTTAACTTCACCAGCGGGCGCAGATATCATCACAATGATGGGGAATTCAAATATCCCACCACGTGGTCTAAAACTGCGATCTTGAAACATCCGATTGCTTATAGACTCGGTACTTCTTCTTTTGCTGGGATTCTTTATACGGATGGCGCCCTGAGGTAACCCACCCGGCATTTTTAATATATTTGCGTTCCAACTGGCCTACTCCTTTGCCACCCATTTTCGACGACCTTTTCCCACGTCCGTAACTCTTACTTGACGCTAGCACGCGCCTGCGCGCGTAGCTGTCTCGGGGACTATTTCATTACTCCGCCACATTACCTGATCAGGAATAATAGAACAATCACGGGGTGGCAACAAAACTCAAGTAATCATAGTTGTGGCAAGTTGTTATTTATTTAAGAAAATACATGAGTTAATACCGATCAGCATTGTTGTTACTTCTACTAACCATGTGCTGTAGTTAGATACAGTATCAGTGGTCATAAGTAATACGTTACTTAGCACAAATTTGTCAGGTACGCTGTGTAATAGCAGTTAATGAAAGCGTTATTTACAGTAACAACTTGCATTCAGGAAACTGGGTTTATTTGCAGATATTAATTAACGAGAATAGTTCCAAAGTAAAACTTTAGTTAGCCCATTTTTCTCAGTGTTTGCATCTACTGCCACTATGAACCTAACCCTACCCTAACAGCCAGAAATATTACATAGATATTTTTAAAAATATATTTTATAGATATCTTTTCGTGAGAGGTTTTTGATATATTTTTCATATTTTTTTCTAAATATAGATAAAATATTCAATTAAAATATTTATTTCATATTTTAAAATTAATGTAAGCGCAATATTTTTTCTAAAATATTTGTAAAATATTATTTATATGAAAATTGAGATTTTTTATGCAATCTATTTAATTTGTCAAAATGAACTAAAATTGTTCTTGGTTATTTAGAATGTATAACGTCGATAACGAAAAGTTGAAACATACATAGAGTTGTCTAAAGGGCAAGAACTTGTTTTTTCACACTCACCATACAAGTTAATAATCAATAATTCTGGCATCTTTTAAGGCATACTGAAGGTTTATCAAATTAATCACTATTTTTTAATTGAAGTGTTCTAAATAAAAAACAAACGTATTTATTATCATTTTATTTGAATAAGCTAATAAAAATGAAAAATACTCATTTTTAAGTCTAGCCTTGGCTGGTGCCAGGTACAACCCTATGGCTTTTTTCATATCTTCGGTAGTGGCACTCTCATGGCGTTTCCTTGTGGCCTCTAAAACAATGCCAATTGTATTAGATCATACCATGAATAAAACATCGTACAACATTATCAACACCTACTAATACATTTGGAGCATTTACAATAATTGGAGTGGTAGCTACATTCTAATACTTACGAGTACAAACTTATTTTTACTTTATTTCATAATATTTGAAACATTCTACGTGCAAACAATAAAACAACACAACGTATTCTAACCTCTATTTAAGATTATGACAGTTATCTACCGAGATAAATCTCTTAAGCAAATCAACTAGCAATTTATCTGGTAGATGCAGTATATATATGATGCATAAAATTCCTACAATTATATTATTAAACGATTTCTGTACATAGCGATATTGAGCATTCCAATTATCTTATAAATGCCATGACATGTTCAAAGTTTTGCTTACCTCGTAGTCACCACAAAAACTAAAACACACCCCGCAACAATTAATTACACAGTTAACCCTAATCTGCCCTAATCGTATACTATTATAAACTATAACATGTAACGGACAAACGAATGAAAACTTTGATGATACGCACGTGCGCGTATGCATTCTATGTACCTAATCCATAGACGCATAAACAATACTAAATTATATAACACCGGCACCGTAATGAATAGAGGTGTTGTGTTGACGTTCGCAACTTACAAATATTACAAATAATATAATACAAAACACAGATATATTAATAGAAAAGTAACAGCGCTCAACTTAGATACTAATTAAATCATATTAGATATATATTATCTAATTTAATCTTTAAACTATCATTTTAAATAGGTACATACCTACTTAATATGTATGCATATTTTACCCATTTTATATTATTCGTCCTACGCACCAAATGTACAAAAGCAAAAATTCTATCTTTTTTTTTTTATATGAAATAAATATTTACAGAAATACAAGGCAAAATATTCTTGCAGAGTTATGAAAAATGTATTGAGAAAAAATTTGCAATAAAATATTATTAATGCTACATAACATATATATTTTTTAAATGTTTTCCTAATATATTTTCTATAATATATTTTATTATATTAATATAACTAATATTCAAGAAAGATTTAATATTTTTTAAATATTTATAAAATATGAAATAAATATAGTTGGTAACTGGGGTAATAGTTAAAAAAAAGCTATATGGCCGATACTTTATTGATGTATTTATACAAGGAAGAACTAACCATACGTTGCACCTTGCACTTCGCGCAAAAGCCTGTGTTGCGTCGCGGTGTGGCGTGCATTTTCCATAAACGAATTACCTCAACCACTGATGAAATATTCAGCGACATAGAGCTAGTCGTAAATGTCGGGACCGTAAACTGGACGACTGGGAAACCACGCCTGACCCAATTGCCTTCGCACGGCCAGCCCAGCCCTGGAAAGTCGGCAGGTAGTATTTTACTGATTTTACGTTTTCTTAACATCGAGGATGCCCCGGCCAAGCGCGGAAGGAGAGATTGTTGTGCGGATTAAAGAAAAAGAGGGGATGAAAGAAGGCGAAGTGCGAAAAACGGATATCTCAAACGCCCTTTAAGATTCCCACGTTATTTTTTTGTCTGTTCTTTCATCCCTGTCATTCCGTTTTTTCGCTTGGTAGCAGTTCCCACTGAGTAAATTCTCTGACGAGTTTAACTTGTCCCTGATATTATCCTGCAATTATCTGCGAAGTGAAAGAACATTCCGGCTTCCCTTTTTATTAAACTTTGATGTTGTACGATGCTGTGAGTAAGTTTCTGTACCGAAAGAGGAATTTATGTAGAATTACACTGATGGCCATTAGTTACTGTACATGAGTTTTACTACAAATTCAATGATAAGCAATCTTTATTTCTTTTCATACATTTCCTATTTGTTGCTTATTATTTCGAATAACTGTTGTAAAAATGGATGATGAAACGTTCTTATAGTCTTTAACTGAAGACATAACCGAAAACCAAATCTTTCCACAACGTCTCTCTAATGAGTAACCAGCAAAAATCTGGCATCATGATGGGCTACCACCTACTCTGATATCATTTTTCCATTTTCACACTGTCTTGATTTTTCCCTCTGTTCATCACGCATCTTTCTATATTAGCAGGAAAGGAATCCAAATGAGAATGCAAAAAAACAACTTTAGGAGACAACACTGCGTAGGCTTTCACGGCCGGTGTAACTATAACTAACAGCTTCTTGCGGGTTTCGCCGTGTGTCAAAACTTTCGCTCGACGTTTCGCTGTTCATACTGACAACTTCTTCAGGATAACTGAACTGATTCTCCATGGTCCGACATTCTTCTTATATACGCCCCTGGTGCATCCAACCGTGTAGCTTCCGCTCCATTGACCGTGACGGTTCGTAGTAGGCTCTTCCACGTGTTGCTAAGGTGGTACCCTTCTTCTCTGTTAACGGTTCTATTCTTCTCTATTTCTATGGCTTCCCTGATGAGTCTTTTCCCGTAGTTCTTGGTGGTAGTTATTACTTTTACATTCTTGAAATCCATTTTGTGTCCGGTGTCGTGCATGTGTTCTGCCACCGCTGATTGCTCGGTCCTTCTTAATCTTGCGTCCCTCTCGTGTTCTTTTATTCTTATGTCGATTGCTCTTACTGTTTGTCCGACGTAGCACTGTCCGCATTGTCATGTTATCTTGTAGATACCTTATGTGCGCCCCTTGGGTATCTTATACTTTGCGGTCGCTAGATACTGCTGGATCGACGTTGCAGTCCCGAAGCGTACTTGTACGTTACGTATCTTCAAAATTCGCCTACTTTTTCGGTGACTCCTGCTATGTAAGGTAAAGAATGAACTACTTGACGAGAACACCTACAGGGAAATAAGAAAAGATCCAACGGAGAAGATCACAAAAACAGTAAGGGAGAGCATAAAGGCTTCATCGATACCTAAAGAGATGCAGAACAGATTGCTACCAAGAGCCGCTAGACCACCCTGACTGTATGGAACACCAAAAATACATAAAGAAGGAGTGTCATTAAGACCGATTGTAAGCAACATTGGATCACCGACCTACGATTTGTCGAAATATTTAGTTAACTTGCTAAAGCCATATACCGGACAAACTGCAACGTATGTGAAGAATTCGAAACATTTCGTGGATATTCTGTCTACGCTAAAGACTGAACCTACAGACATTTTAGTAAGTTTCGACATTATATCGCTATTCACTTACATACCCACGAAGGACGCACTGGCCTTACTTCCAGAACTTGGACTACAAGAAGACATCATTGAATTAGTGAAACTGTGCTTATCCACGACATATTTTTTGTATGAAGGAAAATACTACGAGCAGAAGAACGGAACAGCAATGGGAAGTACTTTATCACCTGTCATAGCCAACTTGTTTATGGAAGCATTTGAAGAAGAAGCCCTAAGTTTCAGCGATATGAAACCTAAGTGTTGGGCTGCGATATGTCGACGATACTTTTGTAATATGGCAACACGGAGAAGAAAAACTACAACAGTTCTTGGAACACATAAACTCACAGCACCCAACCATCAAGTTTACCATGGAGAAAGAACAAAATGGAAATCTCCCTTTCCTGGATGTTATGGTCAAGAAAACAAAAGAGGGAATGCTACAGCACGCAGTATTTAGAAAGAAGACGCACACCGATAGATATCTGCATGCAAGATCTCACCATTATCCGATGCAGAAGAAGACATTAATACAAACATTGCTATCCAGAGCCGAAACCATCAGTGACGAACAACATCTTACCAGTGAAAAGAGACATTTGGAGACAGCACTAAAGAAGAATGGTTACACTGACATCGACATAAGGAGAGCCACTAAGAAGAAGACGACGCTGGAGACAACTACAGAACCACGAAGAGGGATGACGTTTTACCTTACATAGCAGGAGTCACCGAAAAAGTAGGCCGAATTTTTGAAGAAACGTAACGTACAAGTACGCTTCGGGACTGCAACGTCGATCCAGCAGTATCTACCGACCGCAAAGGATAAGATACCCAAGGGGCGCACAGAAGGTATCTACAAGATAACATGCCAATGCGGACAGTGCTACGTCGAACAAACTGGAAGAGCCATCGACATAAGAATAAAAGAACACGAGAGGGACGCAAGATTAAGAAGGACCGAGCAATCAGCGGTGGCAGAACACATGCACGACACCGGACACAAAATGGATTTCAAGAATGTAAAAGTAATAACTACCACCAAGGACTACGGGAAAAGACTCATCAGGGAAGCTATAGAAATAGAAAAGAATAAAACCGTTAACAGAGAAGAAGGGTACCACCTTAGCAACACGTGGAAGAGCCTACTACGAACCGTCTCGGTCAATGGAGCGGAAACTACACGGTTGGATGCACCAGGGGCTTATTTAAGAAGAATGTCGGACCATGGAGAATCAGTTCAGTTATCCTGAAGAAGCTGTCAGTATGAACAGCGAAACGTCGAGCGAAAGTTTTGACACACGGCGAAACCCGCAAGAAGCTGTTAGTTATAATATTTATTCCTTTCTTCAATACACCCGCATTAACAATCTATATCTAAATTCCGTGTCATGTCCTGGTTCGTCCTTTCCCTCATAGCAAATTATCCGTGACTGCACACTGAATCATGGGTCTGGTCTCCACAGTCAGCTTTAAATCATTCATGGTACGTTCAAAATGTTCATCTTCGCACAGCTTCACTACGTGATACCTTATGTTAGAGTACATTTTTTTCTTATATTTAAAACAACGCAATAAGTATACCAAAAATTTTAGAGTTTTAAGTTAGTAAGTGTCGGCCAGTGTTATTGCTGAAATATTATTAATTAGAATAAAAAGTTTGTTAAGCTTTCCATTTCAAAAGTGAAATGGTACACTTTACCGTGCCCTGCGCTGTACGCCAAAATGCAATGGGTCGTTAATTTTTAAAAGATTGCTAAACAACAATATCTATTAATTAATTGAAATAATTAATAAAAAAAAAAACTATCATGAGACTCTTTTCTCGATCAAAATAATCGCTCCCAGATCGTGCGATTCTATAGTACGACCCTCTATACTAAATAACAAAATAAAATAAAGAAATTGATTTCATCTTTACGATATTTTATTTGAAAACAACGAAGGCAGAACAACATACAAATAAAAAAATTACACATAAATAACGATTTGGTGGTAAAGATATAATGAATGGGACTTCCTTGTATAATACTGACTGAATTGAAATTATGAAATTTAAATAAAATGCAAATAAAATTGTGATTTTAAATTTATAAACCAATAAACAAATAAAACAGGCGGTAACAATTGCAATTTTGGCGGTTCTCCGGCTCTGGGTGTGATCTTGACGTGATCAGTATGATTTTCGGAAGAACAATAACTTTTTCTCTTATCATCAGTGTGGTTTTCGATACACACAACGCTCTCGTCTGGATTTAACTACGCGCGTCGTACTCTTTAGAGTCTGTATTCGGCCCTCTAGATCGGAATATTTCCTACATATGGCGGCGCAACACAGCTGATAATACGCAATCTAATACAATTGCAAGATTCTTCCCTCAGGAGGTTTATTCCTTGGCACAGTAAGCATTTAGTAATCACGGTACTACGCGATGCACTTTGAGTAATGAGTAATTTGAGTGTTATGGTCAGTGCCTGACGACGGGTCCTTCTACAATCGCTCTCCAACCGAACGGTACGTCCACCCGCTTTGGAAGCTGGCTGACGACTTTCTTTGTTCGCTTGCGTTCCTACGCTCTCCCATGTGCTTCCCTTGGCTGTTTGATGATCAGTAACGTTAGGCTGTTCGCGCCAAACTCCCTCATATCACACACACATTGATAGAACTAAAAATACGTTACAACGTCTACATGTTTTATATGTTTACATAAAGAGAATGGAATCGAGTATCTTTTATTAAGGAAGTAAATAGTAAATTAAATTTAAAATAAAACCATTCTAAACGTCCCATTGCAAAAGGTTTAGGTGATTTTTTAAAGGATAGAATTGGAGCATTTGCTTTACCTAGCGAAACACATTGAGAGAGCTTTGAGGCAAGGTAAAAGATAAAACTCATCCCAATCAAAGATCCGACATTTACAAAAATCATTCAATATGGCTAGATTGCCATGATTTTCGTATATATGCTTTTGGACGCAAGCTTACCCTTTATTAATCATCTAATTAAAGATTAAGCTTCACCCAATCCAGCAGCAGTCTTCCAGGTACTTAATCCTAACCTCCGGGTCATAATATTAATTGAGAAGTCGTTTCTATCATTCCCATTTCGCACCAGGGTAAGATTATTACTTCCTGTCTTCTGTGGGGGAATAGAATACCTGCCTACCATTCTCCGCTCCGGTATAAATAGCTTCCGGAGATTATTTCCGGGGAGACAGTGGTGACCCGATCTGTTAAGTGGTAATATTAATAGCCGAGATGTGGAACTGATACGGCAGTCAGGAGGTTCGTTGGTAGGAGAAAATTAATTCTACTTCTTTTCGTCACCAGTGAATGCCCGAGGAGGGATACAGAGCTATTAATATCACGCGTTAGACTTTCTTGTTAATTAATATTAAATATCTGATAAAGCCCGTGTCATTTATCACTAGAACGTTAACCGTTGCCTGCAATCTCCACTGAGGAATTGTTTATGCGGACAGAATGATTGAAAGTACGCCACGGAATCGTGATTAACGCCTTTTGTTGGTTAGATCGTTTCCTGTCATTTGTTTAATTAATTCTAATTGAAAACTGGTCGTGTTTGAGTGTAAAATGTCGAATAAAGGCGTTTGTCTCTGCAATTAATAAGAAACTTACTTACAAGATATGAAGATTGCAGACACGCAATTTTAATATCGTTAAAAAAAGTTAGATTTAGGCTGGCATAAATAAATAGACCAATTTTCATATTGTAATTGGGCCGCATTATGCATTACATGACCAAATGGCCTTTTGGAGTTGTCGAATGAAAAGCTACAGACTTTATTATTCTCATGAAAAATTAACTTATCTCCAGTTGTAGCTGATTTTTGACAGGTTAATAAAAAAAAAGAAAATTAGAAAATTTGTGTGTAAAAGTACAGGACGCATGCCCTCCGCAGTCAACATAAAAATTCTGTATCTTTTACTGTATAGCCGTTATACGCATTTACAACATCATATTTTTTTTTGTGCCCTAACAGCCAGAAATATTACATAGATATTTTTAAAAATATATTTTATAAATATTTTTCGTGAGAGGTTTTTGAATATATTTTTCATATTTTGCTCTAAATATAGATAAAATATTCAATTAAAATATTTATTCCATATTTTAAAATTAATGTAAGCGCTATATTTTTTCTAAAATATTTGTAAAATATTTATATGAAAATTGAGATTTTTTATGCAATCTAATTTGTCAAAATGAACTAAAATTGTTCTTGGTTATTTAGAATGTATAACGTCAATAACGAAAAGTTGAAACATACATAGAGTTGTCTAAAAGGCAAGAACTTTCATACTTTCACACTCACCATACAAGTTAATAATCGATAATTCTGGCATCTTTTAAGGCATACTGAAGGTTTATCAAATTAATCACTATTTTTAATTGAAGTGTTCTAAATAAAAAACAAACGTATTTATTGTCATTTTATTTGAATAAGCCAATAAAAATGAAAAATACTCATTTTTAAGTCTAGCCTTGGCTGGTGCCAGGTAGAACCCTATGGCTTTTTTCATATCTTCGGTAGTGGCGCTCTCATGGCGTTTCCTTGTGGCCTCTAAAGCAATGCCAATTGTATTAGATCATACCATGAATAAAACATCGTACAACATTATCAACACCTACTAATACATTTGGAGCATTTACAATAATTGGAGTGGTAGCTACATTCTAATACTTACGATACTTATTTTTACTTTGAAAACATTCTACCTACAAACAATAAAACAACACAACGTATTCTAACCTCTATTTGAGGTTATGACGCTTATCTACCGAGATGAATCTCTTAAGCAAATCAACTAGCAATTTATCTGGTAGATGCAATATATATATATATATATATATATATGATGCATAAAATTCCTACAATTATATTATTAAACGATTTTTGTACATAGCGATATTGAGCATTCCAATTATCTTATAAATGCCATGACATGTTCAAAGTTTTGCTTACCTCGTAGTCACCATAAAAACAAAAACACACCCCGCAACAAAACAACGACGCTAGGAACACACAAATTGTCAAAAATTACATTGAAAATTTTCTACAAAATACAGTGAAACCTCATGAAGTCGGACTCCGAGAATCCGATGAATAATTTTTTTTTAGTTAGTTTAAAAACATAATTGTTCGGTTTGTTTTGTATAAAGTCATTTTTCTGTAAGTACTGTCTCATTTTATTTTTTTTTACCCTAGTGTCCATATAACCTTGATCGGCTCTGTTTTCAATTGATCCGGGTTAACGAGGTTCCACCGTATATTATTGTGTTTAAATACTGGAAACAGCAAAACAATAAATTATTGTTTGTACCGAGTCTCAGATACAAGTGGTTACCGCAAGCAATGATAGAAATAATATGATTGAATTTAGATAACAGCGCATGTTAGTGACAAACCCAAATAAATATGAAGAGGCATGAATTATTATAATAATTGTGACTAAAACTTTTAAGTTCTCCTTTAATGTACGGATTAAATGAAAACTTAATAAAGTGGATCAATTTAAAGATGTGTCGGCAGTTGACAATTTTATTGTAAAACTATATCGTATTCCACTTAAACGCATCAAAAGAAATAATACACTTAAAAGAAACAACAGAAAACTCAACTCAGGATTCGGTTAAAAGAATATATTTTTAACTTTTTTTCATATTTTATATTTTCTGTTTTTTCATTGTTAGAGTCACGTATTAAAGTTTTATATAACTTGATTACAACCTTTTGGTATGAGATTATAGATAAAAACATTATTTTTTTTTAATTCAGCAAAATCATTCTATTTATTTTTTGAGCTTCTTCCTTATAATCGGTTTTTATAAAAATTCTGTAAAACTTACTTACAGGATTTCAGGTTCTTGGGTGCAACTAACTTATTTAGTTCATGAATGCATACATTTTTCTGTTGATAAACTTTTTCCAAATCAGCTTTAGTACAGTGAGAAAAAAAAATGAAAATACAGTATTTTTGATTCTATATGTGACAACAAAATCACGATTCTTAAAAGGTGTACATCTGGTGAATTTGCTAAAACTAATTAATTTATTACCCTTGTCTGTCTTGCCATTTGTGCTGAAATTCCATTATTGCTGTAGTAAAAGAAGAGAAGCGCCATCTTTACGACAATTTCTGTAATTCATATACTTGACGTATTTGCTACTGTATGAATGAAGTAATCTGCAACACCTACGTGTATTACTTTATTACAGATTAAAGATACTAGGGTTTAAAAATAGCAACACAGATAACGTTTTGTGCAGAGCAATCTATTTAATCTATTTTACACTCTCTCAAATGATTACTAGTTCGCAAAACCATTTTTAGCAGCTGTCAAACACATCCAATGATTTATTTTACAAATTTCATTTGTTTTTAAACAATTAGGGATTAGTTTGGCTAGGATAGAAAACTGCATAAGCTATTATTTAATTTATTGTTATAAGGAACAATAAAATAAACAAACTTTATTTGAACATATTTAATTTCCATTCTACAATATCTGTTGTTGTAAATTAAACGCATCAAAATAGAAACACCATTATAATATATTTATTAAATGAATGGAAACAACATATCATCTTTCTTTTATTCTCATTTATAATTTAATAATTATTTGATTTTTAGAATACTGAAATAATGGAAGATTTGTACACTGTTGAAAATATTACGGTGTTGGCGTTAATTTTGCGCTAGTCAAATATTTTAATGTTGATTTTTCCAAACTTTGCCAGACGAGTTGACTACGCGTATTTAATAGAACAAAAATTACTAGAATTTTGTGTGAATTGTTTGTTCAGATATGAGGATTGACTATTTCTCTAGACATTCAGAAGCATCAACCAATCAGAATTTTTCCCTCGGATAGAAATATAGAAACCCCACCTATTCTAATACAGTATTGCATTATACGCACCACCTGCATTGCACGTGTATCTGTTTTCGTGTTTGATTCTCCGTATTAACATATCCAAACAAACCACCAAATGTGACTGACTTGCAAAGTGTAACCTCGTGTTATTAAACGTTAATTCCAGTGGGCATAAAAAAATTCAACATCTTAAAGATGTATTGGGAACATCTATTTACGCAATTAGTTTAGACTTGAATCAAATAGCATAAACATTCACTTAATTTTATAATGGTTCTCAAAAAATCATTTTAAAATTGGTACGTTTAGCTGAAACCAAAACTTGTGAATGAGTGGTTTTGCATATCTATAATTGAGAAAACGTCTTAAAGAGCGAATATTATAGCACTAAGAAATAGGAGTTGCATATTAAAAAGACGTTGTGTTTAGAAAATGGTACCCAATAGATCGCAATCATTTAGTTAAACAGCTAGTAAATTTGTCTAGTTTAGATCAAATAAAATGTGACTAGAAGTATTTTATAATCCCACGTGTCAGTTGGACAAAATAACCCCTTTGCAATAGACAATACTTGACTATCTTTGCTCGTCAAATTTAAACTTCTATAGTTCTCGACAAAATAACACGAAAAGAGTGTGGACCTCTCCTGACTATTAAATTAGTCAAAAAAGTGTTAAAATTTTCAACAGTGTATAATATATTTATTATTCGGTAGAGAGATTATCGAATCTTATTTGATTTGAAGCTGTATTTATGACTGATGAATCGATGATACATTTCTGCTTATTATAATAGATATTAGCTGGAGTTCTTAGACAACAATTAACCTCAAGATTTCGCGATAACCACTGCCCTTGGCAACCGTGCTGTAATTGGCTCCGAATACTCGAACTTAGCACTCCGCGAAATTGCCAAAGTTTCTCCACCTAGCCGGTCGAAATTTATCACTGGGTCACTCTTCGGATAACTGTGTTCACCTCCGTCGAAAGTCGGTCTGGTGTTAATTCGGAATTCTAACGAGGTAATTTCATTTTAGTTAAGGGTACGCGCGAGTCGCAGATTCCTTGGAAATTGGGAATAAGTTTACCAGACAGGTCGGTTTGAAAGCTAACGTTCCCGCTAAGCTTGAACGCCTGGAAAGTGTTAAGAGTAAATAGGAAACTGGGTTTTGGGGAGCGTGAAACTTGTCTTATTGTTAGTTGTTGATAAGTAAGGATACAAATCTATTCTCTTTCTTCTACATGATTACATTATATCTTTTATAATTTGCCTTTCTTTCAACCCAAAATTCGTTGAACAAATCAAAATAAAAATTCGTATAAATATTTGATGCAGAAAGGAGGATGTCCTGTACATACAGGTCTTGGTACACAATTGTGTTCATCCTTATCGCTTCTTTTGCTAAATAGTCTATTCTTTCGTTTGGCGCTATACCACTATGGGCCTTAATCCAAACAAAAACTTAATAGATATGGACATACACTGTAAAAAATTACAATAATTTTGCCATGGTAAATCAGGAATATTATATGTAATAACGTTGTGAATTTACCACAATAAATCATGTAAATTTTGTTTTACGTGCCTTTTCTAAGATATTTAACATGGAAAAAGAAATTTCGATAAAATTTATAGCTTTTTCATGTAAGTTTAAGATGTAACAAAAATTCAAAAAGAAAATACAGGAAAAAACATGTACAATTTTGTATTTACTCTCAAAATTTACTTAAAAGTGTAAAATTGACATTTTTTGGGGGTATTTAGTGCACTTTAAAAGTCATTTTACTAGTGAACTATTAATTTTGCTGTAAAAAATGAGGATCTTTTATATTTATTTGTTTTTACTTGAATTTTCGGGTAAAACTATAGATATCATGGAAAATACGAAATTCATACGCAGCAATGTGATTGGTTATTGGATTATTTATCTGTGCGCGTAGGTAATTCAATTCGTTTGTCGAATTTATTATTGCCTCAATGATATCATGTACGTCACAAACAATCGTAGGTTTCGCGTAAGCGTGTTCATTCTTGATCCCTGGTTGAGCGATTCAGTATGACCTATTAGGTGCTATAAAAGAATTAGGTAAGTTGCTTGCTCTTTTTATAGAAATACATATGAAAATTACTTCAGTGTTCGCTAAATATAGAGTTCATATAAATATTACATACGAATTTTACAGTACAATCTTTGAAAAACACATCAGCATGTGAAATTTACTAGATGGTAGAAATTTTACCTTATGAAGCAAATTTACCTGTAAAATTGTAGGCAACTTTGTTACCAACGATTTCACATGTAATTTTACTGCAACTTTTTTTACAGTGTACTTGGGATACGTCCGTCTCTTATGCAGGCTGGCTAGTGAATGATTCTAATTATGTAACTAACGATTATAGCCTTCGATTGTCTTCGCAAGGGACCAACTGTCCTCGAAAAATCCGCTAATTACACCAATATGAGGGGCACATAGAATATTTAACATATGATGCTCATATAGGCAAATGGAAATAAATGCTACGTACGCGGGAATGTTTAAATTTTGCACTTAACGCATTTTGTAATTCAATGGTTAAGCATATTATAAAATTTGGTATTACTACATAAAAACGCAGTTGTAATGAGCGAACCCATGTTATCTACCTTTAACTAATTTAATTAATCCTTTCTTATATGTGTAAATTTTCACTGTTACTAACTTTGATAATTTTCAAAATAAAAATCATTACACACATTTAAAAATCACTTCTTCATTTCATAAATTTGTTTAACAGTGACAATATACTGTTACTCCAACTTGATAGCGACAAAATTTACGTAAACAAGCACATTTAACATTGGATGTTAAGAACAAAGAACATACGACAACAATTTCCCTTAATATCCTCTAGGCTGATCTGCTCAGAAATCTACCTACGCATATCATGTCGCGTTGGAGAATGAACACTCATGTTTTAAAAAAAGACAAGATAAATGACACTGGGATGATCAGAAATAGGATTTAGACAGTGTATTGCATGTCAAAATTATTTTTTTTTTATTATACCGGACTGTGTGCTACCTTACAGCATTTTAATAATACATACATTTTTAAAAACGTAATAAACCGCTTATGACACAAACATTTCAACGTTTATTGTACCACCCACAATATTGCTTGTATTTGTTCGACCGTCATATATCTTTTAACTTAAAATAGGATTCATTTATCAAATTAATCTCGTAAGATGCAATTTTCAACACACATGCATCTTGGAGAACTTCCGTTTGATCCTAACAATGTCACACAAACAATATTAAATCTATTTAGTAATTCATTACCGAGAAATAAAGCCCAGACGATGCAATATTCATTTATAATGGCTCCAGCCATCATCTTGTACACCTCTCACAGGAAAAATCGGGACACCAGCAATCGTGAATTTTAAAATTTCTTGGGTGTAAATGCAGCTTTCAGAGGATATATGCACTTATCAAAGCCATAAATCACTTTTTTGTGTGTATTTTTATTATTGCGATCAAAGGTAAAGACTAAAAATTTAAACTGAAATATATATAGAGAAAAAGGTTTATACCTTAAATAAACACATTGGAATTTCGATGGCGGTGTTTCCTTAGAAATACCGAATACGGAAATATTAATGCAAAAAAATACATAACAAATAAAAGGCCTTTTGAGTAGACAGCACCATTTAGAAATACACATATATGTATTTAACTTGTTTGATGTTATGTAGAGATAATTCTTTTTTTAAGAAAACATATGGCGATGGGATTTTAAAATTATATTCCCTATTACTACGATATTAGTTACTTAGTTTGATTTATGCTCGTGAGTATTGCTTTAGCAATAGACAATATGTCAATCAGCCTCCTGAGTTTTTGAACAATATGATTTTCACATTGATTAATTACACTATTATTGATGTATTTATTATTGTTGTTGTTTAGTATTCTTAAATATTGTATTATTACATACATATTTTTCTATGTTTTAAAAAATTACCAAAAACAGTTTAAGATTATTTACAAAATTTTTAAAGCAGTTAATTTCACAAAGAAATTATTTATTTTATTAACCCTCCGTTTATTGTATTTTCAAGAAATATATCTTAACTATCGCCTGTGTAATCTAAAATCGTTCTATTTTATTGAAATATAGCTAACACTTTTGGTCTGTAACACAGCTTCGGGCAGTAGCAACGAAAAAGTATTAAATGTATCAAATTCAATAATAAATATTTTAGCACTAACTGAGATTGACGAACAATATGCTTTCTTACAATGTTTGTTACGTATTATAAATCCAATAATATTTTAAATAACTGTTAATAAACCTGTCCTTTTGTAAAGAGACCCAGTGTTGGCCATATCTCAAGAAAAATAGATCAACGACGTCAGATTACACAGGCGATAGCTAAGATATATTTCCTGAAAATACAATAAACGGAGGGTTAATAAAATAAATAATTTCTTCGCGAACTTAATTGCTTTATTTAAAAATTTTATAAATAATCTTAAACCTGGTTTTGGTATTCTTTTATAGATAGAAGGAAACTTTATAGTAATACAATATTTAAGAATATTAAACAGCAATAGTAATTAATACATTAATAATAGTGTAGTCAATAAATCTGTGAAAATCATATTATCCCAAAACTGAGGAGGCTGACTGACATATTGTCTATTGCTAAACTAATACTCGCGAGCATAAATCGAAGTAAGTAACTAATATCAAAGCAGCATTAACAAGTAACATAATATTAAATAATAAAACCTCATCACCACATGTTTTCTTAAAAAAGAATTATCTCTACATAAGATCAAACAAGTTAAATACATATATATATTTCTAAATGAAGCCTAAGCCTAAGCTATTCAAGAGTTCTTTTGTTGTTATGTATTTTTTTCATTGGTATTTCTAAAGGAAACGCCGCCACAGAAGCTCCGATTTGTTTATTCTATATATAAACCTTTTTCTCTCTATATATTTATTTTTCTGTTTAAATTTCTAGTCGTTACCTTTGATGGCAGTAATATACATAATTAAGTGATTTATGGCTATGATAAGTGAATACGTCCTCCGTAAGTTGCATTTACAATCAAGAAATTTTAAAATTCTCAATTGCTGGTGTTTTTCCTGTGAGAAGTGTACATACACATATTACTTTTGCTTGAGATAATCTAAGATATTTTCATTATTCTTTTATTCAGGTGGAAAATGCGCCTCAGTATGTTAAATTTTGCAAAGAGAACTATAGGAGTTTCACCTAACGCGTTTTCGTCAACTTCAACTGTGTTTCGCACTTAATTTGTCAGTCGGATCTTACTTTAACGCCAAGGAATATTCTTACAGCTCCCAAGAGGCGAATTTGTCAACTAAGACACGTGTAGCCAAAACTTTCTCTAGGAAACTACGTATATTTAGGAGTTACGGTGTTATTCTATGCGCGGCAATAATTCAGAGGTGCTCGTGTTGTTTGTGGAAAATTAGGATGAATTGTTATAGCAAACTTGGCGCGTAATTCTTGTCACAAATAAATTTTGAAGGTTGTTTTTATTATCAACATAATCTTGCAAAAAAGCGAGCAGTAAAAATGATTTTTGGTTCATACAAAACTTAAAAGCGATTTCTGCTTTGCAAAATCTAATTTGTCTTTTTTGCCGGTAGATAAACTGCGTGAATGAATTCCTTTTCGTTCTTTTTATATGTAACCTAAGAGCAGACACGAAATACGCACAATTCGATGTAAATCCTTACAGAATGAATCCATTATTGATACAAAATGAGGTCGGGTTAGGCTGGCCACAAGACCACGGTTCGTAAGGGTAATAAAACGCCTTTAAAATGCTGCCACAATGGTTGATATTTATAGCGGGAGCTGTGGAGACTGAGGGTTCAAGAGGATGTTTAATAATTGACTGGGCAGACGCTTTTGGGTCCGCTTCTCGAAGTACCCTAAGGACTTAGTGTGAATATATCAGGAAGGGGGATCAAAAGAATGCGAAAGAATGTGCTATGCGGAAATAGAAGTCGTAGGATTAAAATATCCCTCCTTCAATTAATTAGGAATCTATGAGTAAATTCTTTAGCACCTTCTAAGTATTTTCATTTGAAAATTGCGTGTTTGCAGAATTCTCTGTGACCAAAACAAGACCAAATAATTAAAGTAAGTAACACTACATGTGTTGAAAATTGTAACACCAACAAGGAAGGCATTTTTTTATCATACTTGATAGAAACGCTTAACTATCCTAATTATAGTAATAATTGATTAAAGTTTTAAGGAAAATGAAGAAAGGATTAATACAATAACTAACAGCTTCTTGCGGGTTTCGCCGTGTGTCAAAACTTTCGCTCGACGTTTGCTGTTCATACTGACAGCTTCTTCAGGATAACTGAACTGATTCTCCATGGTCCGACATTCTTCTTATATACGCCCCTGGTGCATCCAACCGTGTAGTTTCCGCTCCATTGACCGTGACGGTTCGTAGTAGGCTCTTACACGTGTTGCTAAGGTGGTACCCTTCTTCTCTGTTAACTGTTTTATTCTTCTCTATTTCTATGGCTTCCCTGATGAGTCTTTTCCCATAGTTCTTGGTGGTAGTTATTACTTTTACATTCTTGAAATCCATTTTGTGTCCGGTGTCGTGCATGTGTTCTGCCACCGCTGATTGCTCGGTCCTTCTTAATCTTGCGTCTCTCTCGTGTTCTTTTATTCTTATGTCGATGGCTCTTCCTGTTTGTCCGACGTAGCACTGCCCGCATTGGCATGTTATCTTGTAGATACCTTCTGTGCGCCCCTTGGGTATCTTATCCTTTGCGGTCGGTAGATACTGCTGGATCGACGTTGCAGTCCCGAAGCGTACTTGTACGTTACGTTTCTTCAAAATTCGGCCTACTTTTTCGGTGACTCCTGCTATGTCAGGTAAACACGCCATCCCTCTTCGTGGTTCTGTAGTTGTCTCCAGTGTCGTCTTCTTCTTAGTAGCTCTCCTTATGTCGATGCCAGGGTAACCATTCTTCTTTAGTGCTTTCTCCAAATGTGTCTTTTATGTAAGATGTTGTTCGTCACTGATGGTTTCGGCTGTGGATAGCAATGTTTGTATTAATGTCTTCTTCTGCATCGGATGATGGTGAGATCTTGCATGCAGATATCTATCGGTGTGCGTCTTCTTTCTAAATACTGCGTGCTGTAGCATTCCCTCTTTTGTTTTCTTAACCATAACATCCAGGAAAGGGGGATTTCCATTTTGTTCTTTCTCCATGGTAAACTTGATGGCTGGGTGCTGTGAGTTTATGTGTCCCAAGAACTGTTGTAGTTTTTCTTCTCCGTGTTGCCATATTACAAAAGTATCGTCGACATATCACAGCCAACACTTGGGTTTCATATCCCTGGAACTTAGGGCTTCTTCTTCAAATGCTTCCATAAACAAGTTGACTATTACTGGTGATAAAGGGTTTCCCATTGCTGTTCCGTTCTTCTGCTCGTAGTATTTTCCTTCATACAAAGTTAATATAATTTCAGTTTTTTTTTAGCAGGCAGTAGGCATACATACACACATAAAAAGTGCAGAATATTACATAGAAATAAACAATGCAATAATGAAGAAAGGGGTTACCAGATTATCATCATGCTTCTAAAACTGCAGTACATTCTAGTTGTTTAAATTTTTCACGCAAGAAATAAGTCGCATGCCCATTCCAAGATAAGAGCAGCAGTGAATCAGATCTTTCTAGATTGTCTTAGCTTTCGCCCTGGACAATACAATAAGACAGATTCTGCAGTATTTGCTGTCAAGTTTGCAGTCTCGCTTATAAATTAGCTGATGCCAAGATATAAAGAGTCTTGTAGGGTAATTATAAGATATTTTTAAAAATTTTATGATTACACTGACAAAATAAAGTTACTAAGCAGTTCAAAAAATTAATTCTTACACAAGGTTGACGAGTCTTTTCAACCACAAATAACCCAATTACTTCTTGGGGGTTGGGAGTACCTACCAAGCGCGTTCCCAGGGTGGTGGATAGGGGAAAGGCCATCTTGTCAGGGTTCGCTCAAGACGAGATGGTTAGTGGAGGCTATAAGTTCGTTCTCTCTGCTTAAAACCGGAGCAGGGTAAATGAAAGGCGTTGCCGTGAACCACTCCTCCCTCGCCTGAGTTGTCGTGTCGTGGCTAAGGGCTTGCACAGGGTTTTACAACGATGCCAGTTGTTACTTTCGGCTACCGAAAGCCTAACTGTTAAACCAGGTCGCGAAAAGGATGGGAGGTCTTGGCTTAACTGCACGGACCGAGAGGAGACAGCCTCAACAAAAACCTGAATCCTAAGGTGGCGGACTAGGCTGATGGGATGCGTAGCTAGATAGAAGATCAGTCTACTAGTCCAACCTTGTGGTATCTGGCATCAAGCCCTCCCACGGGATTCTGTGGAGGTGGACCTTTTCTTCCCTAACTACTCGTGGGATCAACCATTGAGGAAGGAAATATATTTAATCTACTTAAGCGGAACCACACCGCTAGTAAACAGGAACTGGTTCAGGACTTCCATAAGAAGCCTTCCTCTTCCAAAGTGAGAATACCTCACTAGGAAGGAATAAAGGGAGAAGCAAAACGAGCAGATTGGGGAACAAGATGAAACACTCATCCATCTTCTCTCAAATTGCGTAGTACTGTGCAACTCAAGGGCGTTGAACCTGGGAACATGTGAAATCGAAGAGGGAGACTTACCTAACTTGGGGCCTTCTGATATCCTACACTTTCTGAAAGGAATACGATTGGAAGGCCAGCTATAAAACAGCAAGGATAGGGGACAAAATAGATCTTTTAGGTCGCAGTGTAACATCACCCTCATATGCACACACAACAACACAACCCACTTACTTAAATCTAACTATAAGGAGAAAGAAAAAAATCCCACAAAAATGTCCCACTTTTACTTAGGCACATATGGACAAATGTGAGACATTGATATAACTTGCATGTTGATCGTTACTGACAATTCCTTAGGTAATTAAGCATATTTTTTTTAATTATTTTCACTTTCGGAGAAAATATAAAAGCAGGCCATAACTTCTATATTTACTTTACATAAGAAAACCTAACTAGAAACTGCTCAAATAAAAAAAAAGATTTGTAAAATTTCAGTTTTCATACGCCATATGAGTAGATATGCTATGAGTTCTGGCGCAAAATCCCATGTATTTTCTTATGGAGGTCCAAGATCATACTTCACAGGATCATTTATGTAGTAGATCTTCACATACTCCTCACTCAAAAGTGGAGTCGTTGCAACCATGATGACGAGTTGTAGTGTTGTAGTCTGAGCGTGAGGCTTACTTTATTAGTAGCAATCTTGTTTTTCACGGTTAAGTTAACGATGATCGTTCACTCTTCAATCTTTTGATTGTTGAGTTATGATTACAACACATTTTTCAATGTTCAAAAACACAGGCTATCACGTTCACAAGAAAAAGAACGCTAGAAGGCTTACAGCCACTAGTGATAGGAGGCGAAGGGGTTCCACATGTCAAAGAGGCGAAATACCTGGGGGTATGGTTTGATCAGAGGCACACATGGAATTCACATATCCAGAAATTGACCAGCAAAGCCACCATTGCCCTGGGTAGGTGTAGGAGGGTGTGTGGAAAGAATTGGGGCCTTAGCCCCAAGATGACTCTGTGGTTGTACACAAGGGTAATTAGACCCATGATAACGTATGGAGCAGTAGTATGGGGTCTTACGTTAGATAGAGGGCGCTAAGGGTTTGCCACTGGGGTGCTTTACGCTGGGGTTGGACGCTAGGGGTCTCACGTTGGATGGGGGGCGCTAGGGGGCCTTACGCTAGGGTCTCGGGAGGGGCTCTACCTTACCGATAACGTCAAAGCGCGGCAAATTTGAATATATTGTGTACCAGGTCCAAAGCTTTGAAATATTGTTATTTGAATGTGCATTACAGGTTGCATAACTCTCAAAAAAATCCAGCCGCCATGAGATTCGATGCATGCATCTCTAGTTTAGGAACCGTATGCGCTAAGTACACGGCTTTGAAGAGTGTTGTGAATTAGATCGCTAAATGCTAATCATATTCGTCGCGTGCGGTGATACGTCACGTGAAATAGTAGCGTGAATAGGAAAGCAGTGGGCAATCTACGTATCTAGAAATCTTAGAGATCACACTATCCGGGGAATCGCGAAGAATTATCTTTACAGCTGTAGTGTTATAGGCAATATATAAATAGATTATGTGAAAATGTAATGTATTATTGTTAAATTAAAATATAAATAAATATCACGTGATCTATGCCCCGGTTGATAAATACGTTTACAATTCGGTATGGAAGCGGATGATCTTCTAGTGCTTTCTCTGTCAAGCATTTGATAGGAACAAATAATAAAACAAGAAAAAAAAACTATTTACGACTTTTATTTAAATATTAGAGCGGTTGTTACTGTTGAAGCGCGTTTAGAATTCGGTACGTGTACGTGATGACTTATACGGGTATGAATTTGGCTTTTATTCAGTCGTATTGAATACCTAGTAGTGCAGTTTTAAGTGCATCTCTGCTTTATTAATTTCTGGTAAGTACTCGTATTTATTATCGCTGTTGGATGGATAGTAGTGCAGTTCATCGCTAGAGTTGCGTGTCATCAAAAAATGAAACCGTTTTATTGATATATTTGAATTTTTCCCGAAGCTAATATAATGTTAATTAGAATTATATGTTACACATATAATTTATACCGATATCGCGCGTTATCGTTATCTTTTATTTGTTATTTGCGATGCTCAAGAGCTAAAGGGCAGAACAACAATAATCTTTAATTAGGTACTTAAAAAATAATGACGATAAAAAAATTGTCAGGCTGTCTCATTTTTACCCAAGGTTTTGAGTGTCTCATAATTACACCATAAGACCCTATCTGGAATTACCAATTAAAATGCTGGTAACTGAACTACCCCAAATAAATTAATCTGTTGGTATTCCTTTTATCAGAATTGGTATAATCCTTTTGCCCACAAATTCAAGCTCTGGTCGAAATAAGTATGTAAAATTCGCAGGTTATGAATACCTATTGATTTCCACGCAGTTTTTCCACGAACGAAATCAACAAGAACACCAACAGAGTAGGTACAGTTATCAGTATATCGGTGCTATGTCGGCGGTCAGTCAAAGAAGGGATTACAAACACAGAAAGTCGCGCTTATAATATACCACAAAATGAAAGCAACAATAATAGGTATGCTCAGAAAGCAATGTACATATACGTACTGCTGTGTTATAATTGAAATAAATAAAAAATGCTAAAATGATTTTAAAATTAAAAAGAAAAAAAATATTAGCTAGCTCAACCGAAACGATTTAAACAAAAAAAAAACAAAAGAACTATTAATCTCAGAGTTATCCTCGCGAATTAAAACTTTAATCTAACCACGAAAAGTAAATTGTGAGCGAATGAAATCAGACTTTCTTAATTACACGAAAAATTGTAAAGGTTTAAAATAAAATAAAAGAACAGAATTTTTAACCCAGTGACACTATCAAACAATCAACTTATTTTTAACACAACGGGTTAAATTACAATTGTGCAGAAAAAAACCTTGAACTGAAGGTTCTGGCCTAAAATAAAAACTGCACTAGACTGTAATTTAAAATAGGACAATGCTATTTCCTATGCAAAGCAAAAAAAGAAAGGTTTTATTTGTTCAGGAAGATTATTCAATATACAAAACTTTTGAATTTCTATCCACGTGGTTTCACAAATTAAAATAATCTAAGCGTGGACAAATACTAGAAACTTACAAAAATGACAAAGCTAAATGAAAGAAAAATGCTTTTGCTCATCCAAACGAGGTGATAGGAAAAATTAAAATGATGCAGCAAAATAGATTAACACTTTATTTATGAAAACTAAATTATTACAAATCATCCCAACCCCCGTGCTCCAGTCTACTGCAAATCAGTCAGCTATCAGTTATTATTAAATGCGCCCATGGAACGACTTTCGTTATCTCCCAGCATTCGCCAAGGACACTGATTATATATAATATATTTATATAACATCAATGGCCGCGAAGTAAGGAAAAACCATGGCAAAAACTTTACTCTGGGAGGATCTGGGAAGAAGTCCCAGACCTTATTACTGATAGCCGAAAATTATTATTATCCTTAAAATAGATTAACAGAAACATTAACTCTTACAAAATATAAATGAGAAAAAAAAACTAAAATAAATCTTCCTAAACAAAAAATAATAATGATCTTATATTTACAAAGTGTACATTTCAATACGTTAACAATTATTACAATAAAAATTCTTTGATTGACTATATTAAAGAAGTAAGTTAAATTTTACAATACAAAATGAATAACAAAATGGCAACAATTATTTAAGAAAAACGTCTACTTACATCAATAGTTGAACAAAGAAGTCCCTCACAAAACTACAATTCTTTTACCTACAAAAATCCCTCTCTCCAAATTCGTACAACGCAGAGGTAGAACATTACAATGACAATATTAAATAGGATACGCATTAAATCAGCACAAGCGAACAATAGACATTTGAATGACTGGATTAATTAAAAAAAAATTTAACACTACATAAAAATCATATAATAAACTCTTAAACTAAACTTATACAAAACAAAACAAAACAAAATCGTGAAAATTCTCGGTAAATTGAAAATCAGCTGTTCAAACAAACAACAAATTATAATATGCAACTTAAAATACATCTCAGTGATAATTGGGTTGTATAAACCACAGCAATACGTTGGAAAACTAGATAAAAGTGATAAATTAAAGAATATGCCCTTGATTAAAATAAATTGATAAAAATTACATTTAAATTGTTAATTATAATTCGCAGTGTGATTCACAAATTAAACGATTTATTTTATGTAAATGTGAAACGTTCAACAAGTGTGCAGTTGAATTTACTAACAACAGCTAAAATAAAACGTGGACTTTTAATAGATATTTTCTTTCACCCTAATATAAAAAAAAAAGTATTTTTATTATGATCAAAAGAAGTTTTGTTTGTCTTAGGTAAATATATCGGAATATTTTCTTGTAGTCGAATCACGTTTTAAACAGCACGACGCATAAACAACGTAAGGACTTGAATATACAGTCTACCAATTGACATGCTGAATATTATTTGCGCTTGGCTAAAGCAAAATAAGCATCCAAAATCAGAACTAAAAATAATACACAGAATGAATCATGAATTCATCTATTTAATTCTTTAGCAGGCATTTACAGTCACATTTCCTTGTATCAGGCCCCAACTAATTAATATTTGGGCTGCACTTTTTTCTTCTTAATGGTAAAATCAGCTTTCAGCTAATTTCTGCATATTGCATGTCATATAGTCAGCACTAAACGAAACTTACATCTATAACTAACAGCTTCTTGCGGGTTTCGCCGTGTGTCAAAACTTTCGCTCGACGTTTCGCTGTTCATACTGACAGCTTCTTCAGGATAACTGAACTGATTCTCCATGGTCCGACATTCTTCTTATATACGCCCCTGGTGCATCCAACCGTGTAGTTTCCGCTCCATTGACCGTGACGGTTCGTAGTAGGCTCTTCCACGTGTTCTAAGGTGGTACTTTCTTCTCTGTTAACGGTTTTATTCTTCTCTATTTCTATGGCTTCTCTGATGAGTCTTTTTCCGTAGTTCTTGGTGGTAGTTATTACTTTTACATTTTTGAAATCCATTTTGTGTCCGGTGTCGTGCATGTGTTCTGCCACCGCTGATTGCTCGGTCCTTCTTAATCTTGCGTCCCTCCCGTGTTCTTTTATTTTTATGTCGATGGCTCTTCCTGTTTGTCCGACGTAGCACTGTCCGCATTGGCATGTTGTCTTGTAGATACCTTCTGTGGGCCCCTTGGGTATCCTATCCTTTGCGGTGACTCCTGCTATGTAAGGTAAACACGCCATCCCTCTTCGTGGTTCTGTAGTTGTCACCAGTGTGGTCTTCTTCTTAGTGGCTCTCCTTATGTCGATGTCAGTGTAACCATTCTTCTTTAGTGCTTTCTCCAAATGTATCTTTTTACTGGTAAGATGTTGTTCGTCACTGATGGTTTTGGCTCTGGATAGCAATGTTTGTATTAATGTCTTCTTCTGCATCGGATGATGGTGAGATCTTGCATGCAGATATCTATCGATGTGCGTCTTCTTTCTAAATACTGCGTGCTGTAGCATTCCCTCTTTTGTTTTCTTAACCATAACATCCAGGAAAGGGAGATTTCCATTTTGTTCTTTCCCCATGGTAAACTTGATGGCTGGGTGCTGTGAGTTTATGTGTTCCAAGAACTGTTGTAGTTTTTTCTTCTCGTTTGCCATATTACAAAAGTATCGTCTACATATCGCAGCCAACACTTGGGTTTCATATCGCTGGAACTTAGTGCTTCTTCTTCAAATGCTTCCTTACATAGCAGGAGTCATCGAAAAAGTAGGCCGAATTTTGAAGAAACGTAACGTACAAGTACGCTTCGGCACTGCAACGTCGATCCAGCAGTATCTACCAACCGCAAAGGATAAGATACCCAAGGGGCGCACAGAAGGTATCTACAAGATAACATGCCAATGCGGACAGTGCTACGCCGGACAAACAGGAAGAGCCATCGACGTAAGAATAAAAAACACGAGAGGACGCAAGATTAAGAAGGACCGAGCAATCAGCGGTGGCAGAACACATGCACGACACCGGACACAAAATGGATTTCAAGAATGTAAAAGTAATAGCTACCGCCAAGAACTACGGGAAAAGACTCATCAGGGAAGCCATAGAAATAGAGAAGAATAAAACCGTTAACAGAGAAGAAGGGTACCACCTTAGCAACACGTGGAAGAGCCTACTACGAACCGTCACGGTCAATGGAGCGGAAATTACACGGTTGGATGCACCAGGGGCGTATATAAGAAGAATGTCGGACCATGGAGAATCAGTTCAGTTATCCTGAAGAAGCTGTCAGTATGAACAAGCGAAACGTCGAGCGAAAGTTTTGACACACGGCGAAACCCGCAAGAAGTGTTAGTTATAGTTACACCGGCCGTGAAAGCCTACGCAGTGTTGAATACACAATTACATCTCGTTTTTGTTACATCCCGTAGTTTGTTTTAAGATAAATCGACACTAATCCTATCCAGGGAGAGGCTTAGCTAAATTACCAAAGTTTTTCTTTTGCACTAATTGTAAAATACTTACTTAGACATTCTCCTAATCAAATTGTTTCCAGTTATATACAAGCGCAAAGAGAAACCCAATATTTTTGTCTCCACCACGCGATTTTTTTTTTTAAAGAAATTAACCACTCTTCTTGCGTCACTTTGTGCGTGGGTTTAATCCGTTTACCTTTGATATTCTCGTCCTAGTACCGATTGGCATAAATTAATTTAACTGAAAGGGCGTAGGTAGATACGAGCGCACTTACTTCCTATGTAAATCCCACTAATAAAATTTACACAAAATTTCCCTCCACCGCGTTTGCTGTGCTTTTGTGTGTTCACGCGGTATTTACATTGGCGTACGTCAGACAGAACGGCCCTCGGGGCAAAAAAAAACCTATTGGGATTACTGCTGGGATGTCCTAAGTCAATTTTGAGGTGCTTCGGGTAAATATGTGCATAGTGTATGTATATGAAAATGTAAATGTCGACGAAAAAGGAAAATTTAAAATTTATTCATTTATTACAATGTGGTAATAATGTAATGTGGTGGTGTTGAAAGCACTAAAAGCGAATAAATGGAAATCGAAACTGATCTAAAGCTATAAACATACTCTAAACACATTGGGGATGGCTAATAATCTATCCCTAATCTGGGTACTTGGGCACTTATTCATTCTCGGAGATGAGGAAGCAGATATCCTAGTCAAAAAGGGTACTTCGGAGCAATTTCCAGGACGCGAACATCCTATTGGCATACCACCTAAGGTAGCTAACCAGGAAATCAAATACTGGGCGAATAAGAAAGTGCCCCAATATTGTCTTGGTTTGGTGCATACGAAGAAGCCTGTTGCACCTAGTAATGCCAGAAGCAAGGAACTGCTAGCACTTGATCGTAAAAATATAAAGGTAATTGATTGTCTCTGATTGTTTCTCTTGTGAAACCGATAATTAAACTTATTAATTTTTCTTTTTCAAAAGGTATTTTCCCGGAAATTTTGAAAACTTCAGCTGTATGTCCGATTTGTAAAAAAAGTGCCCGTACAAATGTGGCTAACTATAGACCAATTTCAATCACATCAAGTTTTTCTAAAATATTTGAATATGCCATGCTTACCAGACTTTTAAGTCATCTAGATAAAAATAATATTATTACCGACAGCCAACACGGTTTCAGAAAGAACTACTCCACTGTGTCTGCAGTTTATTCATTGTTAGATGAGGTTTTGAACACGATTGACGGTGGTCGGTGCTCTGCTGGGATATTTTGTGACCTTACTAGAGCATTTGATTGCGTCGATCATAACCTTTAATGAAAAAATTGGAAATCGATGGCATACGTGGTGTGGTTGCTAACTGGTTTGCGTCATACCAGGGTTGCAGTTTGTTAAATTGTCATACAAAACTTCTAATAATTTTATATATAGCATTGATTCAGTCCATTTGCCTGTTTTATTGGGAGTTCCGCAGGGTTTAATATTGGGCCCTGTTCTTTTTTTACTATTCATTAATGATAATGAAATTCATTCATTTTCATTTTTCATCTGTACGGATGATACGGCGGCTGTTGTATCGGAGAAGGATGCTTCAAGGTTTCGGGGGCGGGCAAATGCACTTCTAGATGAGTTATGTACTTGGTTCGGTAATAACAATTTGTTTTTGCATATTCAAAAGACCGGTTTGTTGCTATTTCGTACAACTCAAATTTGTAGCTATCACGATTTAAATATTCAGATCGGCAACCAAACCATTGAAACAAGTAAAACTATAAATATCTTTGGAATTAAACTTGATGATATGTTATCATGGAAAGATCACTGCAATGATATTGCTGTGAGATTGGATAAATTGTGTTTTCAGATTAGAAGTTTGAAAGAAGTTATTCCACTAAAATATATTTTATCTTTTTATTTTGTCCAGGGTACAGTCTCGGTTAAATTATGGCATTGCCTTTTGGGGGACTTCGGCATCCGTAAAGAATGTGTTTCTGGTACAGAAGCGCATAATAAGATGTATTGCAGGTGTCGGGAGTCGTGAGTCATGTAGGCCACTTTTTAAGAAATATAATATTTTGACTATGTCGTCTTTATATATTTTAGAACTTGTATGTCATGTCTATAAAAATCAAATAAAATACATTAAGAATTTAGACGTACATACTGCTGTGTACTGATTGTACAAAATGAACTTGCAAAATGAAATTATAAAAATGAATTTTATTATAAAAAAAAAAACAAGTTAATTATAAATTTTAGCAGAAAAAAAAACGTGGGCAAAAGGTCCTGGTCTAAATCAAAACTGCTCAAGATTCTAAATTATAATAGGACAATGCAAATTCCTATATCAAAGCAAAAAACAAATTTGTTCAAGAAGATAATCCTTTTTTTCACTAAAATCCACGTGGTTTCAAAATTAAAAATAAAATAAAATCTTAGAACTCCAGAAATTTGCAAAAATGAAAGCTAAAAGCAAGCACAATGCTTCTATTCACCCAAACCGAAGTGATTAATAAAATAAAACCGAAACAGCAAACTATAAAACGGAAAAATTTAACTCTTTAAAATTATAATGAGAAAATTACAACTAATATCTACCTTCCTGCACAAAAATAATAAATGATTCTATATCTAAGTTGTGGACACAACAATATAATAACAATTATTATTAAACGAGTTCCTTGATGGACGAAATAAATTCAAATTTAAACGAAACAAATCTTTAAATCAAAATATATTAACGAAATGGCAGCAAACAAATTTGAAATATGAACTCACGCTCAAACGTCTATCTCGGAACTAGTTCTTACAAGGTTAAACAGTCGTATACATATAAAATCCTACTCACGCGCAACGTCTAACGCAACCGCACTAAACATCGAAGAAAACTATTAGAATATACATTGAACAACATGAGCAAATGTTAAAAGTTTTAAAGAGTGAAATAAACAATTGAATTTGTGGAAACTCTTACGAAACATTGATAAAGGGTGATCGGATTAAACAAGAAAAAATCTGCAAATGCGAAAACCGGGGTGCCAGACCACAGCAATACGTATGACACTAGAAATAGACATCTCCTACGACCTACTAATAACAGGTCTACCTTAACTAGAAAGAGCCAGCCAGCATGCATGTTAAATTATTTAATATTTTAACTCCACACATCAAAACTTGTAGTACTCAAAACAGTTTTAAAAATAAGGTCCGGGCTCTGCTGCTGGAGCGGTGCGTATACTCGATTGAGGAGTTTAGCGATTTTCTTCGGCATAATACGTTTTAGTTCTAGCTAAATATCAATGTATGCTTGACTGACTCTATTTTTTGGATAAACTTACTGGATAAAATAAGCTATCTATCTATCTATCTATCTGTTTTTAGAAGTCACTGTAAACTCAGAAAGCACTTACGCTGAGTTTAGAAGATGAGGAAACAGTTTTAGCATATTTTTTTTGTCACTGCCCTGTAGAATCAGGTATGTTATCTTCGGAAAGGCCGATCCTTTCCTAAGAAACTTGAAAGCAATCTTATTCAGCAAGATACTGAGCTACTACAAGGGCCTTGTTGGATGAACTCTATGATAACTTCCACTCTACAATAAACTCTAGTGGTCGCAGTGGACGGCACGGCACGATTAATCGAATCATGTGGATAATATGCCTTGCTAAACTAACCAACTAAATGAAATATTACATACTTTAAGCACTGTTGAAGTTGAGCCCTTCCTTGGATGTACATTACTGAAGTAGCTATCCTATACTTCCGACTACCTCATTAATTAAAAACCTGCGGCATCTATTAACGGCGTACGAACGCCCCAATTAAAGCAGTAAAACGTAAATGATAAAAGAAAGATTAATAATGAAGCCGTTCTTATATATTGCACCTTTCATACCAGGGTGCCGTGCCCGGAAACGTACATATATCACCGCTCGCTTTGTTTTTAGTGATTTTATTACGCAATAAAGACCTTTCTTGTTCGCGCCAAAGACAAACAACAGCGCGGTGCACACAAACACAATAATAGTACCACGGCGCTGTACCAGGTCATTATTCTTAATTACAATTAAAAGCTCTTGATTTACGTTTGCGAACGTAGGAATGGCAGTAACGGCATTATTGGACTAATGCATTTAAATTGTTTCTCATTAACTCTGGGTCGCTGTAATGTGTACACAGGTATGTAGGTACATACCTCAATTCGTATGTATGTGTATGTACAATATTGTGCATGTGGAGATAAAGATAGGGTTGTGTATGCTCATATTAACGTACAGATTCCTTAAGAGTATGTAGATAATTTCCCTGATTGTAATTCCAATTCTCCTAATGCGAATGCTTTTAAAATACTGGATTTGTTAATTGAATATCAATGTGTGCAAAATTACTCTGTTCGTTTTGCACATGCAAAAAATCTGTGTATTAACAGATTACTAAGAAAAAAGATTTGCGGATTAAATCAATGATTGATTGACTCGACAAATTTTTGTATTTAAATTATGCTCAAACCACTGAAATATTTAAATTAATTACGCAGGAGTATTTGCCGAATACTTATGTTTCAATCTACAATGGGTAGTTCATCCAATCTCACTCAGAAAACAATAGATGTTGCATATGAAAATTAAACTAATGATAAACAAAATTAAACTGAGCAATTTTTATTTAACAGCTTCTTACAAAACTAACACCACATACACTTATTTGCAAATTTGTAAGCTCACAAAAGACTTTTTTTTTGTCAATGATAACAGTTATCTTAAGTTAGTTAGTTAGTTAGTCTAGTAGGAGTTAGCATCCACATAATTCAATTAATCTCTTGTCCAGTGCGATCACTAGGATCTATTATAAAACGGATGCTACCTTAGAATACAATCAACGAGTTCAGGTCCTTATGGTGGCTCAGTATCTTGCTGAATGAGATTGTTTTTAGGGAAGGGCCAATCTTTCCGAAGGTTATATATCTGATTCTTGTAGCAGCAGAATACTGGCACAAAATATGCTCAACCATCTGCTCATCTTCTAACTACAATCGCTATTTAGTCTCATTCGAGATTAAGTGCTTTCTGAGTTTACAGTGACATGTAAACACAGAGACAATCACCTTGACTGCTATGTGTCTATTCATTGATGGATTTTTTTCATTTGGTAATGCCAAATGAAGGACCAGCTCCAGCAGATGACCTTGACGAACCCTGTCTGGCTAGCTCTTTCCTCGCCTCATTTCCCATTGCGCCCGAGTAGTTAGGAGCCCTGGTCCGTGTTAATTTCCTTTGGGTGCCCTCCTCATTTAGAACGCTAGTATGGTTCTTTATGTTGTTGCCGTTGGATTGCGATCGTTCCATTTATGGATTTTATTTAAAATTTATTGTTTAATTAAATTTAAGAAGTAGACCCTGCAACGCCATCTAGCAGCGAAGTTTCGTACTTCGTGCTGATTCCAACGCATCTTTAACCGTGATAGTCAAAAGTAATGTTCCATTCTCGTTATTCATTTAAAATTATTAGTAATTCATTGTCCGTTTAAAGTAGCTTTTCATTATTCAATTATTAGTTCAAGTTTCGTTCATTAAAACCTCTTCTTTTGCGTGAATTACTCCGCATTGTTAGTTTGTAAGTGACTGATTTTGATTCACGTTGCGCATCTTCCGTTTCCACCCTCTCGCTAAGCAAGGAAGACGCACAGAGGCTTCTTAAACATCTCACGCTCTGTAGTTGCTACGAGAAAATGTTATTAGTTACCACGTTTGTTGTGGGATATTGTTACGTAAGGAACCTCCAATATCCAGTGCATTTTCTGTTTTACCTGGGGCCGCCAGGAGAAGTGTTCGTTGTATCGATATTTTCCTGAAAAGGGTTTCACAAACAGTAGCGTTAAGCCGGCATTCGTTTCGTTTAATGGCGTCATCTTTAGGTCACTGGTAAGCTGACATTTCTTTCGGTTGTTAATTTTATTAGTTTTGGTAATCCGGTCCTGTCCTTAGGACCTATTTTGTCTTGGTTTGAATTTAAAAAAGTTACCAGCTAAGTTTTACATATTTTTCTTTCTTTTCTTGTACCGTATTGAAATTCGAATTTATGTCTAAAATCCTATCACGTCTTAAAGACCGTCAAGCCAAAATTACTAACCTATATTAAGATTCGAATTTATATTTCATCATTAGATATAATTTAAATTACTAGTTAAGTGTAGAAGTTAAGAGCGAACACCATTTGTGATCGTAACAGCCCTAACAGCCAGAAATATTACATAGATGTTTTTAAAAAATATATTTTATAAATATTTTTCGTGAGAGGTTTTTGAAGATATTTTTCATATTTTTTTCTAAATATAGATAAAATATTCAATTAAAATATTTATTTCATATTTTAAAATTAATGTAAGCGCAATATTTTTTCTAAAATATTTGTAAAATATTTATATGAAAATTGAGATTTTTTATGCAATCTATTTAATTTGTCAAAATGAATTAAACTTGTTCTTGGTTATTTAGAATGTATAACGTCGATAACGAAAAGTTGAAACATACATAGAGTTGTCTAAAAAGCAAGAACTTGTTTTTTCACACTCACCATACGAGTTAATAATCAATAATTCTGGCATCTTTTAAGGCATACTGAAGGTTTATCAAATTAATCACTATTTTTTAATTGAAGTGTTCTAAATAAAAAACAAACGTATTTGTTATCATTTTATTTGAATAAGCCAATAAAAATGAAAAAGACTCATTCTTAAGTCTAGCCTTGGCTGGTGTCAGGTACAACCCTATGGCTTTTTTCATATCTTCGGTAGTTGCGCTCTCATGGCGTTTCTTTGTGGCTTCTAAAAGAATGCCAATTGTATTAGATCATACCATGAATAAAACATCGTACAACATTATCAACACCTACTAATACATTTGAAGTATTTACAATAATTGGAGTGGTAGCTACATTCTAATACTTACGATACTTATTTCTACTTTATTTCATAATATTTGTAAACATTCTACGTACAAACAATAAAACAACACAACGTATTCTAATCTCTATTTGAGGTTATGACGCTTATCTACCGAGATGAATCTCTTAAGCAAATCAACTAGCAATTTATCTGGTAGATGCAGTACATTTTTAAGATGCATAAAATTCCTACGATTATATTATTAAATGGTTTCTGTACATAGCGATATTGAGCATTCCAATTATCTTAAGTTTCATCAAAGTTTTGCTTACCTCGTAGTCACCACAAAAACTAAAACACACCCCGCAACAATTAATTACACAGTTAACCCTAATCTGCCCTGATCGTATACTATTATAAACTATAACATGTAGCGGACAAACGAATGAAAACGTTGATGATACGCATGTGCGCGTATGCATCCTATGTACCTAATCCATAGACGCATAAACAATACCGAATCATATAACACCGGCACCGTAATGAATAGAGGTGTTGTGTTGACGTTCGCAACTTACAAATATTACAAATAATATAATACAAAACGCAGATATATTAATAGAAAAGTTACAGCGCTCAACTTAGATACTAATTAAATCATATTAGATATATATTATCTAATTTAATCTTTAAACTATCATTTTAAATAGGTACATACTTACTTAATATGCATGCATATATTACCCATTTTATATTATTTGCCCTACGCATCAAATGTGCAAACGCAAAAATTCAATCTTTTTTTTTATATGAAATAAATATTTACAGAAATACAAAGCAAAATATTCTTGCAGAGTTATGAAAAATATATTGAGAAAACATTTGCAATAAAATATTATTAATGCTACGTAACATATATATTTTTTAAATGTTTTCTATAATATATTCTTTAAATATTTATAAAATATGACATAAATATAGTTGGTCACTGGGGAAGTGTCAACCTATATGTTAAGATTTGTATGTCATTGTATTTTATTTATTTTGCTTTTTTTTATAACAAATATACAGTGTCACCCCAAAATTTTGTGTTTTTGAGTAAATTATTTCGATCCTTCGAGTTTGAGAGCGAACGAACCCCGTAACAATATATTCCTCCGTGTAAACGTGCCTTCTCATAGGCGAGATATCTTGATATATTAAAAAAAAAAAACAGTTTTAATTAGAAAAAAAAAAATTATAATGTAACATACCTGCCTAATTTGTTAAAAGTGTAAAACAACGCCAGCAACAAGTAAACAAGGGTGTAGACACCCAGCACATTTTTACCTACCGCTGAGTGGTGATCACGCATAAAGCCTGTCCTGCAAGAACGCATAACTCGCATGAGCTACAGTGCCGTAGCAATACAATACAATTCCACCATTTGCATGACGTACGAGCGTTCGTCAGACAAATAGTTTTCCAGCACCCGCAACGGGAAACCGCCGGCTAGCAATTATGCCCCAAATCGGCTATAAATTCCCCCGAGTACCCCGGCGTAAATCACCCGTTTGCGTTTCGCGTCAATCGATTCTTCGGCGTTTTATTTACGAGCCGGCCTTCGACGTTGCGAATTTCACACGACCAGGGCCAGGATTCGTCCACTTCTGTAATCTATCTGTCTGTTCCGGGCCTGTCGCAAATCCACCTCCCCTCCACCTCTTCCCGTCCCTCGCACACGCCGGGGCCTCTGATAGGACAGAAACAGACAAGAAAAAATCGAAATCGTCCGTAACACAACACAACAATCGCCCGGATATATTTATATAAAAAAAAGAGAGGGCGAAACGTTTCTACTTATCGACTGAGCCGATTCCGACAATCCTCTAATAGGTTCCGATAATCTTCCGGCGCCGCTAATCCTAAAATGGGCATTACTCGGGGTACAGATAATGGCGGATTGTTCGAAATTGATTCTGGATGCAGGGTGGGTCGGGGAACAGAGAGAAAAAGGAAACGTTGACTTCTAACCCGAAATTTTTAGGATTAATGCCGGGTTTTCCTTGTAACAGATGGTTTAAGTTCAGTTGGTAGTACAGACCTTATTAGAGACACATGTAGAAGATCTATTTTATTTGCATCATTACATCTCCAATCGGAACGGTCTATTTATATGATAATTTAAATGCTCGTTTAAACAGTTCTAAATTATGGAGAACACATCATTGAAATTCTGTAGACAACAACATGCATGTTTGGTTGCACAACTTTTTTTATACTTTACTTCTCATTTATAAATTATTACTTACAACTATTATACTATATTATTTATTTATTGACAAAACTACAAGCCTGATAGTATGTACATTGTCAAAAAGACTGTATCACCGATAAGTGTTCCTCCTACAGGCTCGCAGGTGAAATTTATCTTCACTCTTCGTGGTCAACGTAAAGTATTGGGATTTGGGAGATTATTATTATTAGAATTTAGATTATAGCTGATATTATGTGTTAAATCCCTAACAGACAGAAATATTACATAGATATTTTTAAAAATATATTTTATAAATATCTTTCTTGAGAGGTTTTTGAATATGTTTTTCATATTTTTTTCTAAATATAGATAAAATATTCAATTAAAATATTTATGCCATATTTTAAAATTAATGTAAGCGCTATATTTTTTCTAAAATATTTGTATGAAAATTGAGATTTTTTTATGCAATCTATTTAATTTGTCAACATGAACTAAAATTGTTCTTGGTTATTTAGAATGTATAACGTCGATAACGAAAAGTTGAAACATACATAGAGTTGTCTAAAAGGCAAGAACTTGTTTTTTCACACTCACCATACAAGTTAATAATCAATAATTCTGGCATCTTTTAAGGCATACTAAAAGTTTATCAAATTAATCACTATTTTTTAATTGAAGTGCTCTAAATAAAAAAACAAACGTATTTATTATCATTTAATTTGAATAAGTCAATAAAAATGAGAAATACTCATTTTTAAGTCTAGCCTTGGCTGGTGTCAGGTACAACCCCATGGCTTTTTTCATATCTTCGGTAGTGGCGCTCTCATGGCGTTTCCCTGTGGCCTCTAAAGCAATGCCAATTGTATTAGATCATACCATGAATAAAACATCGTACAACATTATCAACACCTACTAATACATTTGGAGCATTTACAATAATTGGAGTGGTAGCTACATTCTAATACTTACGATACTTATTTTTAGTTTATTTCATAATATTTGAAAACATTCTACGTACAAACAATAAAACAACACAACGTATTCTAACCTCTATTTGAGGTTATGACGCTTATCTACCGAGATGAATCTCTTAAGCAAATCAACTAGCAATTTATCTGGTAGATGCAGTACATATATGATGCATAAAATTCCTACAATTATATTATTAAAAGATTTCTGTACATAGCGATATTGAGCATTCCAAAATTATCTTATAAATGCCATGACATGTTCAAAGTTTTTCTTGCCTCGTAGTCACCATAAAAACTAAAACACACCCCGCAACAATTAATTACACAGTTAATCCTAATCTGCCCTAATCGTATATTATTATAAACTATAACATGTAATGGACAAACGAATGAAAACGTTGATGATACGCACGTGCGCGTATGCATTCTATGTACCTAATCCATAGACGCATAAACAATACTAAATCATATAACACCGGCACCGTAATCAATAGAGGTGTTGTGTTGACGTTCGCAACTTACAAATATTACAATAATATAATACAAAACGCAGATATATTAATAGAAAAGTTACAGCGCTCAACTTAGATACTAATTAAATCATATTAGATATATATTATATAATTTAATATTTAAACTATCATTTTAAATAGGTACATACCTACTTAATATGTATGCATATTTTACCCATTTTATATTATTCGTCCCACGCACCAAATGTACAAAAGCTGAATCTTTTCTTTTTATATGAAATAAATGTTTACAGAAATACAAAGCAAAATATTCTTGCAGAATTATGAAAAATATATTGAGAAAACATTTACAATAAAATATTATTAATGTTATTAATAATATATTTTATGGATATTATATTAATATAACTAATATCCAAAAAGATTTAATATTTTCTAAATATTTATAAAATATGAAATAAATATAATTGATCACTGGGGATTACTAAGAATTTTGATGACACATTTGACGTGTGTCAAAATTTTTAGCTATAATAAACCATACTAAACCAAAATGCTATTTTTAAGATTACAACAATATTTGCGTGTACGTCATTCTAATTCTAAAGCTTATTTGGTATCTTTGCACTCCATTAACTTAAATGTTTATTTGTGTTTTTAAATTTAACAATTGCTGTTCTATTTCCTTCAATTTGGTCTGAATAACAGTCAGCTAGTTGCCGTTTTAGTCCATGTAAAACAGTCGAAGCCAAATAATCGGTAGAAATTTTAAATAGATTCATTTTCTCTTTACTCACGAGAAAAACGGTTGTGTCAGTGGTCGCTCCTACAATTTAACACCGCATATTCAATGATATCCACTAAATTGCATCAAATGTTTACTTAAAACGTTTCGATACAATATCCATTCGTATTTAAATTCACACATGTATTTGTAACGACGTTTTGGACATGCCCACGATTTTAATTTTCCTTAGAAGAAGTCCTGATAGGAGCTCACTTATAAAATCCCATTTATTTCCGTTTTAGACCGGGGGTTTTTTTTTTTTGTTAAAACTGGACTTCTACCCATACATTTATCTTGAATCTAGGTAATCATAAATGATATTATACCACAAAAAAAAAATTAAGTTTCTAAAGCATTTTGACTCACTTTGAACTCCCGCACAAAAATAACGTAATAAACATTTTTCAAAACAGTATATTTCTGATAACAAATACAAGATTATAGGTATAGAAGGTTTAAACAATATACAGATCAAACAGTCGACCTATAGTCAGGGTATAATACGTCGGAATCATTCAGCAAGAGACAAGTAAGTGCCGTTTCACATGGGGCGTATGGTCAGGACGGATCGTCAGCGCTGACCATACGCGCCGAATTTCCATACGCGACGTACTCCTTTCAGATGGACAGCGTATGGTCAGCAACTGACAAGTCGGTGTTGCCATTTTTGTTGAGCAGAATGTATCAACGTAATAGAATAATTGCCGTGACTTGGCTGATAAAAAGGAGAAGAGAAAAGAGATTACACCTTTGATTTTCTATTGTGCAAATTAATATTTCCGTGTCTATTTTATAACTCATGGTGGTGATGCAATATACTAGACAGCCACGTGTGTGCTAGAAATGGCAAATCTGGCAATAGGCGAAATGGTACGCAACTGACCATCAGTTCACATGTGAAGTTACACATTATAAACAATGACTCGTGCGCGCGCTGACGATACGACGACGCACGAGCCCGACGTATGTCCGTCGTACGAAATCGTACGGACTGATCATACGCCCTTCATGTGAAATTACACATTTAAAACGCATGGTGCTTGCTTATACGTCCTGACGATCCGTCCTGACCATACGCTGTTACGTGTTGAAAACACCTTTTCTTATTTCTCCAACTGTACCCTATCTTTTCTGAATTTATCCAAGTTCCTTGACCTTTCCTAGTTACCGTCGCTATTTACGTATTTTGTATAACGTCACGTTTAACCTTGAATTTGTTTTTTTGTAATGTACCGCTTTATTTGTGACCTTTTTCAAAATTCTTAAATTGTCAAATTTTAACATATATTTAGATGCTTTGATAACGTAAATTTCATTAAACTCCGTTCATAATTAGCTCCGAATTTATTCATTTTTGTTAATTGTTGCACCTTTTTTGGTGCGTGCTGTACTTGAAACGTTAGAATTTCGCATAATCTCGCACACCTGCATGTTGTTTATCTTCGATACTCGAATCCTATTGGCCACTTAATGGCATAGCGCGGGAACTAGTTACCTCTACCCTTCCGATTTTTCACTTACACTCTAGCCCGCTAAGAGTGCCGACCTAAGAGTCTAATAGGCGTCGCCCTGCTGCAATCCTTTTCGACCTAATTTACCCGTTTGGTAACCCCTGTGGGGGGATCTCTGGTCGTAAAGAATCTACTCCTTGGAAGCCGTTTGAGTCCCTGTGTTTTGACTACGAAGCCTTCTTTTTTTTGGGGCCCGCCGACGCGGATTTTGCAAGCCAGCTTTCTTTCGTCATCTTTCTACGCTTCTATTTCTTCTATTTCTACCCGCCCCTGGTGGTGACTATCAACCCCTCGTGCATTGTTTGTGTTACATGTAAGTTAATTTTAAGAGTTATTTGCTTGTATATTTGTAGTAACGAACTACCATTGATATATTAATAATTTAACGTAATTTTTTTTGTTATTTATATTTCGGTCTTTGATATCATAATTCAATTTAACTTAATTCTTTTTTTTTAATCTAGTCTTTGCGGTCATTGTCAAAATTTAATGTAACTTGTGAAATCATTTTGTTTAATTGTTGCTTTCTTTATCTTTTCACCTTAAAACCAATGGTAGGTCGTAGTCATTTGCATGCTCGATCGAGTACGTAGATTTGATGTTATTGTTTCTTGATAATTTATCAAATTTTTTAATAATAACCGGCACTCCACCAGTTCATGTCATATATTTATACATTGTAACCATGTAAGACGAGGCTTCACCGAATTAAGTGTCAATATAACAGTTAATATATTCTCTTTGCGTTTTATTTAATTTACTTTAATTTAATCGACCTTGGCGCACTAGTTTGTTTTTCTTGTCATTTAAATAACATTTTCATTTAAATTTAACTATTTAACAACATATTAAAAAATTCCGCAAGTACCAATCCCTTGTTTCCCCGACTGGTAAATAGCCATTCTGGGCTGTGGTTAACTTACCGGGCGACAGCGTCGGGCTAGTGAAGGCAACAGCTGATAACCCAGTGGCGCTCACTCCGACATCTCTCCGGCGCCTCCCTGGCGAACCGACTCCGATAGTCGCAGCGTGGGAAATAAATAAATAATAAACGTTGTGTTATTTATCCTTCTTTCCCATCCTTTGGTACTTTGCGATCATTTATTTTATTTTATATCAATAATCTTTTATAAACAATATTTACTTTTCATTATTATTTAACCTAGTCTCATGCTCTGGAAAATTGCTACTATTTATTACGCCCTGAGATTTTACCTGTAGCAACGCCCCATGTGAAACGGCACTAAGGATTCGTTGGTGATACGACGTGATACATTGCTTCAGTCGATAGCGCGCAGTTGCATTTTGTTGACGAAATAATTCATGCTATCTCCCTTCCCGAATAGTTCCGACCTGCCATGCCCTGAGTATAGGTTGACTATTTGATCTGTATATTGTAAAAATACACATTCATGTCATATCTTAACTTATATCAGACATTCTTCATAATTTATACGCAGTACTGAATGGACAATAATGGATTGATGCTTTTCATAGCTATACGCTCTACAACAAAATATACATAAATTAAAAAATTGGGACATGTTTTTTTTTTTAACATATCTGCACTGCTTACATGCTGTGTTTAAAATGAGAACCACCATTATTTATGCAAGCATCTACCCTCTTCTTCATGTTTTCAGAAACATTTATTAATTGCTCATTTGTAATATTCTCTATTTCATTTCTTAATGCTTCTTTCAATTGATCCATATTATGTAAGCGGTTCCGATAAATATTATTGTTTAGATGACCAAATGAAAAAAACTCAAGCGGTGTAAGATCGGGTGATCTAGGTGGCCAACGTTCAAAGCCAATAACTCTATTAACAAAAAATTCCTCTAAATACTCTCTTGTTTCTTTTGCTGTATGAGCAGTAGCATTATCATTTTTAATATAATCTAGCTGTAATTCATCATCAAATAATTGTTCCACAAATTCATGTAATATAAGTCTATATCTGCCTGCTGTTATTGTATCCTCAAAGAATATTATACGTCTCCTGGACATGGCAACCCATATCCATATTTTTACAGGATGCAATTTCGTTTTCCGAATAACATGAGGATTTTGTGCGGATCAAATCCTAATATTTCGAGAATTTACTTCACCTGTTAAATTAAACCAGGCTTAGTCAGAAAAAAAGTAAGATTTAAAACATCGTCATTCCTTAGATTTGCATTAAACCAATGGCAATATTCCATACGTTTTTCGAAATCTAGTGGCAGTAATTGTTGCACGATAGAGATTTTATATGGTTGATAATGAAGCTTCCGTTTTACAGCTTTCTGAGCTGATCCATAAGATAAACCTACAAAAAAATTCACATTACTTTTTATAACACCATTTAGTATGTGTATTTCTACCAGTTTGTTGTGCAAGTTGCAATAATGGCTTTCCAGGGATGTGATCCAAAGGAGCATGTACACTTCTCACAGGAAAAATCAACACCAGCAATTCAGAATTTTAAAATTTCTTGTTTGTAAATGCAACTTTCGGAGGACGTATTCACTTATCATAGCCATAAATCACTTAATTATTATGTATATTACTGCGATCAAAGGTAACGACTAGAAATTTAAACAGAAAAATAAATATATAAAGGGAAAAAGATTTATATATAGAATAAACAAATCCGAGTTTCGGTGGCGGGCGTTTTCTTTAGAAATACCAATGAAAAAAAAAATACATAACAACAAAAAGAACTCTTGAATAGGCGGCTTCATTTAGAAATATATATGTATTTAACTTGTTTGATGTTATGTAGAGATAAATCTTTTTTAAGAAAACATATGGCGATGGGATTTTATTATTTAATTTTATGTTACTTGTTAATGTTGCTTTGATATTAGTTACTTACTTCGATTTATGCTCGCGAGTATTAGTTTAGCAATAGACAATATGTCAGTCAGTCTCCTCAGTTTTGGGATAATGTGATTTTCACAGATTTATTGACTACACTATTATTGATGTATTAATTAGTATTGCTGTTTAATATTCTTAAATATTGTATTACTATAAAGTTTCCTTCTATCTATAAAAGAATACCCAAAACCAGGTTTAAGATTATTTATAAAATTCTTAAATAAAGCAATTAAGTTCGCAAAGAAATTATTTATTTTATGAACCCTCCGTTTATTGTATTTTCAGGAAATATATTTTAGCTATCGCCTGTGTAATCTAACGTCGTTGATCTATTTTCTTGAGATATGGCCAACACTGGGTCTCTTTACAAAAGGACAGGTTTATTAACAATTATTTAAAATATTATTGGATTTATAATACATAACAAACATTGTAAGAAAGCATATTGTTCGTCAATATCAGTTAGTGCTAAAATATTTATTTTTGAATTTGATACATTTAATACTTTTTCGTTGCTACTGCCTGAAGCTGTGTTACAGACTAAAAGTGTTAGCTATATTTCAATAAAATACAACGACATTGGATTACACAGGCGATAGTTAAGATATACTTCTTGAAAATACAATAAACGGAGGGTTAATAAAATTAAATAATTTCTTTGCGAAATTAATTGCTGCAAAAATGTTATAAATAATCTTAAACTGTTTTTGGTAATTTTTTAAAACATAGAAAAATATGTATCTAGTAATACAATATTTAAGAATACTAAACAACAACAATAATGAATACATCAATAATAGTGTAATTAATCAATGTGAAAATCACATTATTCAAAAACTCAGGAGGCTGATTGACATATTGTCTATTGCTAAAGCAATACTCGCGAGCATAAATCAAACTAAGTAACTAATATCGTAGCAATAGGTAATATAATTTTAAAATCCCATCGCCATATGTTTTCTTAAAAAAAGAATTATCTCTACATAACATCAAACAAGTTAAATACATATATGTGTATTTCTAAATGGTGCCATCTACTCAAAAGGCCTTTTATTTGTTATGTATTTTTTTGCATTAATATTTCCCTATTCGGTATTTCTAAGGAAACACCGCCACCGAAATTCCAATGTGTTTATTTAATGTATAAACCTTTTTCCCTATATATATTCATATTTCTGTTTAAATTTTTAGTCTTTATCTTTGATCGCAATAATACACACAAGAAAGTGATTTATGGCTTTGATAAGTGCATATATCCTTTAAAAGCAGCATTTACACCTAAGAAATTTTAAAATTCACGATTGCTAGTGTCCCGATTTTTCCTGTGAGAAGTGTACGTCTTCAACCACATTTTCGGTTAGAACTGATGGGCGATCTGGTGATTTTTCCTTCAACACACTTCCAGTTCCTGTGAAGCGATTGATGTGTCGAAGGAGAGTTTCATTATCAATTTGCACTTCGGCAAATTGATTTATAAATTCTTCAGCACAAAGTACAGCTGAGTATCTCCACTGCCCATCACCTCTTTGCTCAACATTTCGAAAGTAGGCCTCCAAAATAAATTTATCTTGGTCCAGTGTAAATGGCATTTCGCCAAACAAGAAATAAACACTTTATGCTCTCAATGCGAAATGAAGACGTAATCTTGAGAAAGACTATATGTGAAAATTAACAAACAATAATACGGAATAACTAAATAAGCAAAATTTAAACACGAAACGCACGGCTATGTATAACATACATCAATTTTGACAGTAAAATTTGAGGAAACGCTGTATTACTAATTTAATTACGATGATTAAATGAAGATATTGATTTGCGTATCGCGGAAAGTACTATAGGATCAAGACAATCATTCTCGATCATTTAACGGAGAATTATACTATTTTTGCATCGAGACTCGACTAACACTGATGCTTTTCGCTAGCACTAAAATAATTTACGGATACATTCCAGAAAATAACGACGTAGAAACCAACAATTAAATCTATTTTCACACGTATCTTCATGAATTGCTTTAACCTCGGAGCCCGGTAACAAAAGAGAATAAATTAATGAAAACAGCAAGAGAAAATTAATTCTCCAGCGCCGAAATCGAATTAAGCAATGACGGCACAATACATACAACGGTACAACACGTATAATCTGCCCTGTTTTAATGTATCCAAATTGTAATTGTGTTTGTATAGCCCGTACATAAGCTATTACATTAAGTGTTACGTGTCTGCACAACCTATACAAACTCGCATATACATACATAGTCACAAATTACGAATTATAATGTTGTCCCCCTAATACAATAAGTGTTCGAATCGTTCCCATGTCATACCGATCTAATATGTAATTGCGCGTCGTTTGTTAATCAGTTTTGCCGGTCAGCCAAGTCCATTTAGAATGAATTTAGGGTTGGCGATCGTATTTACACAGGAAGGTGCTATCGTACATACATTTCCCTCAATAGCTATGTATAGGTGGGTAGTTATACCATGTTCCAACGTCCTGGCATGAACTCCAATAAATAGTGGCTTTAAAAGCGGTTCGTATTCACTGAAACCGGATGTTTTGAGAACCGTTTTAATAACAAGTTCTAGGGAAAATTTGTCCGCATTAATTGGATTAAAATCGATCGGAATGTGGTGACTGTGATTCTGAAGTAAAGAGTTGGGATGTAAAAATACAAAGCGTAAAGCAAAATTTGTGTTGATTGTGATAATTTTTAAGCACAACTTTTATTAAATTATAAAGTTTGCCTGGATATATGCATTTTATTCGAACTAAAAAAAAAAGTAATATAAAACAAAATTATTGGGAAAAGATCAAACGAAAATTTTAATTTTCAATTTTTCCCATTTATTCAAGGAATTCTGATTTAAATAAACGCATCAACATTTTTATTTTGTTTAAAAATACCCAACTTCGTTGAAGGGAAATGCATATTTTTATGTTTTCTGATTCAAACAATAATCCACTTTAAGCGTCAGTGGAACTGAAAAATTGTTTACCTGAATATTTGTGACGAATACGTTTTCTAACAGCCTTTGATGTTATTTCACTGAAATTACACAATTGCTAGAAAAAAATGCTTGTTATTAATGCAAAAAATAGTAATATTTAGCGCAAATTCCATTTGAAAATTTTCGTGGAATAGCGAATAAATTAAACGTTGTCAGGAATTGTTTTATTAAAAAGACATTTTGAATTAATTTAACAAGATAAAAATTGTGAAGGTATGTAGGTAGACTGGGTACGGTTGTGACAGTCGGCATATTAGCGAAAGAATGTCAGTATCAGTGCAAGGGGAGAGAGGAGTGGCATGCTCGTCTGAACGGGTTTTACAATATTGCGTCAGCCATCTTGCTATGGCGTCTGGCAGACTACGCGCTTCACATTATCCTTTCCATTTCTTACACGAAAACTCCTACGAGTGTGACACACTATCTAATCCTCCTATTATGGGATAGCTACCCCTACTCCAGTTTCAGAGTAATACTCTATCGTATGGAAATAAAAAAATAGTTTGAGTTTCCGTAGTCTGTTAGACGCCACGTGTCCGTTAACGTAGGAAATTTTGTAAGAAACATAGCAGGTCCATTTAAACAAGTGCGTTTTAATGATCCAGATTTTGAAGAAACAGTTACGAATTGGTATGAAAAACATAATAGTGACGCAAGCGACATAGATGATGTAGCAGAAAGCGAGGTCGGATCATAGCAGTTCTTCTGAATTGTTAGAAAACGTTGGACACCAACAACATGTGAAGAAATGAAGCGATTTTTGGGTCTCTGGTATGGGTTTTGTACAGATGCCAAGTATAAAATCGTATTGGAGTAAAAACATTATATACGAGCACCCACTTTTTGGAAAAGTAAGTGATCGTTCTTTAAAAACATATTTTATATTCAAACTTAGTTAAAATGCGTGGTTTTGTTATAAATTAAGAAAAAAATTAATTGTCTTGAGAATAAAACACGCTTATTTTTAAAGATACTAAAAAGCTCCATTAGCAAAAAGTACTTCAATTCTCTAAATGTGCCAAAATACAAATTTTCAAAGTAGAAATCAAAGAAATGGAATTCTACAAAATTACACAATATGAGCCAAACATTGAAAAAATACTTTTTTAATTTTTTTTTTGTAAAAATGTGTTTTCGATTTTTACTTGAAAGTTGGTATTTTGGCATATTTAGGAATTTGAAGTACTTTTTTTTAATGGAACTTCCTCATATCTTTAAAAATAAAGGTGATTTATTCTCAAGACAATTTCTTTTTTTTTTTTTTTAATTATAGCAAAATTACGAATGTTAATTTTAAACCCCAAATATATGTCTAAAGAAGCACTGCCTTTTATTTTATATAAATTTTTTTTATAGATTCAATAATATTTTTTTTGCACCCATTGGTCTCATATTTAAGTGGACACAGTGTATATCTCCAATATTTTCTCCTTACGGGTGACCCTTTTAGGAAAGTCATCGCAGTCGAGAATCTTCTTAATTTGAGGTCATACGAAGACACCGGCTTTGACGTTCGCCTCAGATAGCTTAGGAAATAATTTTTCAAGGCGTTTCATGGCTGCTGACTCTGTACCTAGAGCTTTCGCAAATTGTTTTATAAGCCCCCAACTTTATGTACAGTGGTGGCATCAGCACCTTTAGAGGGTCTACCAGTGGCTCCCATTTGATATTGTTTTCCCCTATAGAAAACTCTGTCTGTGGCCAGTCGCGCTTGTTGTAGTGTGCATTGGTGTCCCTGCTGTTCCAAACACAAAGATAACATGGGAATTTGGTGAAACCACCTAGCAGATCCATGAGGAATGACACCATTTTGAAGTCGCCGATGACCTCCCACCCATACTTGTCATACTTCAAAACTTTCAGCAAGGTCTTGATGTTAAAGTAATCCTCTTTGAGGTGCACTGAATGACCTAGGAGAAGAGATGGAAAGTTATTACCCATTATGCAGCAGTACTGCTTTGAGGCTTCTTGAAGAGCTGTCAATAAAGAGACGTCACTCATTTGGATTATAGGAGATTCCAATTGCCTCAAATAGCCCAGTCACATCGTGGCAAAAGCAGAGCCCATCTAGATAGGTGAGAAAGCTAGAAAAAGTTTGATGACGCTTTCTCTGATCTACGACTCGCACAGTTTCATCCAGCAAGTTCCACTGCTTTAGCCAAGAGGTCAAAATCTCAGCATTGGACTTGAAGAGTCCAAGATCTCTAACTAAGTCGTTCTACATTGATCATGTCATCTGATTCTACAATATTTTTTTTACACTTCGACTCGCTGTTGCTGATTGAAGACGCCTGATCTATCTTAGGAGGAGTAGGTAATGGAAGCTGAGGCCTGCGTAATACTAGGGCCATGGATGAAGGAAGATCCGGATACATGACAGCAGGTGCATTTTTGCCAGTACGGCGTTTGGGAGGGTCCATAATGCAAAAGTAGCAGTTGCTTGAGTGGTCAGTGGGTTCCTGCCAAATGCTTGGAATTGCAAATCTCATGGATCTCTTTTCTCCCCTATACCATCCTCTAGCCTTAATAAACTGGCCACAAAATAGCAAAACGCGCCTGCTTCATGTTTGCAACCTCTTGAAGCCATCATCTAATTAGAAAACAGGTATAGTGAAATGAGAAGTACATACACACCGTTTTGAGCGCTGAAATCGTGGGACGAGTCTATTATATCAGCTTTAGGAGTGTACACGTTTTGAATGGAGGGACGTTGGAATATTGGAACTGTCAAAATTTAAAATAGCACCTGAACAATATAGCAATAAATTGTCAAAGCAGGTTGAGTTGTTGAGATATCTTCGTTGTGATATTTTCGTTTTGTTTTCAAAAAAAAAAAAAAACAAATCTAAAACCGAAAATGCAGATACTTGTCACTTTGACAGACATATTTATTGTCATTCCTATCGTAAATGAATTCGCTCCCGTCACTGATGCCTTTAGTTCCCGTATTCTACGTCGAACGACATAATATGTACTTCCCATTTTGGGTTTGCTTGTAAATTTTAAAATATCATTGTCTTGGTCACAAAAGCAAAGTTTGTGGGAAATACTCGACTGTTTTTATACTTTTCTGACATAAGAAAATAGGAAATGACAGTCACAACCCAAAGACAAAGAAATTAATAGAAATTATTACACAGTGTTGTTTTTCACTGCTTACATGCTTGCAAAATTTTATCAAAATCGAAGGCGACTTTGCTTGTAAGTAAAACATTAGAATTGGAACGGTTAAAAAACATCGAGGAACGATTCAAAGAAAAAAAAACAAACAAACACTTTATTTTGCTAAAACATTTCGGCATTGATACAAACATTCAGAGAGGAATGCTTACCCAGGTGATTCTGTTACAGATTCCTTAGGAAGTCTTAATTAAACAAACCCCTTCCTCTCCTTTGACTCGGGGTCGCGGAGTTAACCCAGCACCCGCCTTGGGAGGTTTTAGGTTCGTCTGTGGACAAATTTAATCAAGATAATTAAGTCGGAATACCTGTAAACAGTGCCCGGGCACTTTTTGCTTCCCTTCCCGTAATTAAGTCTCGAGTCCGCAGTTCGAAAAAGGGAGAGAGCCATCTTATCGACCACCTAGGATCTCTCGGCCGATTATAAGTGGATCCAAGAGAAATTTGCCGTGTCAGATGAGAGGATGTTAAATATTTAGATGGGGAAAATGAGAATCTGAGTTGTCATTTCGCATAATCAATAATAATAAGACGAAAAACAGTAATAAAGTTATTTCATAATTACTCAATATCGATCTTTGCTGCGTGTCGAATAAGGTCATTACCCGAGCATAATTATGTAATATGAAACAATTTATATCTGGGGGAAATCGCGCGAAACTGATTTGATCAGTAGACTTAATTGAATGTCAATAATTGCAGATGATGCGTGCATGTTTCCGGTGCCAAAACTGATGTTTGTCCCGAGCAAGCTGAAATGTAACAAGCAAGTTTGTTTGAACAGTTTGTTAAATCTAAAACGACGCATGTACCTATTCAATAATCGCAACTAATCAAATTTTAATCGTCCTAGCGTTCCGATAATCAATCACAGCGTTAGTTCGGTTATTTCTAGCCATTACTGGCGATGCAACCTGCATCTGCAGTTCGAATGTCAATATGGTGGAATCCACAACGCTCAACGTTCGACAAACATTTACAATGGGAGACGTTAAATGTCGTTAGCGATCTATAGATGGTAGCAAATAATTGGAAGTTATATCAAAGTCTGAGGGAAATACGTCATATAGTGTCTAGTATAAAATTGTTCATTTGCATCAGCTACAACCTGTTACTGCTATTTGTATTTTCTATTACACATTCAATTTTGCTAGGTGTAAAATTAAAAAACAAATTGTCAATGCATTGGTAACTGACGAGTAGGCAACCAGATATACCACAAACTCGTTATTATTTTGTTTTGACGTATGACATATTCCAACATTTTACTATTATTTCGTATTTTTTATTATTTATTTCATTATTAATTCCTCATCATTGCAATTGTTAAATAGTTTACATAAAACCTCCTAACATAATATGTTGCCTGTCACGATTAACTATTTCAATTAAGTTGATTAAAAGTTTTTCCACGAACTCTTCAGAAGTCCTACAGTGTGTGCATACTTCATTTCTGAAAGAAGAGATCGTGTAAGCAATCTTAAATTGGTTACACATGCTTTACGTTATGTTAGGACATAAGTATAGTAAACTCGCTAAAACAGTCTATTAAAACAAAAATAATTCTGACTCTTGTGTGTTTTAAAATCAATTCCCATTTTCTCTGAAAGTAATTTTGGTATAGGATGCGAAATTAATAGTTGTTTCTAATTGTCCTTGGCGTATTTATGTTTTGCCAATAAACAGCATTAGTTGCTAGATTGATACAAGAATACAACACCTTGATATGCTTTGCGTATAAGCGATAGAAAATCTTTTTAAAAAAAATGTATTTCTGCAGTAACTTGCCCCTATACCATTTTCAGTAGTTCACACTTTGCAATTGTAGTTTGCTGCAATCAATTTGCAGCAATTTGTTTGCGGATCAGAACAAAGCTCTTGACAAATGCTGGGAGACAAGCATTTTTATATCGCTTCACTTGGATCTTACCCCTCTCCATATTGTAGTAGAGGGCGTGGCAAAAAAGAACCACACTCCGAATGGTCAAGGAAGGAATGATTAGGCATAGGCCTCAATCTTCTGACGGTGATCAAACCTGGGATATGCCCCGGGATGATATGTTAAAAAAATTCAGCTTTGTGAAGGAATTCATCATAAAGCTCATTGTCAGTAACAGTGAGTGGGATCATCACAGCATCTTGAACTTGAATAGAAATGCCACCAAATAGTATACTGATGGCTTCAAAACGGCAGAGGGAACTGGAATAGGAATATATGGGCCTATAACCACATATTTCGAAAGCTTGGAAATATATCCACGTATATTTCAGGCGGAAATACACGCTATTGAAAGATGCGTTCAATTCAATATTGATAGAAATTATCGAAAGCAGGAGATTATCATCATGTCTGATAGTCAAGCAGCCATCAAGGCGCTGAGCTCATATGAAATCAGTTCCAAGATGGTCTGGGAATGCCTAGGGAAATTAAATGAGCTAGTCAAAAGGAATAAAGTAACCCTCCTATGGGTTCCGGGTCACACAGGAGTGGAAGGAAACGAAATAATGGATAATCTCGCAAAGAAAGGGGCTGGAATGCCTTTTGTAAAGCCTGAACCCTTTTGCGGGTTAAGTAGCAGTACAATACTGAAGAAACTAAAAATGGAAATGGAGCAGAGAAAAATCCACCTACTGGGAAAATCTCCAGGGAATGAGGCAAAGTAAAATTCTCCTGGGAACTTATAATCAGAAGAGGTTTACAGAATGCATCAACCTGAGCAAGAACAATGTTCGCATATTAACAGGAATACTTTCAGGCCATTGTAGACTGAAAGGACACCTGAGTAAGCTTGGATTGGAAAAGGGATCTGAATGTAGATTTTGTGGGGAACAGGATGAAACACCCATCCACCTCCTCTCAAACTGTGTAGCACTGTGCAACTCGAGGGCGTTGCACCTGGGAGCATGTGAAATCGTAGAGGGAGACTTACCTAGACTGGGGTCCTCTGACATCCTACAGTTTCTGAAGGAATAGGATTGGAAGGCTAGCTGTAAAGCAGCAAGAATAGGGCACATAACAGATCTTTTAGTGTAGATCGCAGTGTAACATCACCCTTCTATTTACAAACATACAAGTCGCTTCACAAACGCAAGCGCTTATCACGCTGTTAACTGGTGGTGTGCTGATACCTATTGGAATTTAGTGGAAGCAGTTGGAGTTTGAATCATCATTACTATAAATATGGAAAATAAGGCCTGAAAGTGTGTTGGCAAAATAGCTTGCTAGCTACAGAGAAACTTTTGTTTTACCAATTTAAAATATAGAAGATGCTAGGAAATGCTAGAAGCAGTTGTCCCAGATATTTATATTGTTACATTATTAAGAGCCCGTTGCGTAATAAATGTTATTTTAGCACTTTAACAAATATCCGTGTATTATTTATGGGAACTTCAATTTAAAGTAATTTTAAAGCTTTAAAGTGACACTCAAGAGTGAAACAACGGTCTTCCAGGCAGAGGTATTTGCCCTTGCAGTCTGTGCAGAAATGATTGCAAAAGAGGGCTACATGAGGAGGAAAATTAATATAATGACTGACAGCCAGGCTGTCATTAAGGCAGTCTCAAACCCTGTAACTAGGTCAAAACTAGTTAGAGACTGCAAACAATCCCTCAATGCACTGGCACGAGACCACACGGTGTCTCTGATTTGGGTGCCGGGATATGAGGATATAAAGGGCAATGTAATCGCCGATGAACTAGCCAAGGAGGGCTCTAAGAGACACTTCATGGGTCCAGAGCTCGTATGTGGGATTATTAAGGATTACGCAAGAAGGGAGATCTGGACTTGGTTAGATAAAGAAAGTACAAAGAAATGGAGGTCGACTGAAGGTCAACTCCATACCAAAAACGCTGATAGGGGATGGGGATGGTAGTTTCTCTGATAACCTACTCAAGCGCAGTAAGAAAGAAGTTAAAACCATTACTGGGTTGGTAACTGAACACTGTCCTCTGAAAAAGCATCTATACAACACAGGCCGTGTAAGCGAACGTGGTGTAGAAGATGCGAACTACAGGAGGAAACGAGTTTACATGTAATCTGCACATGTGAGGAACTGAAGGTACTCAGGCAGAAATATTTCGGGAGAGATCTATTGGAGCCCTCGAAGGTTTTCAAGTTTCCACTCGGCAAGATACTGGGCTTTATAGAGAACATCAAGCTGCTCGAGTGGAAATAGGAGACTTAATAGGGATGGTACAATGAGCACTTAGCTCAAGTGCCCGGACATTAAGTGCCCACCCTAACTTTAATGAATGAATGAATGAATGTATGAAGATTGAAACTCACCCTAAAGAAAACATACTGACGGAAATAAAATGCCGTTAAAAAAAAAATTGACAGTCCTAAATACCATGTAATTAACCCTAGTCCTACCAACGTTTTATCGTAACGTGTCCTACCAAGATGTGCCTCACAGGCACACATCTATTTGGACACATTGTTGATGTAAATAATAGCAAAATATGCATTATTTATTTCATGTAGTAGGTATACAGTAAGATTAAAACATATAGAAAGAATATTGTGTGTCAGAAGATATAATTTAAAAATAGTACAAGATAGTAAAATATTTGAAAGTTATTTATGTAGTTTGCAATTTGTGCACGTGAGTATTTTCTCTGAATGTTCACCACAAACCGTTTGCTTACACTTATCACATAACTGTGTTGACATTCTGCTTTTCTTTGATGGGCAAATATAGCACCGTTTTCGTTTTCTTACTTCTCGAGCCGAAGACTCCCCTGTGGTTGGTACTTGATTCAACGTAGTTTGTATCAATGAAGTATGACTTTTATGCAAGCCACTCAAACTACGACGTCTAATTTGCCCCAGTACTAATTCTGTTGTAATTTCTCGTAAGAAAATTTTGCGAAGTCTTCGTTTTTGCAAATATGCCAGTCAGGATGGATATTTCTCCAAATGACAAATGAAGCTACTCACACACATCAATTATATTTGAAAAAATAGACCAAAGGCCACCTATTAGTTTTGCGTTTCACTGAATATGTATGTACCATCTGATCAAGTGTATCCACCCCTCCTTTCGTGGAATTGTAGTACTTATTGATTTCAGATTTATTTTTATTTTCCTCATCAATGGTGGAGTCGTTGCGCATTGTAGATAATAATATGACACAGCGATTTTTCTTAGGTACATAAGATACCAAAGTCACTGTCTTCTGAAAACCAAACAAGTTGCTTTCAATATTCCGTCGCCTGTGAGGTAAAAAATTTGGTGGTATGCAGCGCTTATTTTTTCTGAGCGTTCCTACACAAGTTAGGCTTTGGTAAGCAAACTGGATGCAAGCTCGTAGCTGGTGAAGAAGTTGTCGAACGTAATATTCCTTTAGTTCTCAGAAAAGGTTCACAAAGGTCTTCAACCACCTTTTGCGCTAAGTTTTCTGCTCTGTTGAGACCTTCTTTTCCTAAGTACGGTATACCACGTAACGGATAACTAGTTCCACTATCGCATATCCACCAAATTTTCATACCGTATTTATCTGGCTTGCTTGGCCGGTACTGTCGGAAAGATACACGACCTCTAAAAGGCACCAGTTGTTCATCGATGGTCAGATTACTGCCAGGAAGATAATATTTCAGCAAGTTTGTATTAACACGGTCCCACAGGTCTCTAATTGGTGCCAACTTGTCCTTTTGCCTTCGGAGGGTTCTGGTCGCTTTATCGTCAAAACGAATAAATCTTAGTAATTGAGTAAATCTATTTCGTGACATACACGCTCGATAACAGGATTTCCATATAAAGGATTCCATAGCTCATTATAGTCCACCATTCCTTGTTTTATTTCTTCCAGCAGTAATCAAAAGCCCAAGAAAGCACGGATTTCAACGTCGTCAACTGGTTTCCACAAATCGCCAAGAATACGAACAGCCTCCTTATTAGTGAAAGTAACCACAATACCAATAACCGTATCATCAAAAAACAAATTGAATGCGTCACAAGGAGTATCAACATGCACTCCAGGTGGAAGTTTCACTTTGTTCAAAGCTGTTGTAATTATGTTGTGTGCACGTGTTTTCCCTTGGCAATCGGCGTAGCATTCCACTCGGTACCATCTTTTCCAATAAAAGTTTGCGAATGGCCGGGCGGTTCATCATTAGCATCACTATCGTCACTTCCTTCTTGTTCATCGCTTTCTTCATCGCCAGTTTCTTGATAATCCGCTTCACTAGAAGAGGTTTCGTCATTTGGCTCTTCTTCATCTTCACCATCATTTACATTCCTTCCCAAATCCTCATCACTTTCGTACAATGCATCGGGCAACTCCTTTTCAGTTAGTGGCCGGCGTCGGTCAGTCAACCAATCGGTCATACTTTCTGCATAATTTCAAAACCAAAAAGCATAAAACAACAAATCTATTTTTACTGGGGTCAATCAAAACTTTATTTTGCTTACCTGGTCTATACTATACTCTCCACTAGTAAAAATAAAATTAACCAATAGACACTAAAACGGCCAATGCGTTCATTAGGAATGTCACAAATACACTGATAGCAATGCAGTTTGTAAGCTGAATGTTTTAGCAAAACGCATTTAGGGAATTCCCCTTCATATGCAACTGGAAGTTCTTACATACAAGGGGAAAGCCCCGAAATATAAAGCATTTCTTATTACGGGGGATTTACCCACATACCTAGTTTTAAATAACGTAGCAATGCATTTTATAGTATAATAACAGTATGTGCCTCAAAGACACACCTTGGTAGGACGTGTCGGTAAATTATGTTTAATTTTTTTTAGTAAAACAGGAAAAATATTTTAAAAAAATTTTTATGTCATTCTGTGTTAAATAGTTTATTTTGAGAATACAAAAATCCTCCAGTCTGTGGGCAGTTAACTTACAAAGTTCCAGTAATTTCAAAATCAATTGTGCCTCAAAAGCACACCTTGGTAAGTTTAGGGTTAAACACTTTTATTACTTTTCATTAAAATCCATCACTTATTTTGATTTATAACTGTGTATTCCTGCGAATATATTCTTTCAGTCCAAGTGAACTTCCAAATCTCCACCCCAAATCGATTGAACTCCTCCGTCTACATCACGTAAATACATCCCACGTTTACACCGCGTAAGCATTCGTCAATAATATGCGATCAACAAATCTCTAGTCCGCGTGTACATACCTCAGCACTTTCCACTGCCAAAGTACGGAGCAGCGAGTATCGTTAACGATGTCAGTATAGGTGCACGTCAGCAAGACCACATCCTTCGCTCCACACTAATGATGAACACTGAAAATCTCTTCTGACATGACACGTTGTTGTTTGGTAATTGTGTCTTGCCGTGAAACTTGCGCGATTACATCCTTCTCAGCGCTGTTATTCTCTTCACGTTAACGCCGGTTTTAAGTGAATTGAATTAGAGCGCCAGCTGATGCCGATCCTAAGTACTAACGCTTCCTTCTAAATAACCTAACTTAAATAAGATGTAATGTCGTTAGACTGTTTTAAGCGTGCGCGTTTTTTTGTAAACTTGTTTATAAAAGCACTCATGTGAATGCGTTTACGAAATCGATATCGCCAAACCTTTTAGGTTGCTCATATTAAGCATAATAAATTATATTGGCAGTCAATATTTTGTTATATTAACCAGAGACATAATTCACTTAATTTCGAATTAAATTGTAAATAAAATGTAAGCCATCCGCCAAAATAGATATACAGATAAATAAGTAGCGGTTGCTGAATACTTGCAACACCAACAAGGCGATCACTGCAATGATTTTGAGGACACAAAACTATCACAAAGAAACTCTATTGAAAAAATTAAAGTTCGAAATAGCCTAATAGATTCTAAATAAACAAACAAGGGTATAAAGCAAAGATGTGATCTATTGCCAATTCTATTCAACACATATTTAGAGCAAGCCCTTGAAAGCTGGTATAAAAAATGTGGTAAAATGGGGGCCACGATAGGAGAATCCACGCTTCATTCACTTGTTTTTTTTCTATTACATACCGGGTGTCCAGCCTAAGATGCAACGGTCCATAGCAGATTTATTATTGTTTTTTTGGAAAAATGTTTCAAATAAATGTTGCCTCGAATCATATTCTACACATTTTAAAATTAGTTTCAGTAATGGCGGACTTCCGGTTGTACCGGAAGTAGATACTAACTAACTTTATTATTTTAAATGGAACACCCTGTATATTATTGTACTTTTGGATTCCTTGTTAAACTTAAATAACAATACGTTAGGCATACATTGGGGCTAAGTTGTACCGTTTCCGAATTACATGACGTTTTTCGAAAAAAATGACATTTGCAATGTCTGCGGTGTTTGGAAATATCTCCGGAAATACGAAAGTTAGAAAGATGCGGTTCTCAGTTTTCGCTTAATCATGAAATAGCACACGTCTTTTATTTTAAAATTGTTGCGTTTTTTTTTTTTTTTTTTTTTTTTGGCCTTCGGGATCTAAGCCCATATGCCAGCGTAATAGGATTGTACAGGGATACACACTTCACAGCCTGGGGCCTATCAGACTGACTTTCAAAAAAAACACACACATGAAATCGGCCAACGGTTAACGGGTTAACCCACAGAGGACCTAATAGGATGGGGTATGCTGTATAGTAGAACTATATCAGTAGTTTAGCCTTTTTTATAATTTCTACAAGCTTATCACAAGTTGGTTTACTATTTAAATTTAATAGGGTTATGACATTGGTTGGTAATGGGATGGAGTTCAACACCATATATTCATATAATTCATTTATTACATTTAAATGATTAGGGCATGCTAGGAGGAGATGGTTCAAATCACCTTGTTCGTAACCACAAATACATTTTGGTGAATCTATTATGTTTAATCTGTGCAGATGGGCGGGGTATCTTCCATGTCCAAATTTTAGTCTAGATAAGGTTGTACGGTAGAAACGTGATATTGGATATTTTATATACCATGAATTGGTATTTGTTGTAGGGTGCACGAAAGCATAGTGCGTCATATGTGCGGTATATGTTTCTTTCCAATATCTGTCCCAATCGGTCTTTAAAATAGCTTCTCTAGTATGTGATATTAAATCAGATATAGACAGAATAGGTCTGTATAATTCTCCATCCCTACAAGCTTGCTTCGCCAATTCGTCAACAGCGTCGTGGGCCTGGATTCCACAATGTCCCTTAATCCAATAAAGCTCAACGGTTACCGATTTTAATCTTAGTTGATTTACCGTTTCTATTATTTCAACCGTAATTGGGTGCAAGCCAAAAATGTGTTTTCGTTGTTGAATAGATTTTAATACGCTCATTGAGTCCGTCATTATAACTAGATGCTTGTGATCGGTTGATAACCCATATTTCAACGCTTCTAGAATTGCTACCGCCTCAGCTGCATAAATACTAGATTTATGGTCTAACTTAAATTTTACTGCCAATTGTCCCTTGTCATCTGCGTACGCACAACCACAACCATTCGGACACTTAGATCCGTCTGTATATAACACTAATGCATCCGCTAGGTCGCTCAGAATGGATGTATGTAACATTTTATCATGGTTTATCTGACCATTGTAGTCCGGTATAACTATGTTAATATGATTTTGAAAATCAAAGAATGAAATATTGGCTGGGTTGGATTGATACATTCTTTTGTGAAACATGGAAGAACTTCTATAAGCAGAAGCGAGTAACGGAGAAGCTTTCTTTTTCCAGTATATACTCGTAAGGTCTTCAACTGCTATTCTACTAATTTTGTTTAGTATAGTATGCTTATCACTACACAAAAGTTTGTATATATATTTAAGTGCTAGATACTTCCTCCTTAAAAATAAAGGAGGCTCTTGAGTTTCGATTTGCAGTGCTGCAATCGGTGTCGACTTCATAGCCCCAGCACATAAACGCAGAGCCTTATTCTGAATTATGTCGAGCCTTTTTAAATTATTTTTGTTAGTGTTAGCATAAATAAAACTGGCGTAATCAAAAACAGATCTTATGTAGGCCTTATAAATATTAATAGCAGTAAAAAAATCTATACCGTATGACACCTTCATCATTCCTCTCATTAAATTCAGAGCTCTTTCGCACTTGCAGCTAATTTCGTTTATATGTGTAGTCCATTTTAATTTATTGTCTATATGAAGCCCTAAATATTTGACGTTCGTCTGAATATTGAAAACGGTGTTACCAAGTTTAATTATTTCCTTAGGCAGATTCTTTGATCTTGAGAAAAACATGATATTTGTTTTATTGGTTTCTAATTCTAAACCGTTGTGCGATAACCATCGTTTTAAATTACGAACAGTAGTGGACAATATCGTAGTAAGGTTTTTTGTATTTTTAGTACTTGAGTATAAGCATATATCATCAGCATACTGAATGCATTAACAGTAGCTAGAGTGTTATGTAAATCTCGAGTGTAGATGTTAAATAGTAACGGGCTTAAACTAGAACCCTGTAGCAACCATATGGTAAAAGACGTGGTCCAAATTTATCATTATTGTTTGATCTGACATAGATTTTAATGTCTCGAAAGATATTCAGTAATGCGATTAGCGGCGTATGCAGGTACACCTACATCTACTAACTTGGTTTCTAGTACATTTAAATCAACACATCCATAGGCATTTTTAAAATCTAAAAACATGATACCAGTTATTTCATTTTGCGCTAAGTTATTCTGCACATCAGTAATAAGATCCGTGAGTGCATCAATAGTTTCCTCTAGCTTTCCTAAAACCGTATTGTCTTTCTGGTAATGCATTTGTTGACTCTAACCACACTCTAGTCTTCTTTTATAATGCGTTCGTAAATTTTAGTAATGCAAGATAATAACGCAATAGGGCGATAAGATTCAGGGATATTGGGATTTTTATGTGCTTTAATTATAGGCACAATTATCACATCTTTAAGCAATTCAGCCGGTTCACCTCTAAGCCATATGTCATTATAGATTTCCACTAATAAGTTCTTAAAGTTATCAGGAAGATTTTTTAGCATAGGATAACTAATATCATCTAAACCTGGAGATGTATCTTCTACACTCTTTAGAACGTTATTCATCTCGGTTAGAGTAATGGCTTTGAGCAGATAATGCTCGATAGAAGGTAAAATTTCTTTAGTATGTTTGGATTGTACAAAATCAGGAGTTAATTTACACAGAATTTGGTCGATTGTTTCTGTCTTTAATACACTATGATCTGACCAAGATCGATGAAATTTTTTGATATTTTTCCAAACATCTGTAATCGGCATATCCTTATTTATATTATTGCAGAATTTTTTCCAGCTCTCCCTTTTTTTGTATTTGAGAAAACGCTTAGAGTATGCCATGATTTCTTGGTACCTAATATACTTTTCTATTGACTGGTTATTTTTAAAATCTTCCAGAGCTAACTTTCTTTTGCGTATAACTTGTGAACATTCCTCATCCCACCATACTGGAACGTTTTTCTTTTTCATAGTAAACGGGTGATTTATTTTAAACACTAAGTCAGCAGTTTCTCTAATGGAACGAATAAAGAAATGTATTTTATCTTTAACGGATTTTAACTGCGAAAAAGGTATAGAATAGGTACTCAGATGTTGTTTATATGATGCCATTTTGTTTTCGTTTATTTTCCACCGACGTTTGGGATATATTGTAGTTGTGTTTTCTATAGAATCTTCCCTTGTTATTAGTATAGGATAGTGATCAGACGTATGAGGATCATCTAGTCTAGACCAAGTGAAAGTAGGAGCTACAGCGGGTGAACAGAAGCTGATATCTATTGCTGATTTTACTTCCCCTGGCCGACCAACTTTGGTTTCACTACCATCATTCATAAAAACGCACCCTAAATCATTTATTACACTAATCAATATATTCCCTGCATTGTCATTTTTGTCAGAACCAAAGGCGGTATGGTGTGCATTAAAATCACCACATATTAAGAATGGACTCGGTATGCTACGAAAAAGTTCTAAATACTCGTCGTGCGTTGCACGGCATTGAACTGTACGGTACAAGGAGCAAACGGAAAATTTATAATCGTCTAATTTAATTCCACAAATCATCAGATTATTCGGGATTTTTGAACGATCGATTTTTAATTTTTGAAATTTGATAGATTTATGTATAAGTATAGCTACCCCTCCATACCCATCTGCACGATCCTCCCTTACAATATTATAATATTTAAATGATACATTAGTTTGTGGTTTATACCAAGTTTCAGACAATACTAATATATTAACATTATATTTAGTCATTATGTATTCTAAATGCGGTCTTTTGGCTACAGCAGATTGAGTATTCCACTGTATAATATTGAATTTATTAGGAGTCTTGAATTTTATTTTAATGTTCCGAATTGTCAGTTGTGTAACCCTGAGACGAACTTAGCAGATCATCCTGTTCGCTAATAAGTAAATTCGATATGTTACAACGCGTTTGAATTTTCTTAATAATGCGTTTGATCCTAGCTTTTAAAGAATTGGATTTCATATTTTGAACTATATGTACTAACAATTGGACAAAGGCATCTGTGTTAGGTGTATATGGATTAATAAAAAATTCCGGGTTTTCTTTCCCTTTAACTTCTTGTAGAAATTGACATATTTGATCAAACGTAAGTATTTGAGAGGAAGAGTCAAAAACATGCTTAAATTCAGAAAAGTATTGACTATCATCAGGTGCTCTTTCTATTTTCAACTTTTTCTTTTTCCGCAGGTTTGGCTTCGCAAAAAATTCATCGAATGACTTTACCGTGTTCTCTGATGGTACATTCTCACTTCCCTTATCTCCAGCACCCTCCGAATCCGTAGATTGAGTTGCACCTCTTTTTTTGTATTGAACTTCCGTTAAGTTTTTTATATTACTTTCAACATTGGTGGTTTGGGGACAATTATTGTGTGACTGTGACGTTTCGGCTAAAGTAGGTTCTATTGAAATTTCCTGCATATTATTATGCGCTATTTGAGTTTGAGGACATTTATTAGCGATGTGTCCTGTTTTATTACATTGAAAACACTTGAGTTCATCAGTGTTACAGAATATTCTAAAAAAATTTTCTTTAAATTGAAGTAAAATAGAATTTGGGAGTGTGTCATTTTCATCTACTATAATATATACCTGCCTTCTAAAACTTAGTATGTGATTATATTCAGGCTGACTAAGACCCGCCCTAATAAATGTAATTGGCGAAACTACTCTTAAACCTAACCGTTTTAATTCCGATTCAATGATTTCATGCGGTATACATGGGGATACATTTGAAAGTACTATACGTTTAGCCGGCGAAACTAATCGTCGAGCCGGTATGAACAGATCATTTAATTTGATGCCGCCGTGTTCACTCATAAATCTTTCTACAAGTTGTTTCGATGAAAGGTATATGCATACCCTACCGTTAGATATTCTAGAAGCAAAACAAATATTTTTTGCACCCAATAATTCGCCTACCCCTATTATATACTCGTTCTTTTTAGTATTATCTAATGTGTCGAACACAATTGCTTGGTCTCTTTCTGGAAATGCAAATTTATTGCATGTTTCTTTAACAATATTAGCAAATGACTGATTACTTTCTGTAGGATTGGCAATTGACGAAGCGCCTCCCTTCACGGAAGCGTCCGACATTTGTGATAAATTTACATTTAAACTAGTCATCTCAACATATGTACCCGATACTGATATCGTATCGCTGCTGATAGCAACTGTCACAGCTAAGGCAATTGTCGTTAAAACGACTGCACGCCCCTCTACGCGTGGAGCACGCGTAGAGGACACAAAACTATTCGATGTTTTATGCCACTCTTTCTACACACATATAAACTAAACTAATCGTTTCTAATGAAAAAACAAAAATTATCTGACCGTTATTTTCGCTCTAACCGTCACAACTACTTCCCATACTTCACTTAACGTAAGATGACATAATTATGACACTCTATATCACTAAAACTAACTCAAAATGACACTTAAGCAAAACACGTGTACACTCCGTGCTCTATCTGAATTGTTGCGTTTAAATTACAAAATTATTAAATAAATGGATGTAAAATTTAATTTTCTTTCGATTTCATACAAGTGTCATTGTGTTTATCTCCAAAGGTTTTGGAGATATTCGCGATTTTTTAGTTTTTCACGATAGATACGTGTTGCGAAGCGCCGGCCACCTTCCCCTCGCATTTCACTAGGCTTGGGACTGGCTGCAGTAATAATAATAAATTTCTTCAATATTATTTAACCGGTGTTAATTTCTTATTATTATTTTGTTTCCTTTTTTTTTGGGTATTCCGGTTTTTTTTCCTTATTAATTATACAATGTTTTTACGTTTCGGAACTTTGTTTATTCCTTTTTCATCTTTTCAATCCTACAATTCAAAATATTATACATTACAAATTAAAAATTTAACAAATTTCCATTCTAAAATTCAAATTAGTAGTTATAAAGCAATTTGCCTTAAAAAAAAATTCCTTATAATTACTAATTTGAATTTTAGAATCGAAATTTGTTAAATTTTTAATTCGTAATGTGTAATATTTTGAATTGTAGGATTGAAAAGATGAAAAAGGAATAAACAAAATTCCGAAACGTAAAAACATTGTATAATTAATAAGGAAAAAAACCGGAATACCCAAAAAAAAGGAAACAATAATAATAAGTAATAATAATAATGAAAACTTGAAATTAAAAAGATGTAGACTTTACTGAAGCGCGTTGGGAATGAACATAGCAAAGATAAAAGAAAACACAACATTGCTGGTATATCCATAAATCAGAACATTTTTTCGAACTACATTACAATGAATGGCGTACATACACATCGAGCGTCTTGCTCGCAACAGGTTACACTTTAAATGTTAGTGCCGTCGTTATACAGAGAATTTGTACAAATATTCAAAATGCGATCCGTTTTAGGTGCCACATTGAAATCGCTTTTACAAACCCTTTTGAAGATTTCTGAGCATTTCTGGTGTGACTTCTTGAAACGCTTTTAAAATACGATGGTGCATGTCATCAGGTGTTGTTAGTGGCGTCTCATAAACTTCATTTTTAATGAAACCCCATAAAAAGAAATCGCAGCTTGTAGATCTGAGGATCTCGGAGGCCATCTGTCATCTGTCCTCCACGCCCAATCCAGCGGTCTGAAAAAGACACATCCAAAGACTGACGAAATTCGACAGTATTGGGAGATGGAGCACCATCGTGTTGGAACCACGTAGTAGCTAACGGAATATTTTCTCACACAACGCCCAAATTATTCTGAAGAAATTCCATATAAACCCTACCCATCAGACGTTGGTTATGAAAGGACAGGCCTATGATATGTTGTCCAATGATACCTGCCCACACGTTCACTGACCTTCTGTACTGACTATGTCCTGCAATAAATCGATGGGGATTTTTTGTGTCATAATAACGACAATTGTGACGATTCACAAATCCATTTTTGTGAAAGGTATCACTTTCTCGAAACGGTTCGCAATTTTGTTTTCTTTTTTTTTTTGTAATTTCAAGTTTTGTTTGTTTCCAGTGTCTATTCTGTTGACCGCTTTCTAAACATTCCAGTATTACTGCTGTCAGTTGCAAGCCTGGTGAAATGCGAGGGGAAGGTGGCCGGCGCTTCGCAATACGTATCTATCATGAAAAACTGACAAAATTAACATCCCTAATTAAGCAACCCTACAGCTATATAATGGAATCTTTCTCAAAGATAATAGGCCTCATTTAGAAGGCAAAACAAGAAAGCGACTTTTAGGAAAAAAAGACGATTACAATCGATCTGAAAAGGTTGCGGTGAAACAGGACTAGGGTGGGTCACCCCAAGCTTAGGTTAAAACCTAATCTATGGGTAGTTTCACTATCTAGGATGATCTCCGCATTACAGATAATAGCGCCATCTGTGGACGCAATTGCTAACCTAATTTAAACAGGCACGCGCAACAATAGGCGTTATAAATTATTTACGAACAAATTAGTACTTTTAAAGCCAGAATGAGAATATTTTAGTGTAGTTCAACTTTAATAACAGATAAATCTAAGAGCGCCGCCAATGTATAGGATATTGAGAAACAGAGCTGCTTGATGCTCTACTTTGGAAAAAAAAAACGAGTTGAAGAATATCTGTGACATCGCTATGTATTCCATTTTTTGTGGTTTTTATACACGAGTGGTGTGGCTCGTATCAATTGAGTGTTACTACAGCATTTCTACAGGTTCGTATGATGCTAGTTACGAAAATGTCCTTGTTTTGGTTGTTATATAGCATTTTCTTTGTATTTCTTAGAGTTGTATGCTGGAATTGTGAAAATTAGCTTTCATAAACATTAAACTTGGTAATTCACTAGCAAAATTTCATCGTACACAGCCCCATACTAACAATAAGTCTTCAAGTTTATATTCCCATACAATAATTACTCATTTTATTTGACTTTCCCCCGGGAAATTTAATTCCACTCAGACATTAAGCCCAAAACAAAGTGATCAACACGCCAATTTATTCGCCGTTATTCGCAGTAATTACGGCACTCGACAATACAACAACTCCCTCTCTGACAACAAAGCAGTAATTTTAATCGACAAGGTCCGCCACCGTTTTCGCCCATATAATAAGAGAATTTAATCGTCTTGCTTTGCGAACAAAACGCCACTGCAGTAGTACCCATTCCGCTGTAAAGCGCTTAATTATTGAAATTTATTTCCCCGCGATAATCCGACGACAGATGGCGCGCAATTACCACGTCGAAACAAAAGGAAAATGGCTAATACGCCAGACGATATCGAATGACTCCGGTGTCAGCTGAATATTCGCTGTATGTGTTATCGCAGGCGAGATTCTATAAATTATTATTTTTTTTTTTCTCGATACAACGAATTTTATTAATGTTTTCGATGGGCCGGCAGCGGGCGTTAGTGTGATCGGGTTCAATGGGGTAACGTTTCATTTTAAACTGATTCTAAATTTATGTTCCGCTATTTTTAATGTTTATATTAAGCCCGGGACGGTGTTATGTTTCGAATATTTTCACCCCTCGTCGGGAAAGAGAAATGTTTTCCACGCGCCCGCGGTTCGGTCGTATATCATCCGACCGCTGTTAATAAAATGCGAGAAAAAAATATTCGCCTATCTGTTCTGCGCTGTAAATCATGGGGGGGGGGGGATAAACAAAAAAAATGAGAAAGCAAAAAAAAATTACATTGGTGTTAGGTGAGGCGTAGAAGTATACGGAGTAAAGACTTTGAGTTTAGAGAATGATGACCGACAGGTTTATTTCGTAAAAATTATTACACTATAAAACATATATATAATGATACCTGCAAAGCTATACAGGTGTTATTCGGGACGCTATCTCAGGGTTGGTAAAAAAAGTTCGATAAAGACAAAAAAGAGGACGTAAATAATTCGTTTAATAAAGTAAATCATAGAGTACAGCTCAACAAAAATCATTCTGCGCACATTGTACTGGAGTGGGTGGAGCTGGGCTGGTTTATAGTGTAGTATAGAAGTAACTGACAACCTTTTGATAGCATCAACGCGCTGTGCGCCCCTTGAGTGACCGGTAGCTTCTTCCTGAACCCTACCCTGTGTTGCATGAAATTGTTAGTAAGCACTCTGTGGGTATTAATCAAATTCCTTGTTTTGTGTTAAAGTTTTTCGCCATGTATATTTCGGAACCATCGGCATACCTAATAAACGAGTCATTATCTAAAGGTGTTTTCCCACATAAACTAAAAATTAGCAAGGTAATCCCTGCTTATAAGAATAATAATAAATATGACGCTGGTAATTATAGACCAAGTATGGGCAACCTTTGACATGTTGTGGGCCAAACTTAGTGTGCGAATACGTTCGCGGGCCGCGTTTAAAAGTAGTGCATTATAAAGTAGTATTTTAAAGTAGTGCTCATAATTTTTAGCGATAGATATCAGACATGAACTAATACGACAATGTTATATCAAATGATTTACTAACTTTCCTTGTTTTTGAAGTTTCAAATTTAAATCATTCAAATGGCCTGTAAGGTCGACCAGAAATGCTAAGTCACATATCCATTTTGGGTCACTCAATTCAGATAGCGGTTTATCTTTTATTTGCATAAAATCTGCTATCTCATTTCTAAACTCGTAAAACCGTTTCAGCATTTTTCCTATGCTTAACCATCTGACTTCACAATAATATGTTACGTCGTCATATTAATAATAATAATAATAATAATGTATATTTATCCAAACGACTAAGAGTACAAGAAAATACAGAACAAGTACATGTGCTTTAGGATAAGTCAAAGAATCTAAGCCAAAAAATGATAATACAAAATAGCAATTAATACTAGAGGTTTAAGCATTATAAAATAAAAGTGATATGAAAATTAGGATGATTCAAAATACTCATTCAAGGAATAATAGCGCTTACTAACTAAAAAATCTCTTAGTGCATTTTTAAAAGAATTAATATTATTGAGTAACTTAATTTCAGGTTTTAATGAATTATATAATTTAATACCAATATAAAGAGGATTGCTTTCGTAAGTAGCAAGTTTATGTTTTGGAATAATAAAATCATCAGCATTACGTGTAAAGTAGTTATGAAAATCCTTATTTTGTTTCAAATTAGGTTCGATGTTTTCAATAAGTATTAGTATTTCATAAATAAATAAGGTCGGTAAGGGCATAATACCTAAACTTTTAAACAAAGTACGACATGACTGACCACGTGGCACTCTCGACATTATGCGAATAGCTCTCTTTTGTAGGCGGAAAACACGAATACTTTGGGAATTGTCCCCCCTCCCCCCCCAGAATATAAGACCGTATCTCACCCAAGTTTCGAAACATGTGTAGTAATACGTTTTAGTGATATGTATGTTTGTTACTTCCATTAATCGGTAAATCACGTAGCAGGCCTGTGATAATTTAGAGTATAAAATATCAATATGTGTTGACCAACCTAAGTCATTATCGATATGTAGACCCAGTAACTTGTTTGAGGTAACCTGTCGAATTGATTGCCCATCAACTCGCAGTAGTTGGCTACAGTCAGTATCTCTTCTTTTTGGAGTAAACATCATGATGACAGTCTTATCGATGTTTATTCGCAAGTTATTGACGGTAAACCACTGCACCAATATGTTTAGCATACTTTGCATATATTTCCTTAATTCCTCAATATTAGCAGCTGCATGTAAGTAACTAATATCATCTGCATACATTACGAGATTATCGTCATTAATTACACATGGTAGATCGTTAACAAACAGTAGGAAGAGCAGTGGCCTCAGTATCGAGCCCTGCGGCACCCCTGACTTCACACTATGTCCAGATGAAACAACGTCATCCACTGTGACTATTTGTTTTCTGTTGGCTAGATACGATGTAAGCCAACATTTTATTGAGCCTCTTAAACCGTATAGTTCTAATTTACGCAGGAGTAGTTCATGATTAACTAGATCAAAAGCCTTAGACAGGTCGATAAAGAGGCCCATGCTCTTCCCACCACTATTCAAATTGTCGTAGACTTTAGTTAAAAATGAATGTAATGCCGTGTGAATAGATTTTCCTTGGACAAAACCATGCTGAGTTTGATGTATTACATTGTACTTTATTAAGAAATTAAATATACGGTTAAATACAATCTTCTCGAAAACTTTGGATATAGTACATAATATAGAAATTGGTCGATAGTTGTTTACACAATCGGCTTCCCCTTTTTTAAAAATAGGGATAACATTAGCAACTTTGAAAATATTTGGAAACGTTCCTACTTGCAAGGACCAATTGAAAAGACTAGCTAATATAAATTTTAGGATGTGGGCAGAAGCTTTAAGAATTTTGATATCTACTCCATCAGTTCCAATAGCATTTGTATTCTTTAGTTCAAAAATTGTGTTATAAACTGCATTTGGATTTATGGCATCAACAAACATGGTGTGATTGTTGACGTTTATGTGTTGGTTATCAGACCTTATTGTAGAAGTATTAGCACTACCGCAATCTGTGAAGTATTTGTTGAAAATATCTACAATTTTAGTAATATTACCATCAAAGTTAATCTGACTGGGTGTTGTTATGTGTTTCCTATTTACAGAGGCAGTTATAATATTCTAAGCTGCTGGCTCGGCTGATATTTCATCCAAAGACGCCTTGAACTGATGATGGTTAAGCCATCGGGATCGAATAAAATTGATGGTTTTTACTACCACATTCATAACATTCTGAAGTCGAATGGACTTACAACACAAGTTCTGTTAGTGGATAATGCGATGAAGGACTATCAAATCATCTTTTTGCACATTTAATTCAGTTGCTTTTTCATACAAAATTCCGATGAAACCTTTACGTAAGCCGACCATAGAAGTTGCACCATCTGTGCATACACCAACTAATTTTGACCATGGCAAACCAAAACTTGTGAATACCTTTTCAACTTCATTAAAAATATCCTCTCCTGTAGTGGTTCCTTTTAGCGACTATAAAGCAAGCAATTCCTCAGTAACAGTGAACTCTTTATCAACACCTCGAATAAATATAGCCAGTTGAGCTGTGTCAGACAAATCGGTGCTCTCGTCTAATGCTATGGAAAATGATTCAAAACCAGCCATACGGTCAGTCAAAGTTGTTTTCATCATCATTAGCCATCATTTCTATACGTCGGACAACAGTTCGTCTTGACAAACTAATTTTTTCAAAATCATTTTTCTTTTCAGCACACAAAACACTGCAAACTTTTAACACACACTCCTTGATAAATTCTCCTTCGGCAAATGGTTTTAATGACTTTGCCAATTTTGAACTATAACTATAAAATTAGCTTTCACAACATTATGAAGTTGTGTTCTTTATTTATGAAACATTTGCTGCTGTTTTTCCAAATTTGCGGTAAGCTTCTGGATTTTGTCTTTTCTTATTTGTCCTGTCAGTGAGTGCAGCATAGGATGCTTAGTTGAGTAATGTCTCTTTATATTGAATTCTGAAGTGGATTCATTGCACAGCAAACAAATAGGCTTACCATTGCGCAAGATAAAAAAGAATTCTTCAGTCCATTTTTCTTAAAACTGGCGACCCTCTGCATCTACTTTTCGTTTCTTTCCACCAGACATCATTTTCGTTTACTTTTCGTTCGATAAACTTAATAACAAAATATAATTTTAGTAAGCACTCAAGATGCACACAAAGTCACAAAGCAAATTGACGGCACTAGCAGTTCGCTAGGATATCGCTTGTCGAAGCTATCACCTGAGTAGCTCAAATAGAACTGAACTAAAGTTCGGGCCATCCACCCGCTTATGTAGGCAAAATGAAGGAATGATCTAGAATCGTCTAGTGTAGAATATTTGAGAAGTTATAATCTTTTGTTGCGCCGCCAGTGAGGCGGCAAACATCAAAGGCTTTACTTTTCGTGATTAAATTCGCGAGGGTAACTCTGAGGTTAATTGCTCTTTTGACCCTTTTAAATTTTTATCCATTGAGCTAGCTCATTTAATTTTTCTTAGTCATTTTAAAAATTCATTTTGCATTTTCAAATTTAATCAGTGCACAGCAGTATGTTACCCCTTTTTTTTATATAAACCGACGCCCACACTGTATAAATGATTATACCAATCGAAATGGTTACATAAACGATGCAAGTTTTCCATTGATTTTTTCTCTCTCCCTCTCTCAAAGTTATTTTGGATAAACGAAATTTAAGCTGAATTTCATATTCATATTGCACCTCGTAAAATGATGTTTCGGCAGCAATAGAAAGTATTGAGACTCAAGGGAGTCTACAAACTAACATAATTCTATTAGAATATGCCATTTATAGTTCGCAAAGTTCCCCATGTAAGAAACAGCACCGACAACCAATAAACTCCCCAAAATAACGCCGTATTTCCTCGCTTCGACAATCAATAATTCACGATTCGTCCAGCCAGAGCGCAACACAGCTCCCCTATCGCTCAACCCGGCTCCAAGACTTATTTAGGTGCACGTGCTGGAAGCTCATTTGCCAGCGTGGCGCGCCGTAAATGCGACAATTGGGATTTTTTTCTCTGTAGCTTGCCTCCCCCGAACTCTGGGGGTTGCCCTCTATTATTCATAGATTTGGAGCAAAAAACGCCCTATTTCCTCTCCCTTTAGATCGCCCTCTGTAATACGTAAATGGGCGCCGGTAGAGAGGTAAGAAATTCTCCTCATGGAAACTGGAAGAATTATGCGCCAGCGTCGATATTAAAAACAGAACTGCGTGAAGGTTGAAGTATGGCGCGGTGAGGGGAGATTTTCCGGCAGGCAGAAGTGAGCAAACGCCGAAAAGATGACTAGGGAAATTTGATAAATGATACTCGCAGAAATTAAATAATAAAATCAATATGTGCCCCTCTATACCTGTGAGTAGTACCATCAGCGCGAGTTGAAATCGTTTCCGTCCACTTCAAAAATGCTTTATACTCAATTTCGACGATTTATCTCGGCTAGATGGTAAAATTCTTTTTTATTTTTACATTCCGACTAATGAGATTTCGCGATAACATCAATAATCTACCCTGGAGGGGATAAAATCGTTCTCTGGCACTCCATTCTTTCTTTTTTTCCTTCAATATATCATCGCTCTTCTTTTATATTTAAGTTTCTGACGTGCCATATTAAATATGCATATCGTGATATTCTGTATTAATTGTGAGGATATTAAATTCCAGAGCCGGCTTTATGAGAGTTCTCTAATTGAAATGTTATACACACATTCCAATTAGGAAGCTCACGGAACCGCGAATGCGAGGGAATAAAGTAAGCAATTAACAAAATTAATTTATGTTTTTGTCGGAGTGCTCCTTCGTATTTTTTTTTTCTGATTTAAAGGTTGTACCCTGAGGATCAATATTCAGCACGTGGACAAATAAGTTAATGGTCCAATTGCGCAGTTGAATTTGTTACAAGTTCCTAACGAAGCGCTGAACTGATATTAGCGTATGCCCCAAAGATCAACAATAATCCACTTGATTCGTGCAGTTTGGTTTACTTGGAGTTGATTTGATTTAATTAAATCGCACTGTGAAGCGTTGGTTACGTCAATGAGCTGAGTTGAATTAATTCACCCCCAAAGAATGTTTAGATAGATAGATAGATAGATAGTGCTATGATATCTGAGGTATGGAATCTATTTTAAAAGGCATTCACAAAAAGGTTTTAAACTAAATCATCTAGTAATTCAAAAGTGAGGCGTATACTCAGTTGCCCACTCTACAGGTGAATTATGAATTTGTTAAAGATAGTTATTTAAAATGGACAACATTAGCATTAGATGCTAAATATTGCCTTTATGTAATGTAAACTGTATTTTATGTTAATTCAAACTGACCTGGTATTTTTTTGTGTACTTTTCCCTCGGAGAGATTTCTCATTCCTCGGGATGTTTTGTTTTTAACGTTTGGCGTATTCCCCTCAAACTAGAGAAAGTAATGGTATTTTAATGTCGGTTAGCTTCATCTTTCAAAATTTAGGTTGGTCGACCTGTGTGATAACAATCGAAGGCTGTTGACCGTTGAATTTGGTTTGAATCCTCATTCTGTTGGTGGCTACCAGAGACGACGGTTGTCTTATTTTCCTATAACGATTTTATGCCACAATTTTAAAAAAAATTATCAAAGTTCCAAGATGTATTACCTAAACAAAAAGTATCGATACAACTCCTGTTTATGTAATCCTTATCGAATACCTGCAATTTGCCAAGAAAGTTTTTTATAAAAATATCCTACGAAGAATTCCCGACCAGATTGCCTTTCCATGCCATTGACCGAGACCGGGGACCCGTTCCATTAGAAACTCCATTCCAGTACCAGAGTTTGCCAAGCGTCGTGTCCTTTTCAAGTTAGTATTCCATAGAATCACCCCACCTAAAACAGAAAGGAATTAATCCAGTTTCATTTCATTATTAATCAGAAACTTATATTTTCGTGTAATTTATTTTCACTATATGATAATTTGGGGTTAGTTTTATAATAGCCGCCCTTTTAGTGAGTTATTTTAGAAATTTTTAATATTTAAGGGTTGTAAATAAATATCACTGAGTTTGATCTGTGATAAAATAGCTATCTTTAATAAATATCGATAATCATAGATAATCGTTTGTTTTAAAAATTTAGTATTTGCCGTTTACGGGTAGATGGCGCCGTTATTTATTTGAAATTTAATTTATTATATGATATTTCCATAATCTCTTTAAAAATGCCAGGAAAGTTCGAACAAGTATTTTGTATTTAAAAGATTGTCTTATATAGTATTTTACTGATTCCAATTTACGTACCTTGTGATCAAAGAGTCACAATGATGATGAACGATAGCATTTGGGTAAATAAATAAAGATTTGAGCTTGTTTTGGTTTGAAACGCTTTTTTTAATTGTACAGTTAGTGTATTACATCGATTTTCGATATTTTACTTAATTCAAATTTTAATAAACCGAGAAGGGGCCTTGAGGGTGCGCCAGTTAGGTGAGAAAATTCGTTGCCTATTCATTAATAAGCGTCCGGAGTACGATTCTGACAGACGATCTGGTCCCCTTTGAAGCGTCCCGTGCCACCTAGCAGGTAGAAAGTCACTTTCCACAGTTTTCTTTCACTTATTAGAGAGGTGACTGGGTGTATTGAAACCACTATTTTAATTTAATTGAATTTATTGAAAAAAAAAATATATAAATCGTAAACGGACAAGCTAAATAAAAATAATATAAATTGAATATAATAATAAATTGGTATTGAACTTTAAAAAAATAAAATTTTGAAATCCCGGGCATTGTGTTCTGAAAAACAGAGCAATAGATTTTTTCATCCAAGCGACACAAAAAGTGTATAGGACAAGTCAAAAAAATAAAAATATATGTAAAATACAATAGTTACAAAACAATTATTTAAAAACTGCGACAAACTCTTCCACGGAGTAGATGCAGCGCTGAAACAACAAGGAGCGCATCCGGCTCTTAAAGATTTCTTCATTATTCAAGGACACTATTTCGGGCGGTAGTAAATTGAAAAGTGTCAACCCAGCTGAGGTTGGGGATCTCTTTGTTACGTTGAGCCTATTTAAGGGTTTATTATATTTGCTTTTCTCTCTCGTATCATATGAATCCAGGTCACCATTCCTGACAAAGGCCTGCCTATTGGAAAAAATGTGCATCAAAAGTTCCAGTATATACACACTGGGCAAGGGCAAGATATTAAATTTGATGAAATATGGCCGACAAGAGTCTGTACTTTTAATATTTGCCATGCCACCCGAATTACCACGTTTCTGAGCCAGAAAGACTTCATTTGATGAAACCGCCGCACAGTGTTCAAAATGAGCGAATTCGTAATCAATATTAATAACGCTCAAACTGTAAAAGTAATTTAGCTGCAGTTGATATCTCCAGTGTTGTTCTTGTTCCTGTTTGACCCAACTTCTTACTCGTTCTCGTGCTGTGCTTTAGATACTCCTACAACAGATTCCAGACGTATATATGAAACAGATGATCCCTTTCTCTAGCTAACTCATCAGTTTTTTCGTTTCCTTCGACTGCTGAATGCCAGGGCCCCATAGAAAAGTGACTTTAAAGTGGTCTGTAAGGCTATTCAGTTCTCGAATACATTCCCAAACCAGTCTTGATTGTATCTTAGTATTTATTAGTGCCTTCAGTGGCTGCCAGTAGCAATATAGAACTGCTTGTTTTAATAGCTACGCAGGGGAACGTCACAAATTTTTTGCCAACTAGCCAGAATTCGCTTTGCTCTTGTGGGTGTAGTCGTAGTCACCTCTGATAATAATTTTGACGCCGTTATGTCTCCTTCTTCCCGCAGTTTCAAGGAAGCAGCGAATGCTAGTTCCGCTGCTGTCTTTTGCTGGCGAATTTCTAAAGCCTTCCTACGTTTAGTACCATCTGAACTATTTTGAAATGATATTGATGGACGACCCGCTATGATGAAAATGTAAATTTTTATTATTTGTCTCCATAAATGAATTAATATGTACTGTTTTACCACTTATAGATGCAGAACTTTTAGAAGTCGCATGACCTCGTTGATAACGAAGAACTTCATTTGGAAAAATAATTTCATTTCTCAACCAAGTTTCATACTTCGACAAGAAGTAGCTCTCCTTCCTTCCGGCAGATTTCCAGTTTGAAAAATATTGTGGGAAAAACGATTGCTCGCCATAAAATTCTCGAGTGCACTAGTTGCAATTTTATCCGCATCTGTTTGAAAATGTTCTCTGAGAAAGTCTAAAATACGAATTTTCTTCTCAGAAAAATCTTGGCCAGATGTTTTCATCATTTTCTGATGTAAATTTAGATGTGTAATTGCCATAGTAACGAACCGCTAACAATGTACCAAAAACACTAACCAAACACCAAATTCACTAGCTATAAACTAACTAAAACTGATTAAACACTAACTAACGAAACGATAATGTTAAATTAAGTTTTCTAAGAATACTAACAAAATGATACTACGAATTATACTTAGAACTGCACCTGATATCTTCAAAGACAAGATACGTTCTGCACTCAACGTGCATCCTTGATTATATACACTACGTATGGATTTAGTTTGAGAGACGGATGGACTAAGGTGATCGAAAGGAGATAGATATAGTTGATGCTAAGGTGCTCTGCACATACGTTCGTTTTAACGCTGAACGATTAAATTTCAACATGACGCGTAGTGCGTAAGTATGCCAAAACAGGAACCTCTTTTTGAATAGCGTCAAACACGATCAAACCATACAAATTAGGTTGTAGCGCATGCGCACTGCTCTTTCTTATAAGTATAGCTAGTCTTGTCATACATTAGTATATTATTGTTTCATCCTCGTTGATTCATCTCGAACCGCAATTTTATATAGCAACATTGAGAGATAGTTTAATCCACAGTATCCAAAGGCGCACATTTATATACATTAGGTCATGTTTCAGCACTTTTCCGCAGGTAAAACAATATATTTTTGAATTACCTATATTATAATCTTTCATTTCACGCAAAATTCACGAACTAGCAAGTACTAGCAATAAACGTAAACCCTCATTAAAAAATCATTTTTACGTAAATGTCATAGGATTATAGGCAACCGATATTACTTAGAAATAAAAACAGCTTCCTATAAAGTAAGAATGCTATTTAAGTCGCCAAAGTAAGTACTTTTATCTATAATAATTACTATTAAATCGATCAAGATTTTTGGGGCAGGTAATAGGAAACACAAGTACAGTTCCGGGTAGTAAAATATACATTATAAAATTATTCTTAATTTTGCAGTTTTTAATAATTAATATCTGTGGTACTGACAAAGATAAAATAGCAATTCTTGGTGAAAACTTGTATGATGATGTAACAAACAAATACATATGAGTTGCAGCATTATCAAAAAATTTGAAAATATGGAATTACGATCACGTTCTTATCTATTTTGAACACTGTGCGCCCCGCCCCAGAATACAGTCCCGTGCTGGATAACACTGTGTACCCGACCATAATGAAAGCTGAGCAAGAAATTAAAGTCTATTATTTGTTTTAAATTTCTAATTTGGAAACATGCCGAATTGATTTCCTTAACCAAAGCGAGACAATGGTTTTTCCAACTCAAATTTTCATCAATATTTAAACCCAAAAATTTTACGAAGTAAGTAGTAGTTTTTCGTTCGTAATCAAAAACCACTAACCTGTGCATTATTATTAGAAATTGACTTATTTTTAGAGTTGGAAGGATGGAAACGCATATAATTGGTTTTAGATAGATTCATGCATGGTTTATTGATGTTAAACCACCGACTCAGGTCATCCAGAAGTTTCTCTGCCCTTTTACATACATCCTTAGTATCCGCACCGGTTACCACAGCAGAGGTGTCATCTGCGTAAATGATCAAAATATAATGCACAAAGTGAACAATATCGTTGACAAACAGGATGAAAAGAATTGGACCCAAGATTGAGCCCTGGGGCACTCCCATTGCAATAGGTAACTGACATGAGTAGACACAATATCCCTAATTAAACCATGTCCGTCCTTAAAGGATATTTTTACACATTGAAATCTGTTTGACAGATATGATAAAAACCAATCTGCCATTACATCACGAATGCCGTAAAGATTAAGTTTACGTTTTAAGATATCGTGATCAACACAATCAAAGGTACGAGATAGATCGTAAAAGACTACGGCCGGATATTCACCTCTATCTAGAGATTTATACACGTCGTTTGTAAATTGAAGGATAGCGGATATTGTGGAAAATTGTTTTCTAAAACTATGTTGTCTATTTGTAATTATATTGTTCTTTTCCAGGTGATTAAGCAACCTGTTCAACATTGCTTACTCAAAAACCTTGGAAAGATTTGAACTATATACTAGAAACTGAATCTTTTTTTGTGTATAGGATAGACTGTTGAAATTTTAAGTAGATTAGGATACACACACACTCCTCCAGAAGATAAGTTAATAAGCTTGGTCAGAGGTTCAACGATATAGGAAGAAATCCGTGTTAATAAGCTACTAGGTATCTCATCCGGGCCCGAACTATTTTTATTTTTGATTTGATCGAATATGTTTAAGACTTTAAGAAACGCTACACATTTACAGATTTTTAGGCCATAACATGATATATGTTTTCCCTATTTCCTTTGCATTTGCGTACGGTTCTCGTAATCCTACCGTACAAAACACTAAGATACTGTATCATAAATTTAATTTTGGTTCGCTGAATTTATATTATCCTTACGTTGATGTGCTGAATATAAAAAAACTGATAGACGAACTCAAGGAGGCACCTCTTTTAGGAATGCCATGTGATGCCATGGTTCAAATTCCTAACCTAGATAGGAAATATCAGGTTATAATACCAGATAAGAAGGACCGGGAGGCAGGTGCCCCGGTAAGAGCGGACTCAAACTGGTTTACTAACGACTATAAAACGGATTACGGCGTTGGAGCGGGAATATACACCAAGAAGCCTAAAAAGGCTCTTTCGGTAAGCTTCAGCAAAGACACGACTGTGTTCCAAGCTGAGGTTGCTGCAATCCATCACTGTGTCCGAGAGATAGAAAGATGTACCGAGCCAAGTAAAAGCGTCGCTATCTTCTCTGACAGTCAGTCCACACTTAAAGCGATTAGCTCCTCAAGCGTGGACTCTAAACTGATTTGGGACTGTGTAAGTGCCCTAAATGAGGTGGGCACCCAAAGGAAAGCAACCCTAGCCCGGGTTCCTAGCCACTCGGGCGTGAGAGGAAATGAGGCGGCGGACGAGCTGGCCAGGCGAGGTTCGTCAAGGCCATTCGTTGGAGCCGATCCCTCTTTCGGCACTACCAAATCGCAAATTAAAAAATCCATCAATGAATGGATATACAATCAGTCCAGAGAATGGTGGCAAAAATCACCGGGACTATGGGCAGGCAAAAAAGTTCCTAAAGGAGCAGAGGCCTGAACTCACGAGAGATCTACTGAATAATGACAGGAGGACTGTCAAAATGATTGTAGGTCTGCTGACTGGTCACTGTAGACTGAATAGGCATATGTACAACATAGGCCTGGCAGATGATGCAACCTGCAGATACTGCCAAGAGGAGGAAGAAACATCAGTTCATGTGCTGTGCCATTGTGAAGGCCTGGCGAGGACAAGGTTTCTAGTAATGGGGGAGGAGAACCCCACAGCTAGTAGCTACGTATAGAAGCCGCTCTCAAAGGTGATAGGCCTAATTAAGAGGGCAAAATTAGAGAGCGTCCTCTAGGAAAAAAGGGGAAAAGGTCGCGGTGAAACAGGTCGATAGGCCACCCCAATTCTAATCTAATCTAATCTACGTTGATGTGTTCATGGAAAGTCAATATCGATTGCTCAATATACTTTATATTTGACAAGGGCTGTCACTGAATTCAAAGAAATGAATAAGGAATTTATGCTATGTAGATACCAATAATAAATACTAAAACCCTGTTTATTTTGGTAATGTACATATGCCCTAAAGCTATTACATCTATATCACACAATATCTGACAATAAATAAATACTAAATACATCCATATGTTCTCAACACAAATATTAATATAATATGTCAACATTCATGCACTGCTATTAAATATGGATTATACCTCCAATTAATTCGGGCATAAACCAAAATTAAACTTCTATTCAATCATTTTGCGCTGCTTGTATCTGTTATCCATGTAAGCAAAGGTGCCAGCATTATTATGCAATTATCCACGTTGACATTATATCGCATTCGGAAACGTAATATTCGTCATGAATACAATCTCCATATATCTCCAAAAGGTACTGATAGAACGGATATACATTACACAACAACCTCCAAACAACCAACGAACAAAGACTCGAGCCACCCCAATTTCTCTCATCCACTAGAACAGCCACTATTATCAATCAACCATGATTGATGATGGTAATACTATTATTTATGCCGGCAATATAATATGTCAGGGGGGGGGGGGGGGATGTACACAACACAACACAACACAATGTAACGTTCCCTCCTTCCTTGTTGTTGATTTTCTTTCCCTAAATTTCCGTATATTGATGCTGAAAACCGGCTTCTTCCTTGAGATACACAAAGATGAATCTAAAAAAAAGAAAACGGGACTGCCTATTTTTTTGTCGGTCTTAAATGGCACATTTTAATTTGATAATGTCATCGTGGAGAAATAACGTAGCCGAGATTAAACTATTGATCTTGGAGTCGGTCCAAGATGGAACAATAACAAAGCTATTATAAATTACCCCCCAAAGTCAAGTTTGGCTCGTCCCAGGACGGGAAAGGACGAAAACAGATTGATGTGGTGGAAAACAAGTTTTGTATGACGCACACTAGGATGCAAGTTTCAAAAAAAATGCGAAAGAGCAATTAAGTTTCACCAAAAAAAAGGAGTATTAACTATCGTTTTGACCTAAAATTTATATTACATTAATTTTATTAATTTTTCTTTAATAATACCAGCCGACAGGATTTTTATAGCTGGCTTAACAATAAAATTTTGCCGAAATTGGTTTTCCTTTTTTGCCATTTTTAGAAAGATGAATGATAAACGGTGAAAAGATTCTATCAAAACATTGCAAAAATATGAAAACGATAAGAGGGTAGGGGAGTCCTTTCTTACTTATCTATTGATTTTTTTTTATTATAGCTTCTGTTTAAAGAAATTAATAAATACAATTAGTATATCTGCTAGCGGAATATACTTATAATTCTAAGTAGACGCCATGGAAAACATTGGTTTCTGATTATGCCCCCAGTGACCAACTATACTTATTTCATATTTTATAAATATTTAAAAAATATTAAATCTTGAATATTAGTTATATTAATATAATATGCATAAAATATATTATAGAAAATATATTAGGAAAACATTTAAAAAATATATGTTATGTAGCATTAATAATATTTTATTGCAAATGTTTTCTCAATATATTTTCATACTCTGCTAGAATATTTTGCTTTGTATTTCGTAAATATTTATTTCATATAAAAAAAAAAAGATGAATTTTTGCTTTTGTACATTTGGTGCGTAGGACGAATAATATAAAATGGGTAAAATATGCATACATATTAAGTAGATATGTACCTACAGTCGCGAGCAAATGTTATAGGCACCTTTGACAAAACTAATGGGTTTCATGTTTCTTGCATTTTTTTTGTGACAGTTATTTCAACGTTTTTTATAATCGTCTTTATGGTTACAATAGTCTTTATAGATACCTTTTGTAAATGTATTATTTTTTTTAAATATTTTCAAGTCTTCGAGATGTCACTTTCCCCCTCCCATCTAAAAGTATTATAGCTGTAGTAAAAACACTCTAATATGCAACAAATTAATAAGATCCCTTAAAATATTACATATCTATAATGTATTACCTACAATTTTTATTTTCTCATTTTTACTGTGCTATTCGCCCAAAATTTAGGGTGCCTATAACATTTGCTCGCGACTGTATTTAAATGATAGCATATGATTTAATTATATCTAAGTTGAGCGCTGTAATTTCTATAATATACTGCGTTTTGTATTATATTATTGTATATTTCTAAGTTGCGAACGTCAACACAACACCCTCTATTCATTACGGTGCCGGTGTATAGAATTTAGTATGTTTATGCGTCTATGGATTAGGTACATAGAAATGCATACGCGCACGTCGCATCATAAAGGTTTTCATTCGTTTGTCCGTTACATGTTAAGTTTATAATAGTATACGATTAGGCAGATTAGGGTTAACTGTGTAATTAATTGTTGCGGGCTGTGTTTAAGTTTTTGTGGCGAACTACGAGGTAAGCAAAATTGACATGTCAGTAGGCATTTAAAAGATAATTGGAATGCCCAATATCGCTATGTACAGAAATCGTTTAATATAATAAACTGTAGGAATTTATGTATCATATATGTACTGCATCTACCAGATAAATTGCTAGTTGATTTGCTTAAGAGATTCATCTCGGTAGATAAGCGTCATAACCTCAAATAGAGTAGAATACGTTGTGGTTGTTTTTATTGTTTGTACGTAGAATGTTGTTCAAATTTAATGAAAAGAAAGTAAAATAGGTATCGTAAGATTAGAATGTAGCTACACTCCAATTATTGTAAATGCTCCAAATAAATAAGTAGGTGTTGATAATGTTGTACGTAGTTTTATTCGTGGTATAATCTAATACAATTGGCATTATTTAGAGGACAAAAGGAAACGCATGAGCAGCGTCCACTATCGAGATATGAAAAAAAGCCATAGGGTTGTACCTGCACACAGCCAAGGCTAGACTTAAAATCAGTATTTTTTATTTTTAATTGGCTTATTTCAAATAAAATGATAATAAATACGTTTGTTTCTTATTAGAACACTTCAATTAAAAATAGTGATTAATGTGATAAAACCTCAGTATGCCTAAAAATGCCAGAATTATTGTTATATAACTTGTAATGGTGAGTGTGACAAAAACAAGTTTACTGCCTTATAGACAACTCTATGTATGTTTCAACTTTTCGTTATCGACGTCATACATTCTAAATAACCAAGAAACATTTAGTTCATTTTGACAAATTAAATAAGATGGCATAAAAATCTCAATTTCATATAAATAAATATTTACAACTTTATAGAAAAAATTGTGCTTACATTAATTTTAAAATATGGAAATAAAATAATTTTAATTGAATATTTTATCTATATTTGAAAAAAAATATGAGAAATATATTCAAAAACCTCTCACAAAAATATTTATAAAATATATTTTTGAAAATATCTATGTAATATTTCTGGCTGTTAGGGTGGCTTCAATTGAATGCTGTAAAAACTTTACATCCATTTGTAAAACAGTTATTCAAAAAAAAAAAATAAGATTATCTGCTACTATAATTTTACATACACTGTAATAAATAAAATGCATTTTTTTTCCCGGAGCATAAAGTAATAAAAATTTTAAAAATACAATTTTGTGGTCTAATAAATTATGATCCACGAAAATTTTAAGCTTCAGCAGCTATTACGTTTAATATCCTGTAACTATGTGCCAATCGACAATATCTTTCATTAATGCGGGCCGTTTTATTACAAGTTGCAAATTTCAACTGGAGGCAGTAAATATTGTACGCACGCGCATGTTCAGCTCAAGGTAGGCATACAAATCGTAAAATATAAACTTAACCCACTCTATTTGTAGTGCTAGCAAGGATATTGCGTACATGAATAAATCTCTGAGTAATTTTGCTAAATTGACAGCAGTATTGTGTATTTTAACAAAATTCGATGTAACAAACTTCCTTTCCTTCTTGGTACAGTTTGTTAAATCAACTATTATTGCTATGTTACTTCAACGTAAAAATTTGTAACCCTGACAGATTTTCACTTAACAATAACATTTTTCTTACTGTGTGTATGTTTAAAGTTTCAATACTGGGGTGTTCAGATTTCACCTAAAAAATGCATGTAAAACTTATTACTCCAATGGTTCGGAAACTGTGGTTTTTCAACTAGTATACATTGAAATAATTGCCGCACAGGCCCAATCAAATAATCATTTACTAAAGCTCCACGACTTTGTATTAGAACAATGTTTTATAATAATTGTGGTAACTATAACAAACGTAGTTCTTTTAATGATAACTATGTATATTAAAAATTCTAATTCAAAAAGTGAGTTTCAATTATAAGTAACTAAAAAAAAAGCATATTAAATATGTGTCTGTGTCGGCTGCGTGAAATAAAAAATCTACTAAATCATGTCGGATAGACGATTATACCTCTCGCAATTAAAACTTTTTGCATTTCATCTGAAAAGTTCGCATATCCGAGCAAATTACATACACAGATTTCAGCGCTGTCGCGTAAATGTAACAGCGCGGTTGACAACCGCATTCCATCGTAGATATTATCTTAACAAATATAAAGAGGAAGGCAGACACGGCGGTATAATTAATGTTTTGCAACATGCTCCCGTAATATCTTCACAGTACTTTACAAGCTCCATTTATAAATATACAATATTGTATGTGATTTTTCTACTGTCAGAAAGAATTTAGGAAACTGTAATAACGACTGAAGTATTGTGGTACGCCAGTTCTAATTAATTTCACGTTTCTAACGAAAATAATTATTTAAAGCTTGCGAAAAGCAACCGTAAATAGATAAGCGTTTTCATTTCGTTAACGAATAGCTTTGTGTGAATGCAGGCTTTTGAAAAGCTGTGTAGTTGTAATTAAAAAAAAAATGCGTGTTTTTCCGCAGCATAAAGAGATTTAAACATATTCCGGATCGCTTTGTCTGTTTTACATGAAATGCACCAAGACGGGTGTGAATATTTACAACAGGGTATTCAAAAAGAGCATAGGTCATGTTGAAATATGTTCAACTGTAGAAAAAAAGTCACGCGGCTTTTAAAAACATTGCATCATTCATTAATATCTTAATCAGATACGCAACGCCCTTGCTAATGCAACAAATAGAGTGGTTAAGTTAATATTTTAATAATGATTATAATTTGCATACCTATTTTGATCTGAACATGCGCCTAATATGTGCGTTTTTTTTTTTTACAAGCGAAGCGTATATACTAGCTTCGAGTTGAAATTGGCAACTTGTAATAAAACGGTTAGCATTAGTGAACGAAACTAGACAATAATGTATATACATAGTATAACTTACTCATAATAGCTGTGGCACGTTTCACAAAAGTTTGTGGGATCATAATTTTTAGACCACAAAATTGTATTTTTAAAACTTTTAGGGGCTACTGTATGTTATTATAATTGGATTGGAAGGCCAGCTGTAGAGCAGCAAGAATAGGGGACACAATAGATCTTTTAGGTCGCAGTGTAACACCACCCTTCTATTTACATACATACATACATACATGTTATTATAATTAACAATCATAGAGACATTATTTAATTAGAGTATCATATCATATAGCTGTTGAAGTTTGAAATTTTCGTGGATCATAATTTATTAGACCACAAAATTGTATTTTTAAAACTTTTAGGGTCTACTGTATGTTATTATAATTAACAATCATAGAGACATTATTTAATTAGAGCATCAATTGTTATGGAATCCATATAGTACTTAGAATAGGTAGCCTTTAGATAGACCACTGGGTTTAGAATGATTTGTAATTAGATAGCTTTTGATAAAGAAAGTGTCCATTTTAGCATATCGAAGTCCTACGAAATTTGTTTGCGTCCGAAATTATATGGCTTGTCAGTATCGTTGCCTTGGTTACGGAAAAGTGCGAATTATATTATTATTTTCTATCTAAAGCGCTAAATAGTTACGCTAAAACTTTTCCTAATCACTAATATAACACCAATAAGGTATAAACACATATAATTATATATTATAATTTTGTCAATTTTTCACAAAAAGTGGCTTTTTTTTTAATGGGAACCTCATGGTTCCTTCGCATTAATCTAAAAGAGAAACTTCTGCCAATGATACCAAATATTTGGCATTCGAATTAAAAGTTATATTTGTATAGATGAAAAATACAAGATATCTCCAAAAAGCTAATACGCTGTGAGCACCTAATAAGTAGACGGTACTATTGAAGGTTGCTTTTAAGATTGAAATAAATACGAGATCCACTTAGAAAAACATTCAGATATTGATACATATTTAAATACCATGTAAGAGCTTGCGTTTCTTAGACCTCTACCTGTGCTGTTTGTTTGTACTGTTTCTTTCCTTAATTTGTAATATAGTCTGCTGCCTTTTATCACCGCTTTGATGTTTATTTTCATATTTCCATTTAATTTGTATTTGTATTGCATTAATTTAATTAGTTGACGAAGTTTACCTTAGATGTTTGTGATTTCACTTTGATGGTAAAAAGTTATTTTTAATCACCTATCTGTCCGATTCTCCGGCAAAGTGGGCTTTATAGCTTTACTAGTAACTAAATTCCCTAAAACTTTCACATCACACTAATAAGAAAACACCGGGCTAACATATAATCAAAGAACCAGTTTCGTGTGGTGATAGTACCTCGTACACGATAATAAATAGTGAAAACGACTGTCACTCACTTCCAGTTTCGCGAAGTTAGTTTTAGAAGTCGTGTCGGACTTGCCTCCCATACCACACAGAACTTGTAGCTTCATAAAACTGTTAATTAATTAATGGCACAGCACTCGGAAGTCACTACATTTATAATGCACAAATGCTACGAATTAATTAATTCGCTGTAGTGGAACAACACACTAGTCGGTGTAGGTTGAATTTAAACTCTAACAGAGCTACTTCTACAGTTATATAGTCGAAACTTCGTTCCTGGCAATCTTAAGTTTAACATAGCAGATAGAAGTTTACGGTTTACGTTTGTAAATGAATTAAGTAAATAAATTCTATACAAAAACGATAAGAAGATGTAAGTTTTAAAAGCATAGTTTAGATTCAGGGTTTCCTAATATCAGGGATTGGAAAGGTTTCAGAAATCACTGTTTCAAACTGTTAAATACCGGTTTTCGACTGTAAAGAGATGATGAAAAGGAAGACAAAACGGTTATTATTAAGACCCATTGCTTATATTGTTGTGATGTGAATGTTAACATTTCTATTTATCCATTTTGAAAACTCTAAACTAAGACAATAGGTGTTGTAATGCGAACGCCTAGAATGCATTTTAATTCAAATTTGATTCCTCCTTGATAGAAGATATTCGATTTCGTTCGTGTAAACATATAAAACACGTAGAATTTGTAACTTATTTTTAGTTTTATTTAATCGATATGTGTGCGCGCGGTGACGTAAGCGGCATCAAGGAAAGAAGGGACAAATGAAGAAGTTTGCCGCGGTCACGAAGACAGCGCATCGTCCCTGATTAACGGACGGCCGAGGAACACTGGAGCGCGTAGGTATGCAAGCGACCAAAGGGAAGTCGTCAGTCAGCGTCCAAAGCGAATGGACGTGCCGTTCGGTTGGAGAGCGTTTGTAAAAGGATCAACAATTAGGCGCTGGCCACAACACATTTATATATATGATTCATTAGCTGTGTGTTCTTTCTGATCTTTTGCACTAGAATGCAAGAAGCATGCACAAGCGCACTTATGTTTTTTTCTGTTCAGTTAAGTCGAAAATTAAAAAAGAAAATTGCTGCAAAATTGTTACTGTGCTTATGCGTGCGTTTTGCATTCTAACGGGAAGGGTTAAAAGAAGAAAGCTGTAGTATATTGAGGCGTAAATCGATGCTATTTATTACCAGCTTAATTTATAGAAGTGCATATTTGTTGGACCATTTAACAAATTTATAAAAAAAACATTTGGAGGTTTCCTATCCAAATGAATTTACCATAGTTTTGTTAGAAAAAGAAAGATGCAAATCAAAAAGGAATTCCAATAACTATTAGTTTAGACAAATGTAAAAAAAAAAACTAAATTAGAAGTGGTTGATGCTTGTATTGTAAAACGAAGCAATAAATTCACAGAAAATGCGTGATGCACTTATTGAGCAGGCAATTCAACAAAAATACTTCAAACTGTGGTACTCATAATGCTGCAAACTTCTCCTAGACCCGTCCCCACAAACTGCACTAAACTGGATGTACGTTTCGATAGCAAAGCTATCATCATCACAGTTCAGCGTTTCTGCTGATAATGATAGCTTTGCTATCGGAACGTAAGTCCAGTTTAGTGCAGTTTGTGGTGAGGGTTTTAGGAGAAGTTTACAGTATTACCAGTACCACAGTTTGGAGTATTTTTGCTATCATCATCAGCAGATATACTGAACTTCTTGTTCAGTGTTCTTCTCTGAACTTGGAGTTCAGTGTATCTGCTGATGATGATAGCTTTGCTATCGAAACGTACGTCCAGTTTAGTGCAGTTTGTGGTGAGGGGTCTAGGAGAAGTTTGCAGGTAATTTAAATTAGAAAAAAACATGCACAAGAACTAAAAGAATAACTTATATGTCTGAAGCTAGCTACAGCAACTTGCATGGGTAGATCGCCCTTTGAAATGAATGTGTAATTTATAAAAGACAATAACTTTCAAGGCCGAACATTGGGAGTCGAGGTGTTAGGATATTTCTCGTCAAAAACAAAAGCGTGCTTTTCCTTTATATTGTTGTAACATGTTATTGTGAAAAACAATATAAAGGAAAGCAATAACTGTATATTTATCTTTATTTCTTTTTTTTCTTGGTTTTTTAGGTCGTAAATATGGAAATGAGCTTAAAGCCAGCTTCGCTTTTCATTTTTAAGCCTTTCCCTCAATATAAATAATATAAGTGATAGCGTAAGTATAAATAAATTTTTTGCTTAATAAATGACAAATTATTTTGTGTGCTAGGATTTTGAATATATCATTATGTTTTATTTAAAGATTGCGTTTTAACATAGTATGTTCTTATTATTTGTTCTTGAATTTGGTAATTAAATAGATCTTTAAAAATATATTGTATTTAGTTATTAAGTTTAAGTTAAATAGTTTTGTGAAATATTGTATATCTGTAACTAACAGCTTCTTGCGGGTTTCGCCGTGTGTCTGCTGTGTGTCTATAACTGAACTGACCAGTTCAGTTATCCTGAAGAAACTGTCAGTATGAACGGCGAAACGTCGAGCGAAAGTTTTGACACACGGCGAAACCCGCAAGAAGCTGTTAGTTATAGTTACACCGGCCGTGAAAGCCTACGCAGTGTTATTGTATATCTGTTTTATCATTAACTTAAATTTGAATTATTTCATAGTATATTAAAAGACAAGTTTCATTTTGACGTTTCAAAGTACGAATTCAGAGTTTAAGAAACTAGTGGCGTAGCCACGAGTTTCTTAACTGAATGAGTGCTTTAATGTCAAATGAAACGTGTCTTTTATGCTTATTTTTGCAATTAGTTTTTAAAATTTCTCTTTTGTAAAAGCAAACGAGAAAAATTTGATAATCTAGGGAAAATTTGTGGCGGTTGTCACCAGTTGTCACCTGGTTTGGCACAAGATTTAAATTGACAAATTTTTGAAATTTGTTATATATTAATATTACTAAAGTAACTATATTATAATATTAATATGAGTTTCTACAACTTTTTCATGCACTCCGCCTGAAATACGGAAAATGCTGAAAAACCCATTAATAATTTACTTCCGGAGAATCGTACACTATGTATCAAAAAGCGATACAAAAATTTTGAAAAATGGTGCAAAGGAAAGGAAATTCTTCATATTTCTGAAACGTCTTACTTGCTTATTTTGAAATGCTACGTAAAGATTATAAATCGTCATCATTATGGTCGATTTATTCGATGTTAAGATCCGTGTTTAAATGTACATAGAAATGTGGATATATCAAAATATATGAACTTCAAGCATTTATTAAACGGCTATCTAAAGGTTATCAAACAGAAAAATCTAAAATTTTAGAAGAAGAAGATATTCAATAGATTTTTGAAACAAGCCGATGATAAATATACTTAGCTATAAAGGTTAGTGTTTGATTTTATTTCGAGCCTGTAGGCGAGAAGAATAAATAATATAGTGTGGAAGATCTCCAATATAATTCCGATTCATTATAGTCAACATACTAAACACAAAACAAATGTACCGCAGAATGTTGCGCGTGACTGATGTAAACTACATCGAACTTATAAAAAATATAATAATCTGCGGCTAAAACAGTTACTCACAAACGTTTTTTTCTAACTTATCGTCATGGCTGCTTAATTAATAGCCTATCGGTATTAACACCATGGAAAATGTTCCTAAACAAAATTGCCAGTTTTTTTCATTTACCAGAATCCTCAATCTTATACAGGACATTGTTTTAGAAGATCCAGTGCGACACATATAGCAAATACTGGAGGTGATATTTTAACTATAAAACGATTAGGTGGCTGGAAAAGCACGGCTGTTGCTGAAGGTTACGTTGCCTCTTCTATGAAAAATAAAATTGATGTTGGAAAATATGTTTGCACAGGAAAATAATGTGAATCTACCTGGAACTTCTGGGAATGGTTCACAGTTTGAGTACTCCAACAAAACAAATACCACTATCGCAGAGAACGATAATTTTCAACAGAATGTTTCTACTGCACACGGTATCACTATCACTTCGAAAGATAGTTCAAACGTTAATGTAAATGTTTATAATAGTTGTACTATTTCAAAGATTAATTAAAAATATCAAATCTTACAATGAATTTTAATATAATAACCTCAAACTTGCTTACAAAATGTCATATTGACATCTCCTTTTCTGTTGCAATGTGACCAACTTAAAATAAATCTGCTTAAATGTTTCATTTCTATTACGCAACTAATGCTGTAATAGACCCTATTACGGCACTAGTGGAATAAATGGTATGGTTACGGCACTAATTGCAAAAAGTATATTACGCGTTTTTAAATTTTGTTCTTTGCTTAAAATTGTTATATTTTTAAAATCAAAGGTATGTATTATTTTGTTTTTGAAAATTATTCGTTGGATTACTTTTAATTTCTTTATAAGTTGTATTATCACTTGATAATTCATTTATTTTGGTATCATAATCTGTTGTGTTCATTATGACTGTGCTGTTACTTTTAATAACAATTAGAAGTAAAGAACACAAAAATTCGAATTACGAACTTAAAATAGAGTAAATTTTTGCAAACTACATGCGATGATATTAATTGCACCAGGATATTTAACTCAATCCTTTGTATAGCTCTTCCAACTTTTCGTGCATAGTCTACATAATTCTCTGTACCAATTTCAGCGAGTATCTGCCATACTATGCTATATATATGTCTATACAGTGACCAATAAACTAAACTTATTATTACTTTGACGTATTCTTGTCTTAGCGCTCTAGCACTGCTAAGGTAAAATATACGCAGCATTCACTAGGGCCATATTTACGTCATCACCGACCAATTTCCAGCAGTATATTCTCCCCATAACATCGTTAATACTCGTGCCTGTTTATCCATGCATAAGCGTATCAAAACTGAGCATACATAAAGCGTTTATGTCTCGTAGCAAGACGACGAGTTGCGATCCAATTATTTTCTGGCCCTTCCGAGAAAATCCATCGCATAACTCGCAGAAGCTGCAGCGTATGTCTTAGAACGTGCACAGATACACACAATATAATATGTAGATTCGTATATACACATACATACATGTTTGAATGTCCCGGAATCTAGGAGCGGATTAGATTTCGGTAATGGAGTTGGCTGTCCAAACTGCTTCCAAGAGTATATGGCATTATGGTAATCCTCTGAAACTAACTTGACTTTATAACACCGTAGAGCGCTGTTGTTAAACGTGATTTCTCCTGCTAATCACCGCTGACGTGACGTTTTGTAACCAGATGTTGTGATGTATATAGGGTGTCTCATCTATTACATGTTAATATTTTTACGTGCTTGTTAAATACATTGAAATGTTGCTGCATCCTCTACTTTTTATAAATCTGTTGTAACATTTTTGAAGATGTCCATATTCTGTTTGAACTTAACGACAAATAACATTTGTCAAGTATCACATTACGTATAAATTAAGGCCCGCTGTAAGATTTGATCCGGCCCGCGTGACATTTTGAAAAACCCAATTAAAAAAAAATATTACACTACTTACTCATACTCACTCCAAATAAGGAAGATCGAGTGATATGGGGTTTGTCGCTTGCTCCTGCGGAATCAAGTGAGCGAGCAAGCCGAGTGGCGGCGATCATCAAAGAGTGAGGCGGCAAACATCAAAGCCTTTGATGTTTGCCGCCTCACTGGCGGCGCAACAAAAGATTATTGCTTCTCAAATGTTCTACACTAGACGATTCTAGATCATTCCTTCATTTTGCCTATGTAAGCTGGTGGATGGCCCGAAATAGTTCAGTTCTATTTGAGCTACCGAGGTGATAACTTCGACAAGCGATATCCTAGCGAACTGCTAGTGCCGTCGATTTGCTTTGTGATTTTGTGTGCATCTTGAGTGCTTACTAATTATATTTTGTTATTAAGTTTACCGAACGAAAAGTAAACGAAAATGATGTCTGGTGGAAAGAAACGAAATAGATGCAGAGGGTCGCGCAGTTTTAAGAAAAATGGACTGAAGAATTCTTTTTTATCTTGCACACATGGTAAGCCTATTTGTTTGCTGTGAATGAATCCATTTCATGAATGAAAGAATTCATATTAAAGAGGCATTACTCAAACTAAGCATCCTATGCTGCACTCACTGACAGGACAAATAAGAAAAGACAAAATCCAGAAGCTTACCGCAAATTTGGAAAAACAGCAGCAAATGTTTCATAATGTTGTAAAAGCTAGTTTTATAGTTGGTTAAAATTGGCAAAGTCATTAAAACCATTTGCCGAAGGAGAATTTATCAAGGAGTGTATGTTAGAAGTTTGCAGTGTTTTGTGTCCTGAAGGCAGAATTTGAAAAAATTAGTTTGTCAAGACGAACTCTTGCCCGACGTATAGAAATGATGGCTAATGATATAAAAACAACTTTGACTGACCGTATGGCTGGTTTTGAATAATTTTGCATAGCATTAGACGAGAGCACCGATTTGTTTGACACAGCTCAACTGGCTATATTTATTCGAGGTGTTGATAAAGAGTTCACTGTTACTGAGGAATTGCTTGATTTAGAGCCGCTAAAAGGAACCACTACAGGAGAGGACATTTTTAATGAAGTTGAAAAGGTATTCACAAGTTTTGGTTTGCCATGGTCAAAATTAGTTGGTGTATGCACAGATGGTGCACCTTCTATGGTCGGCTTACGTAAAGGTTTCATCGAAATTTTGTATGAAAAGGCAATTGGATTAAATGTGCAAAAAGATGATTTGATAGTCCTTCATTGCATTATCCACCAGCAAAACTTGTGTTCTAAACCCATTCGACTCTAGAATGTTATGAATGTGGTAGTAAAAACCATCAATTTTATTCGATCCCGAGGGCTTAACCATCATCAGTTCAAGGCGTTTTTGGATGAAATATCGGCCGAATATGACGACGTAACATATTATTGTGAAATCAGATGGTTAAGCAAAGGAAAAATGCTGAAACGGTTTTACGAGCTTAGAAATGAGATAGCAGACTTTATGCAAATAAAAGCTAAACCACTATCTGAATTGAGTGACCCAAAATGGATATGTGACTTAGCATTTCTGGTTGACCTTACAGGCCATTTGAATGATTTAAATTTGAAACTTCAAAAACAAGGACAGTTAGTAAATGATTTCTACAGCCGTTTGAAAGCGTTTCAAAACAAAATCCGCTTGTGGGATGCACAGTTGCTGTCTGGTAACAGTTACCATTTCACCACGCTCTCTGCATGTGAAAATACTCCTTATACTCAATATGCTGAAGAACTCAAGTTACTGTCGGAGCAATTTTTGAACAGATTTAGCGGTTTTAAAAACATGGAAGACAGTGTCAAATTATTAGCTACTCCAACAAAAAGTAATGTACAAAATGCTCCAATACACTTGCAAATGGAGTTGATCGAGCTTCAAGAAAACTTACTCCTAAAATCTAAATTTGAAGACGTGGAGTTGTGCGATTTCTACAAAAAAATACCTCGAAGAAGACCATTTTCCCGAGCTTAGAAAATTCGCAAGAAGATTGATTTGTGCGTTTGGCAGTACTTATAAATGCGAACAGTTCTTTTCACTGATGAAAGTTAATAAATCAAAACATTGTACAAGGCTGACTGACAATAATTTGGAAAATTCTTTACGTCTTTGTATCAGTGGAATTCATCCAAACATCGATGGATTAGTTTCCCAAATTCAAGCTCAAGGGTCTCATTGATTTCGTTGTCGCTATTTAATTTTCGTAGTTTGTAATAATTCCAAATTTCACGATTTAATTATAATGTTGTACCTATTTTTTCATTTCATTTTCTTATTTTAATAAATTACATTATAATAACATTGTCGTATTATTTCATGTCTGATATCTATCTCTAGAAATTATGAACACTATTTTAAAATGCACTACTTTTAAACGCGGCCCGCGAACGTATTTGCACACTAAAGTTTGGCCCACAACATGTCAAAGGTTGCCCATACTTGTGGTAAACGATCCACGTTTATGTTCTTTTCGAAAAATTCAAGAATGAATCCCCCCAAGATGTTCGTAGTTCTTTGGAAACGCGCTTTAAAATAAGATACCTACATTGTATGCGACACGAATAATGATTCTTATAGGAGACATTACTTCGACGCCGTCTTAATACCTCTCATACGTTCCTGTCATTACTCTTTTTATTTTAGAAGTCGCTTACCAGGACAGATTTGAACCACGAAACAAACCGTAAACGCATCATTACTACGTACTAAAAGAAAAAAAGGGAAATCGCGCTATAAGTAGACGATTTCACGGTACGTGTCCCTTTACGGTCCAATTATTTGGAATAAATGGCGATATAAAAGTTGTAGCGAGCAACAGGAGACTAGATACTCAAGTTTTAGTGCCGCTGAAACGAGTAATTAACTCGGCTCGGTTCGGCACACGATGATACAGTTTTATTGCGCTATAAACGCTGTAATTGATGTGTGTCACCATATATAGACGCTACGAACATATAATTTTAAGGTCGATCAAATTTTACCGGGTATCTATCTCGCAGTTTGACCGCTTACGCTTCACTATAACGGGTCACCTAGCGTACGTCCACTAACTGCAGTCCCGAATCAATTAAAATTGCTAAAAATGTCTTTTTAAGATGCGCAGCACACAATCCCACTAAATGTGGCAACGCAATTTAATAATAAAAACAAAATATTTGCGGCATGTAATTTAATTTTATAGCTCTGGTCTCGGCCCGAAATGAATCATACCGCAGCAGAAATATAAAATAAATGATTTATATACGCAGGTAACGAGCCAGAGCATGGGGAAATACATATATAATATGTATTTAGAATATGTGATGTGTTTATATTACAGAATACTGGTAGTTAATTTAAATTTTGTTAATGGATATAAATTGTGGTGATAGTTGTATTTTACGCTTATATGTATTTAGGGGTGAAATGGTAAATATATCGTTATCCATGTTTTTTTGCATTGTTTTGGTAGCGCGAAATGTAATTTTATCTGCAGATATGATGAGAAATTAATTGGTTTATATATGTGGGCTTCAATTATTTATTAATTCGTCCGCAGTGATAATGGCAATTGTAATTTTAAATGTTCTCAATTTTTGGGTAAAATAATAATTTTAGGTAGAAACAACTACTTTTATACATTATAGTTTTCTATGTTTCACTTTGGATAACGCAATAGAAAGTCTCAATATATGACGACGAGATTATATTACTCACTAGAATATTGCCGCAGACATGAAATTGAACAAAGAAAAAAATAGTTATATGGAGAAGATGAAAACTACTTTGCTTTTCTATATCATTATATAGTGTTCATAGGCGTGCACGTCATTGTTGTTGTAATTCTATGGATATTTGAAAAACTAGTAGCGGCAAATTGTATTATTAGTACCTTAATGGCTTGAAGAAATAGAAGTGCTTACACGTACACCGAAATTTCACTGTTAAAAACCGTGATGTGTGCAACCAAGCGACATACTATAAAAATACGATCTGAACGTACTATAAAAATCGTACGATTTTTCCTCTACGATAAAAATCGTACGGTATTTTCCGTGCGGTAAGTAAATCTGGGTTTTGGAGTTTTACAGAATATCTTACGGTTAAAACTGCCCTTTAGATTGACGCTAGCTGCACAGACATCGATTTTTATCGTATTATTACTACTTTAATTGCTTGAAGAAGTAGATAAGCGCTTGCACATACACCGAATTTCACCGTTAAAACGACTAAATGAAAAAGAAAACGCACACGGTAAAAAGCCGTGATGTTTGCGGGCAAGCGACATACGATAAAATCGTACATTTCTCTTGTATAATAAAAATCGTATATTTTCCCCGTACGATAATGTAAGAGGATAAATCCATCTTTAACTGACTTCTTCGTATATTTTTTTAAATCGATATCTCTTCTTTCTGATGGATTTTATATTGGCCAAACTTTCCAAACATTGGCAAAATAGAATAACTCAACATAAAAGTGATAGTCCTATAGGTAAACGTTGTGTGTGCTTTGTCTTTACATTTTCAAAATTTAGATCACAATTTTAATTATGATAATACTAAAATTCTTGATGTTGAAAATAAATACAAAAAGCGGTTATTTCTAGAAATGGTGTATATTAACACTAATCAATTTTCAATTAACAAAAACAGACACAAATCAATTTAATCACATTTATTGTAACATTTTACATAGTATCTAGTAACATTACCTTATTGAGAAAAATGTTTTTCTGATTTTTTAAAAATTCCAAATTCCAAAAATTTGTAATTTTATTATTACATATATTTAAATTTGTAAGTATTATTTCTTTTTATATTTCCATTACATTTACATTATTGCTTCATATCCTTTTATAATATTGTAGATTTCCTCCTGACGAAGTCATTAAATATATGACAAAATATTGAGGTGATATAAAGTAGTTTTTATTAAATAGACCACATTACCCATACATTTAATTTTATTCTTTAACGAAGTCTGGTCGATTCTCCATTTCAAATAACATCTCAGAATATACAGTTGTCCTAAAATTCCATTTAGAACTTTTCGGCTGTCAGTAAAAGTGTCAAGCATTTAATTGTAATAGAAACCAAGGCTTCTTTGTTGAAATTATTGAATAATTAAATATTACTTGGGAAATATTTTTGCCATTTAGACGAAAAGAGTTCTGTCTAGCCCTGCCGGCGATTGTGAAATGTGATATTGTTTACTCACACCAGAAAAAAAGATACTAAATCAATTTATTAAGGGAAAAAAAAATTACAAAACAAGTACGGTATATTTCAACTACCATCCGGTGTTATTCTATAAATTAGTTTCGAAATTAGCTGCTGTGCCTGACAGCAAAACAGACGATTTCGATAAAACTGTCAGTGTTTATTTAAATTCTGCATCACAATTTTCGCTTATCTCTGACATTTGCGTTATTTCGCTGGCACAATAATTTATTCTATGCGCGATTTGTGTTTTTCATAACATCAAACAAATTGGTAAATTTGATAGAAAAAACAAAGGAAAAACTCTGCGTAAATACGACCTCATTTTCATTGAGATTCGCAAAGACTAAATAAACATAATAAAATCTATGTCTGCATAAAATCGACTTATCTTTTTTTTTAATGTAACTTAATATACAGTCACAAGAAGAAGGTTTAGTCGATATAGTAGTCAAAGTTCAAACAAAATAGTCAAAATGTTCAGATTATGAGTTTTCACAATCTATTAGAAAATGTCAGTTCAGTGTTTTTGCTGATGATGATAGCTTTGCTATTGAAGCGTACGTCCAGTTTAGTGCAGTTTGTGGTGAGGGGTTTAGGAGAAGTTTACAGTATTAGAAAATTAGCTACAAATAATACAAGTTAGAATTTTATTGTAAGGAAAAATAAGTGAGAAACTTACAATTAAATGTACATTCGTAAGGAATAACATAAAATATCGTCATATATTAAAATACTCACAACTTAAAAATTGTGTACTACTTTAAAAGAACCCTCCTTATTTCATGGCTAAATACAGACATATTTATTTTCTTTTATAATCATCAAAAAAAGGTAACTAAATAAAGATATGAAATTTTGCTCGCTACCAATTAAAAAATAAAAAAAAACTTGCAAATTATGCAACTAGGCAAATATAATCATTAAAAGTTATATTGGTTGGTATATATTGGGAGAGAGGCGACAATCTGAACTCCGCCAAATTTCTCTATTTTTTTATGTACACATATATTCTGTTAAATTAATAATAATAATAATAATAATAATAATAATAATAATAATAATAATAATATATTTATTTCCCTGTATTACATTACAAATGTATATATATATATATGTATAGGGATTGTCAAAAGTAGGGGGAGAATGGGTCCTTATAAATTAAAATGAAATAAAATTAAAATTAACAATTAAAATATTCATTTAAACTATAAAACGCGTTACCTAACAAATATGATTTTAGTGTACGTTTAAATAGAACAAAATCGTCAATAATTTTTATATTGTTTGGAAGCGCATTAAAAATATTATTATTAATATTTTATGGTGTTTATGGAGGAATAAAGTCACAGTTATTATTATTCATCTGTTGATACTTTCACATAATTATAAAGAAAGTAAAATAATGCGAATCATACCCGTGAATTAAAATTGCATGATGGATTGCGCATGCAAAGCAAATGGATTTTTATAGTAACTTCTATTTTCACCTATAGGAAGTGACATTCTACTACGTATTGCTGTGTACTGAATATACCAAAAGAAAATGCAAAAATGAAAAAATAAAAAATAAAAATTAAATTAGCTAGCTCAATGGATAAAAACCTTAAATGGGCGCAAAAGAACAATTAAACTCAGGGATACCCTCGCAAATTAAAACTAATCACGAAAAGTAAATTGTGGGTGAAAGAAAACTGACTTTCTTTAATTACTCCAAAAATTGAAAAAGGTTTAATCAAAAATAAAAGAACAGAATTTAGAATGACGTTCATCAACAATCATGAATTTATTATATAAAAAAAAGAAAAAAAACCATTAAATACAAATTGCAGAAAAAAAAAACCATAAACTTAGGGCTCTGGCCGAAATCAAAAACTGCATTAGACTCAAAATTGCAAAAGGACAATGCTAAGTCCTTTAACAAAGCAAAAAGGTAGAATAGTTCAGGAAGATAATTCTTTTTCACGAAAATCCACGTGGTTTCAAAATTAAAGCAAACTGAATTAAACGTGGACAATTCAAGTGAATAAATGAAATAAATGAAAACTAAAAGCAAGCACAAAGCTTCTATTCACCCAAACCGAGGTGATTAATGAATAATTACAAAACAGCGAACTAGAAAACGGAAAAATTAAACTCTTAAAACTATCGCGAGGGAATTACAACTACTAATTTATCTTCCTGCACGAAATAATAAAAGATCTTACATCTAATTTGTGAACACAAGGATATAATACCAATTATTATATAACGAGTTCCTTGATGGATGCAATAAATCAAAATAAACGAAGCAAATCTTTAAATAAAAATGAAATACCAAAATGGCAGCTAACAATATAAATTATACGTTACTTACACCTAGCATCTTGTCAAGGAACTGGCCTCACAAGGGTTAAACAATCGCATAACATATAAATCCTACTCAACGCTCTTACGTGCAAGAGCAACCCCGAATCAAACGATCAAAGAAAAAAAACTTCTAGAAAAACATGAGAGATGAAAAAGAGCAATACTATCACGCAAATCAAAAACAGAAAAGAAATAAACTTTAAAACACGAACAATTAAATAAATAAATTACATTGATTTATAAATTATAAACCACTCTAGAGCACCTAATACACACAAGATATAATCGTTCCGTAATTACCCAAATTACTAACGAAATTTCATAATTGATTTTATTCCCTTGTCACATGTACAAAAGCAACACTCTCCACTCGCCAGTGATTTCCACATAAAATATCCATTATTTCGCCTCGTAAACGCTTTGTCTTTATATAACATTGTCCTCCAGTACATGCCGTACGGAAATGCGTTCGGCTATTCGTTTGGAATTAGTTTACGCGGAAGCGCGTAAATCCTTTATAAAGGAACCGCGCTATCTGCGACGTTACCGATAGAGGGCGCCTACACGCGTAGCGCTAAATTCGTTATTTACGATGCCGATAGGGGACGCTCACTATCTATCATGCAAATTAGGTCGAATACGGTGACATAGGCGTGTGCTCCATTCCGATAGCGAGCAGGAATAAGAATAATTGGTCGTTCGAGACGGCTACTTTGTCTTCTCTACGGAAGTAAGAAGCATTTCCACCGGTATTATACAGGTTATTCCACGTAACTGGTTTATTAAAAGTTTATGATGTTCTATTATTTACTTAGATTTGAGATTTTGGCACAATTATCTTTCGACTTGGAACTAATAAATGTAAATACCTTAACCAAAATAAATCACTTCCCGGTTGACCGGAAATGGATGTCAACTTTGTTATTTTGAATAGAATGATCTAATTTTCTTTATATTTTTGGATTCTACAACTATAAATACGTCAGTTTTCATTAGCTATTCCTATAGCTACATGTTGACGTTTTTGAGTTATTTCAGTTTTTCCTTTTATTTGTTAGTCATAAATCATTGGCATCATTGAGAATTAAATATCTTCGGTTAACTACTGCAAGTAGAGACTCCAAATTCTGCTAGGGTTATGAATGTAGATTATAACTCTAAGAAATGGTAAGCACACTTTAGATTCTAACATACAGGGTGTTCAAAACTGAGGAACAAAGTGACATATATTCAAATTCAGAAAACTCATTTTATTAAATAGAACACCCTGTATTTTAATTCGGAATTAAGAAGTAAATATCATCCCCTATCACTTTATATCAGCATTCCCTATACCTATCTTTAATATATTTTGAGATATGAGCGACTTTTTGTTAAACAGACTAAGTACTCTTTTTTTAAATAGAACACCCTGTATTTTAATTCGGAATTAAGAAGTAAGTATCATCCCCTATCACTTTATATCAGCATTCCCTATACCTACCCTTAATAGATTTTGAGATATGAGCGACTTTTTGTTAAACAAAGTATTCTTTGTTTTTAAATAGAACACCCTGTATTTTAATTCGGAATTAAGAAAGCAAATATCATCCCCTATCACTTTATATCAGCATTCCCTATACCTATCTTTAATAGATTTTGAGATATAAACGACTTTTTGTTAAACACACTAAGTAGCCCTATTTTTGCGTGTTTGCAGCTGGCTCTGAATGGGATCAATGTCAAATTCATTGACTAGCCAAAAGTGTTTATGTATATCATTGTAATTGCACTTTCGTACGAGGCAATATTAATAGAAATGACTATTCGAACAGACATTCTTGTATAGTTATTCAAAAATAATACATGAATTTTGAACTGAATCCATTTTCAGAGCCAGCTACAAACATTTAAAGATGGGCTACCTTGGTCTGTTTAACAAAAAGTCGCTCATATCTCAAAATCTATTAAAGATAGGTATGTAGGGAAAGCTCATATAAAGTGATAGGGGATGATATTTACTTTCTAATTCCGAATTTAAAATACAGGGCGTTCTATTTAAAAAAAAAAATGAGTGTTCTGCCATTTGGAAATATGTCACATTTGTTCCTCAGTTCGTGAACACCCTGTATGTTAGAATGCAAAGTGTGCGTGCCGCTTCTTAGAGTTATATCTACATTCATAACATAGCAAATTTGGAGTCTGTACTTGCAGTATTAACCGAGATATTAATTTCTCAATCATGTAATGATTATAGACTAAAAAAAAGAGAAAAACTTAAATAACTCAAAACGGCAACATGTAGCTAAAGGAAATAGCTAATGAAAACTGACCGTATTGTATGGCCTAGAATCCAAAAAATGAATAAAAATCATATCATTCGATTGAAAATAACAAATGTTGAAATCCATTTGCGGATCAACCGGGAAGTGAATATTTTGGTTAAAGTATTTTACATTTATAGTTCCAACTGAACAGATAATGGTGTCAAAATCTCAAATATAAGTAAATAATAGCACATCATAAACTTTTAATGAACCAGTTACGTGGACCGTGGTTACCCTGTACATGGTTGTAACCTTCTTTTCTGGATGTGCTTTTGATATGTCATAACAAAACTTAGATAAGAATTGCCGGTAGTATATAAACAGAATAAAGGAAGAGAAAAGTACGCCATGATGGAAAAGCAACAAGAATAGAGAATAGCGCAAGAATTGGAAAAGAAAACAGAATTGAAATTACTGGGCAGTTGCGAAACGAAATAGCCTATAGAAAATAAATAGACAACAATTGAGAAAGGAGGCAATGATGCAATATTAATTTTAGCGTAGAAGGAAACGAATACAACACAAGTAACGAAGAATGATAGAGAGTTACTGAAGAAGTGAATCAGGCAAAAATAGAAAAGGGAACCAAATTTTGCAGCGCGAATAAGGGAGCACAACTAGAGAACCTATTAAACAAAAAAATAGAAAACCAGTGTGCCAACAATGAAATAAATCACTTTCATCAAGAAGCAAACCGCTCCCAACAAAGCACGCACTCGGGAATAATTTACTGTAGAAGCCAGAAAAGATTACTAATAGGAGAAATTGAGCATAAGGGCAAGACATGTGAATCTAATACTTTTTTTGCGCTTTGCTAATAACTCTTCTAATTGCACACACATTGTTGTTCTCTTTTATTAATTAAAAAAAAATCAAATTACTCCTCTGGACCAATGCCTTTTCTTTCCCTTGATGTTGTAAAAAAATAACCTCCTTCCCTTCACGTTGCTGTTAAACGAATTTATTGTAAAAAAAAAATCACGCCAGTCAAGGAACCACCTTTATCTCCCCATTGATTTTTTTTAACTCCATTTCCTTCTCCGTGTTTTATTTATATTTTATTATCATCTAAAAACCTAATTTTTAATTTCTCTATTCGCCTATCTTCACCAATCTCCTCACCTTGGCCTTACAACAAAAAGAATTTTATAGTTTCAACACTTTCTACAGCTTTAGGAAAGCGAAAAGATTTTTAAAATCGATCTAGTAGTCTTGAATTAACTTACGATAAACGAACCGACCGTAAGGTGTCCGCGCGTTTTGAAATCCATGTCTTTCATATAACGTGCAACAAACGCAACAGAAAAATTACATAGCGACCCGTAAGATAGACAAGGTCGTAGCCCATTTTATCCCCACTCTATCGCCCGCTCTTCGTCTGTCTTATTGCCGCTGAGATAGGAGCGCGGAGTCCTGTTCACGAAAACGATTTTCACCCCAAGTTGATCCGCATTCCATTGACCAATGTACCGTGCATCGATCGACTAAATCATCTATAACTTTTTAATTTACTGATCTAGATTCATGAAATTTGGTGTGTTTATCAAGGAAGGTATGCTGCGTAAGATTGCGTAATGAAATTTTGAAAATATAATTTAGGTTTATATTTATTGGGTGATAAACATAAACGAAGAGTAAGTTTATGTGTTTTGTACATACTAATCACACGAAAGTCATGGTAGATTGACTTATTGCATTTTTAGTTTAAAATTCATGCACAGGGCAGCTGGTATAAAATTTATTGTACAATTTGAGTTTAAATTTTATTTTTACTTAGGAATTACAACTAATTAACTCGTTGCGTTGTATAACTTGAAAAAATCCCTGGCGAGTTGATTTAAAGAAATTAGAAGCAACTAGTAGAGAGTATACCATTGTTTAATTTCTTTTATTTCATATAATATCGATTTATGTATTAGTCCAAACTTCATGTTTTTCTGAAAATATTGGTAGATTTTAAACTCAGTTACTTCTTAGGAAAGGAGCATCTAATTAGCTAATAAACTAATTCTAACAAAACAGTAACGTGCTCTGTAGGTACTTTTATCAAACAATTTTCCACCGCGCACATAACTTTTCCCACAAGGTACATAATTTACGTTTCTCTGTACGTATCCGAGCAGCAGTACCTGTCTTGTAACTTCTTCAAATTGGAAGGAAATAACTCAGAAAGAGCCGGCCGCCTACGCGCAGCGGAACACCCGAAACTTCCACCAAAGTTACGCGAAGGATGCACCCGACCGTGATGCAATAAAGCCAAGCGGACGCGTTGCTCCCTTTTCCGTTCTTAAAACAATAATACCGCCGCTCCAAATAAAGATAGCGCAAACTCCCACTTTAAAAATTCACCGTCTCGCGTTACTCACGTATTACTTCCTGTCTCCTTTGTTCTTTTCTGTATCCCGCGCGTACGAATTCGCATCAAGATAACCCGGAGAGAGTTATTCGGGCGAAAACGGTGCAACAGAGGCAATAACAAATCGCATTTATTCGGAAGGCGTTTATATAAATTGCATCCACAGTCCTTGGAGTGATGCAATACAATATGAGGCCGAATCGGCCCGTCAGTTCTCTATATATCGGCGATGTAGCGCACGGGACCGAAAAATTGCGCATTTAATATAGTAATCCCCTGGAATAGGTAGCTTGTCACACGTGACTTCTTTCTTTATGTCCGGGATTTGGCCGTATATATCATATCTCATATTGATCGGGGTTTGGGCGTGGATATTGTCGTAGTTGATATATTACAAATAAACCTGCTCTAGCTACGTTTTCTTACTGGTAATTCCCAATAATATACAGATGTCCCAACGAATGGCTTTATTAAAATATTTCAAACTTCTAGAAGATATGTTATTTTGAAACTCGTATGATAGTTGTGGCCGACTATGGTCTCCTGTTATAACCCTAACAGCCAGAAATATTACATAGATATTTTTAAAAATATATTTTATAAATATTTTTCGTGAGAGGTTTTTGAATATATTTTTCATATTTTTTTCTAAGAATAGATAAAATATTCAATTAAAATATTTAATCCATATTTTAAAATTAATGTAAGCGCAATTGTAATGTAATTATTTAAATGAAAATTGAGATTTTTTTATGCAATCTATTTAATTTGTCAAAATGAACTAAAATTGTTCTTGGTTATTTAGAATGTATAACGTGTAAACGAAAAGTTGAAACATACATAGAGTTGTCAAAGGCAAGAACTTGTTTTTCACACTCACCATACAAGTTAATAATCAATAATTCTGCATCTTTTAAGGCATACTGAAGGTTTATCAAATTAATCACTATTTTTTAATTGAAGTGTTCTAAATAAAAACAAACGTATTTATATCATTTTTTTGAATAAGCCAATAAAAATGAAAAAACTCATTTTTAAAGTCTAGCCTTGGCTGGTGCCAGTACAACCCTATGGGTTTTTTCATATCTTCGGTAGTGGCGCTCTCATGGCGTTTCCTTGTGGCCTCTAAAACAATGCCAATTGTATTATATCATACCATGAATAAAACATCGTACAACATTATCAACAACTACTAATACATTTGGAGCATTTACAATAATTGGGAGTGGTAGCTACATTCTAATACTTACGATACTTTTTTTACTTTATTTCATAAATATTTGAAAACATTTCTGCGTACAAGCAATAAAAAACAACACACGTATTCTAACCTCTATTTGAGGTTATGAGCTTATCTACCGAGATGAATCTTTAAGCAAATCAACTAGCAATTTATCTGGTTGATGCAGTACATATATTGATGCATAAAATTCCTACAATAATATTATTAAACGATTTCTGTACATAGCGATAATTGAGCATTCCAATTATCTTATAAATACCACGACATGTTCAAGGTTTTGCTTACCCGTAGTCACCACAAAACTAAAACACACCCCGCAACAATTAATTACACAGTTAACCCTAATCTGCCCTAATCGTATACTATTATAAACTATAAACATGTAACGGACAAACGAATGAAAACGTTGATGATACGGCACGTGCGCGTATGCATTCTATGTACCTAATCCATAGACGCATAAACAATACTAAATCATATAACACCGGCACGTAATGAATAGAGGTGTTGTGTTGACGTTCGCAAACTTACAAATATTACAAATAATATAATACAAACGCAGATATATTAATAGAAAAGTTACAGCGCTCAACTTAGATACTAATTAAATCATATTAGATATATATTATCTAATTTAATCTTTAAACTATAATTTTAAATAGGTACATACCTACTTAATATGTATGCATATTTTACCCATTTTATATTATTCGTCCTACGCACCAAATGTACAAAAGCAAAAATTCAATATTTTTTTTTTTTATATAAAATAAATATTTACAGAAATACAAAGCAAAATGTTCTTTCAGAGTTATGAAAAATATATTGAGAAAACATTTGCAATAAAATATTATTAATCCTACATAACATATATATTTTTAAATGTTTTCCTAATATATTTTCTATAATATATTTTATGCATATTATATTATTATAACTAATATTCAAGAAAGATTTAATATTTTTTAAATATTTATAAAATATGAAATAAATATAGTTAGCAAGCGTCTGGAATGCCAAGTTGATAGGTTATTTGATGTTCCTAGAAGGGTCCCGTGCCACTTAGCAGGTAGAAGGTCATTTTTCACAGTATTCCTTCGTTTACCAGAGGGGCCGCTAGATGAATAAAAAACCACTATATTATTGTATTTTATTTTTTATTAAAAAAAAAGGAAAAAATCACATACGAACAAAAAAATTCTATAATATTTTTTTTTAATTATAATTATAATGTTAACATCCATAATTTGACTCTGTGTGAGTACTATATAAAGGGAAAGCAATTGCTTGAAATGCTTTCCAATTATAATATTCAATTTTACTGAACTAAACAGAATTAAAATTTTGAAATCCCAAGCATTTTTGTTCTTGAGAAAAGCAGAGCATCAAAAATATATTACTATTATTTGTTAAACGTGGTGCAAAATTTATTTTTTTTTATTTATTAAAATTGTTAAAATGCACACATTTAACAGCGTTGCATCATCATTACGAGTATCGTTTGTTCCAGAACTAAGCCCAACTGGGTGTATTTCATGCGCGTTTGGATAACGACTGACCTAGGACTATCGAACGCACTGTATATAAAACCATATATATAAATGCGCTTCAAAAGACCTGCTTCATTTCCCTCTACAACATTATCAGTTAAAATTATAACCATTCATTACCCATTTCAAATAACTAATCATCCTCTTTACTCACCACATACATACATCTGATCCCGTGCACGATTTCATTAACTAACACCCGATATTTACTTAACCCAACACAAGAGAGCACTACTCTACCGCCTTTTCCTTCCCTGTCTAACTGATATAAGTGTAAGTAGAGTCGGAGCAAACGAAATTAATGAAACGGTTCAGGAAACACCCTTTCTATCTGTACTTACTTCACTCCTTCCAAGATTTCCGTTGCTCTTTTTACGAGCCTGGAATTAAATTCGCCAAACTTGTCGACAGTCAGACCTTCGACGATTGTTCACGATCTCGGAATTGAAAAAAAAAAATGGAGTAAATTTCCTAGACGACTGCACAACGTCGGCAATGAGAGATATAAAGGGGAGGTACGGTCTTTAATCTAGGAAAACTGAACCTCCCTGATCACGAAGTTTTTTTTTTGCTATGTGACTACGTCTGGGGATTTTTCCAGTGATATATCGACCAGGGGATCCTAAGTACCAACCTCGTTTATCGAAAAAAAGTAGCAAAAACTAAACGGTGCTATATACACTGATTGTGAGAAAAATACTGGGCGTGATATCAATAACCTACATTTATTGAGTTAATTTTCATGGACAGAACGAAATGTGTCGTTGTCATGAGAAAGTATTATTTTTGATTAATAACAAATCATTGTACATTAGTTCAAGGATAATATTTGTTTGGTAACTATATTTTCATACATTCTATAAACAATTTTATTACTGACACTGCCCAACACATTTTTTTTTCTCGTACATCCTTACGTGTAGTTTATGTTGTTTTTCATACTGATTCTGAAACTAATTTTAAATTTGCTCCATCAGGGAGCAAATAAGACGGTGGTAAGGCAATCTCAATGCATCGCGTGTTCTAGTGATGTAGTGGTGAATGTTTTGTTTACAGGAAATGTATATTTCTACTCTGACATGCGCATACGATTTTGGTGCACATATGCCACTGTATGTAGCACAAACGCAGACGCCAAAGCAAGTATTTTTAATTTTTTGAAATGCGTTCTGCAGCTATCCCTTATACCTAAGCCGCAAAGATATCTTATTGCTTTCTTTAGCAGAATGATGATTCTGGCCGACTGAATCGACATTCCCCAAAACATAATTCCGTAACACATGATGGAATGAAAGTTGGCAAAATAAGCTACCTTTGCTGCATAATGCTCTGCTACTTGCCTCAGGCGTTTTATGGCGAATAGGGCGGACGACAGTCTTGTTACCAATCCTTCCATGTGTCCATGCCATTTAAGGCTTTGATCTATAGTAATACATAGGAACTCTATATATACCTTAACAGCCAGAAATATTACATAGATATTTTTAAAAATATATTTTATAAATATTTTTCGTGAGAGGTTTTTGAATATATTTTCATATTTTTTTCTAAATATAGATAAAATAGTCAATTAAAATATTTATTCCATATTTTAAAATTAATGAAAGCGCTATATTTTTTCTAAAATATTTGTAAAATATTTATATGAAAATTGAGATTGGTTATGCAATCTATTTAATTTGTCAAAATGAACTAAAATTGTTCTTGGTTATTTAGAATGTATAACGTCGATAACGAAAAGTTGAAACATACATAGAGTTGTCTAAAAGGCAAGAACTTTGTTTTTCACACTCACATACAAGTTAATAATCAATAATTCTGGCATCTTTTAAGGCATACTGAAGGTTTATCAAATTAATCACTATTTTTTAATTGAAGTGTTCTAAATAAAAAACAAACGTATTTATTATCATTTTATTTGAATAAGCCAATAAAAATGAAAAATACTCATTTTTAAGTCTAGCCTTGGCTGGTCCAGTACAACCCCATGGCTTTTCATATCTTCGGTAGTGGCGCTCTCATGGCTTTCCTTGTGGCCTCTAAAACAATGCCAATTGTATTAGATCATACCATGAATAAAACATCGTACAACATTATCAACACCTACTACTTACGATACTTATTTTTACTTTATTTCATGATATTTGAAAACATTCTATGTACAAACAATGAAACAACACAACGTATTCTAACCTCTATTTGAGGTTATGACGCTTATCTACCGAGATGAATCTCTTAAGCAAATCAACTAGCAATTTATCTGGTAGATGCAGTACATATATGATGCATAAATTCCTACAATTATATTATTAAACGATTTCTGTACATAGCGATATTGAGCATTCCAATTATCTTATAAATGCCATGACATGTTCAAAGTTTTGCTTACCTCGTAGTCACCACAAAAACTATAACACACCTCACAACAATTAATTACACGGTTAACCCTAATCTGCCCTAATCGTATACTATTATAAACTATAACATGTAACGGACAAACGAATGAAAACGTTGATGATACGCACGTGCACGTATGCATTCTATGTACCTAATCCATAGACGCATAAACAATACTAAATCATATAACACCGGCACCGTAATGAATAGAGGTGTTGTGTTGACGTTCGCAACTTGCAAATATTACAAATAATATAATACAAAACGCAGATATATTAATAGAAAAGTTACAGCGCTCAACTTAGATACTAATTAAATCATGTTAGATATATATTATCTAATTTAATCTTTAAACTATCATTTTAAATAGGTACATACCTACTTAATATGTATGCATATTTTACCCATTTTATATTATTCGTCCTACGCACCAAATGTACAAAAGCAAAAATTTAATCTTTTTTTTTTATATGAAATAAATATTTGCAGAAATACAAAGCAAAATATTCTTGCAGAGTTATGAAAAATATATTGAGAAAACATTTGCAATAAAATATTATTAATGCTACATAACATATATATTTTTTAAATGTTTTCCTAATATATTTTATGCATATTATATTAATATAACTAATATTCAAAAAAGATTTAATATTTTTTAAATATTTATAAAATATGAAATAAATATAGTTGGTCACTGGGGTCCTCCAAAAGTGCCTATAAATTTGTTATAAATAATCGAAACTTTACCGGTGACGTTATTTTTGAAACAAATTTAAATGTAGATTTCTTTTGAATTTTGATGAGGTAAGAGTTCTTTCACAACGATTCAGCTACGTAGAATTAGAGCACACTCACATGCTCTTATGAATGATTAACGAATATCTAATCCAAATCCCCTTCAATTAGCGTATCCACCAGTTAATATTTAATTCCTTCCTCGGCCCGGTGTAGTTTCACCCACAAACGAATATAGATATCACACTATTACTAACAAGTTCTCGCTCAACACTCACATACAACCCCGAATGCATAATGTAACGAGGTAACACAACTGCCACCTACACCATATATAAGTACCTAACCCGCCAAGGCGCCTCGTTTGCCGATCCAATTATTCAGCTTGAAGTCGCTTTGTTTATTTATCCACTAACATAGGTACACGTATCCGTTCGTAACTATTGCCTACAAGGGACGGTCCACACATAAATAAACAAGCGACGCCTACCGGACTATAGCATCATGGGCCGGGCCATAAAGTGAATCGTGCTTAACGTTCGAGCTTGTTTGGGCGTTTTAGAGTACGCCATTTGCTCTTTATGGCATGTGTAATTCCGTGTAACAGATCGGCACGAAATAATACCCTCAGCTCTGTATCTTGTTAATGAACGTCGTTTTGTAGGAACAGGTACTTTTTAGTCGAATGACGACAAGCGAGAATTATACCCTAGAATTAGGAGCGATGATGTCTTGTTGCGAACGAGTTTCGGGTTAATGTAGAGGAAATTAACGTTAAATACATAGCCCTACAAAGTGCTTACTACTTTTTAATATTATTCGTCTCAACGCTGTTTGAAATGGTTATAGATAGGGTTGGTATCTTTGGTAATAACATATTATGCATATACCGGGTGTCCAGTCTAAGATGCAACGGTCCATAGCTGATTTATTATTGTTTTTTTGAAAAAATATTTCAAACAAATGTTGCCTCAAATCATATTCTACACATGTTAAAATTAGTTTCAGTAATGGCGGACTTCCGGTTGTACCGGAAGTAGATACTAACTTTATTATTTTAAATGGAGCACCCTGTGTATTATTGCACCTTTGGATTCCTTGTTGAATTTAAATAACAATACATTAGGCATACATTAGGGCTAAGTTGAACCGTTTCCGAATTATATGACGTTTTTCGAAAAAAATGACATTTGTAGTATCTTCGGTGTTTGGAAATATCTCCGGAAATACGAAAGTTAGAAAGATGCGGTTTTCAGTTTTCGCTTAACCATGAAACAGCAGACGTCTTTTATTTTAAAATTGTTGCGTTTAAATTACAGCGGTATTAAATAGCGATCTGAAATGTTCGAACTCTAAAATCATGGATAACTTGATTTTTTTTTAAACTGAACGGTATAGCAGTTTTTACATAAATGGATGTAAAATTTAATTTTCTTTCGATTTTATACGGGCACCATCGTGTCTATCTCCAACAGTTTTGGAGATATTCGCGATTTTTCAGTTTTTCACGATAGGTATAGATATACCGTATGCACTATTCTAAATGCGAACACCCGAATATTCCCGAAGCGCGCTGCTCTTATGCTGGCTGAAGTGATGATACGAAGTCCCGAAGATCGAGGTAGACTTGTTTGAAATTGTTTTTTAATGAAAAGCAAAAGGGTTTCGAAAATGGAAATTAAAATAAGTTTCAAGTAATGAAAATATCTCCGGCCAAATTGTGATTAGAACTTATAAAGTCAGTGAAAGAGAAAAAAGAGAAAACAATATTCGCTCTAGCCAAACACGTGCTTAAATAAAAATGTTCAATCACTACACGACATAACTAATTATAGCAAAAGTACACCAATAAATGTAGATGGATGGCATAATGGCATGAATACATCCGCCTAACGCATCTGCCTCCCTGTGCAGCTTCTATTTTGCTACTGCTCATACACCTACTCGAGCGATAGATATTACGTCCTCACTCCCGATTTTTGCGAGGCCGGTAATTGCCAATGTATCTAGTGGTTGGGGGTTGATTCGGTTTTAGCTATATATTGCGAAGCGCCGGCCACTTTCTCGTATTTCACCAGGCTTGGGATTGGCAGCAATAATACTGACATGCTTAGAAAGTGGCTAACAGAACACAATAGGACTACTGACGAATTACGAATACTTTTGGACTTCGAGTTGCGCAATCATTGTTTCGACCTGTAAATGTGTATATTTCTTCTTCGGTATCTGGTAAGCTTACTTCAAATCATTTCAAAACCTGGCTAACGGATGTTTTTCTTTCGAATACCGGGCCAAAGAGTGTCCTTTTGATTGATTCTTGGAGTGGACATTGTGTTGCCGAACTTCAGCAATTAGTGCCAAAAGACAAAACTTTGAACATTTTAAATATACCAAAAAAAAACGACAGCGATGGTACAACCTCTAGATGTATATGGTTTTAGACTGTGGAAAAATTTTGTTAGAACTTTTTTGGATATAGTGATTCTTATGAACTACGACATAGATTTACATCAGAGAAATAATATTATTAAGTTGCAATCCCTAACCCATAATCAGTTTTCTTCCCCAAGATTTTTCGACGTATTCAAGTACTCGTGGTATAAGAGTGGATACGTTGAGAAAAGGCTTGGGCCCTTTAAAAATCCTGTAAAACTCTACAGGATTTTTAACAAAGATGCGCAGTCTACACCATTGTGTAGTACTTGCAATAAACCAGCTATTGTGCGGTGTTCATGGTGCAAACAAAATCTGTGTTTTAAACACTTTTACACAGACTATCACTACTGTAATACTTACATAGCTAATTACTGTATGTATATTAATCTTGTTCGCTATTGCAATACATATATACCAATAATCGCATTAACAGTATGTCATGTATTTAACATTTATAAGCATTATAATGTTTTTCTAATTCTGTTTATTGTTTCCGAAATGTATAATCGTTACAAACACATTAGTTATATTTATGCTCCATTCAATACTTACATTGTACACCTACATTGCACGAAAAACTTGAAATAAATTAAAAAATATATATATGTATGTATTATTTAATCCTTCGTCCTGTGTAGCAAATTTGTTCATATATATGCACTAAAGGATTATAGTATTCTAAGAATGAATAACATTTTATTAAGGAAATATATAAAACGCAGTCACTAACTGGCAGTTTGAAAAACGATTTATATTGCTATCACCGATAAAAGTTTCGTATAGTATATTGTATAAGTTAGTAGGCATAGGAAGGTTTGACCATAGCTTGTCGAGTAGATACAATTCTAAATTAAGACATATTTAAGTAAGGACAGCAGCGGAGTAACGATAACAAATAATTGTTGTTAATGTACTATATTATTATTATTACAATTATTTTTATTATCAATCCTCCAAATTTATTACCATTGTTTTCTATGTAAAAGCGATATTTTTTTGATGAATAATGAATAAACTTATTATTAAAAAAATGCGGGGGTATGGGGTATCCCGTCCCCCGTTATTAGCTTTTTATGAAGATATCTACCTTGAGACCATGCATTATGCTGGAAATTATATTAAGGATAAAAACTTATTTCTGTTATAGTTCATTTGATTTATATCAATAGACAAGTTTATTAATTTTGAAGCTTTATTATTATTTTCTATTTTTACAATTATTAATTTTCTAAAACTTGTTATACATCATCGTATTCTATGTAAAATCGGCCTTCTTTTGATGAATAAGAAAAAGAAAAAATGTTAGAAAAATGGGGGGTACCCCGTCCCCCGTTATTAACTTTTTGCGAATACGGACCACGCCACCCTTAGGGCCATGCAATATGCTGTAAATTATGTTAAAAAGATAATTTAATATCTGTTATAATTTAGGAAATATTTGCAAAAATTTAAAAATCGTCCAAGCTTTGGAGGGTGCTGTACCCCAAAATCGTGCCGATACGCCGATAAAAAAAAATACGTGTCTCTTACTTTAGGTACTTTTTCGATCTGTTAAGTTTTATCGATATCGGAGGAGGACATCCGCCGGTGTTCCCTTGTTAGACGTATATGTAGTTGCAGTTACGTCCTGGCGTTCTGTTCCGGAACTTTATGCTAACCCTGTATAAGTATTTAATAACATGAGTCTTAATACAAAGCGGTATGTAAAGTAAAATTACAGTTGAATATTCTACAATATATCAAAATCGAGTCAGTGTCGATAGAAAAAATAAAAGATGAACATACAATCGCGTGTAAAAATCACCGAAATTTATCGATCCAAAAAACGTATGGGAATTTTATTTCGCTCCATAGCTTGCCGAACGGCGGAAAAGACGGACCGCTGACCCACTCGAATTAATCACGCGAGAAAATACGGCCGGCAGGGTTCCGGTGAAACGCTGCCAAATGTTACCGAGTCCGTTCCGCTATACAAACGACGCTATAATTTGTTGTACGTGCGCTCGGCCATAAATTGTACAGCGTCGGTTGTGTCTCGTATTATGAGTTTGATAAATGTCGCTCTTAGTTTCCGGGTTGCAAAAGGGATCCCGTGGCGGGGGCGGGACACGGATCTTATTTCCGGGAGAAGGTTTTAAAATGCCGCTCGCCGCTAAGCTCGGAAGCGAAAATTTCGCGAAAAAGGAGAGGTGAAATATATGGCCGTAATGGATGTGAAAAAGCGGGGAGGATAATTGTCAAAACGTACAACTGGGGACGGTAGATAAGTAAAGCTGTGAAAGATAGTATTTAAACGTTAATAATATCATGACGTGTCGTGTAAAAAATATTTCGTTAAATCTTGGGCCTGGATGTTTATTAATATTTGAAATTCTAGAACGTAACCCCTAATTTCTACAAAAAGAAAAACATGATTTATGAATTTAAAGAAGGCTAAAACTGAATAAGTTTGTAATAAATACCCTAACAGCCAGAAATATTACATAGATATTTTTAAAAACATATTTTATAAATATTTTTCGTGAGAGGTTTTTGAATATATTTTTCATATTTTTTTCTAAATATAGATAAAATATTCAATTAAAATATTTATTCCATATTTTAAAATTAATGTAAGCGCTATATTTTTTCTAAAATATTTGTAAAATATTTATATGAAAATTGAGATTTTTTTATGCAATCTATTTAATTTGTCAAAATGAACTAAAAGAACTTGTTTTTTCATACTCACCATACAAGTTAATAATCAATAATTCTGGCATCTTTTAAGGCATACTGAAGGTTTATCAAATTAATCACCATTTTTTTTAATTGAGGTGTTCTAAATAAAAAAACAAACGTATTTATTATCATTTTATTTGAATAAGCCAATAAAAATGAAAAATACTCATTTTTAAGTCTAGCCTTGGCTGGTGCCAGGTACAATCCTATGGCTTTTTTCATATCTTCGGTAGTGGCACTCTCATAGCTTTTCCTTGTGGCCTCTAAAACAATGCCAATTGTATTATATCATACCATGAATAAAACATCGTACAACATTATCAACACCTACTAATACATTTGGAGCATTTACAATAATTGGAGTGGTAGCTACATTCTAATACTTACGATACTTATTTTTACTTTATTTCATAATATTTATTATATACGTACAAACAATAAAACAGCACAACGTATTCTAACCTCTATTTGAGGTTATGACGCTTATCTACCGAGATGAATCTCTTAAGCAAATCAACTAGCAATTTATCTGGTAGATGCAGCACATATATGATGCATAAAATTCCTACAATTATATTATTAAACGATTTCTGTACATGGCGATATTGAGCAGTCCAATTATCTTATAAATGCCATGACATGTTCAAAGTTTTGCTTACCTCGTAGTCAACACAAAAACTAAAACACACCCCGCAACAATTAATTATACAGTTAACCCTAATCTGCCCTAATCGTATATTATTATAAACTATAACATGTAACGGACAAACGAATGAAAACGTTGATGATACGCACGTGCGCGTATGCATTCTATATACCTAATCCATAGACGCATAAACAATACTAAATCATATAACACCGGCACCGTAATGAATAGAGGTCTTGTGTTGACGTTCGCAACTTACAAATATTACAAATAATATAATATAAAACGCAGATATATTAATAGAAAACTTACAGCGCTCAACTTAGATACTAATTAATTCATATTAGATATATATTATCTAATTTAATCTTTAAACTATCATTTTAAATAGGTACATACCTACTTAATATGTATGCATATTTTACCCATTTTATATTATTCGTCCTACGCACCAAATGTACAAAAGCAAAAATTCAATCTTTTTTTTTATATGAAATAAATATTTACAGAAACACAAAGCAAAATATTCTTGCAGAGTTATGAAAAATATATTGAGAAAACATTTGCAATAAAATATTATTAATGCTACATAACATATATATTTTTTAAATGTTTTCTTAATATATTTTATGCATATTATATTAATATAACTAATATTCAAGAAAGATTTAATATTTTTTAAATATTTATAAAATATGAAATAAATATAATTGGTCACTGGGGTTGGCAACAAGTTTTAATCTTTTTGTATTTTTTCTTTAGTAACTATGTACAGTTCTAATTCCTCTTACAGTCGCAATAAAAGCAATAAAAACAAATTTATTCTGACACGTCAGGTTTTGATACTAACGTTATTGAAAAATAAATTGGATAATATAAATTAGGTACATACATAAATATTACATGGAGCTGTATGCCATAGTTCTGTCTTAAAATGTTTTCCTTTTTACTTTTCTTTTATATTGTTCCACTGTACTTTCTGATATCAATGTCCAACAATAATCAGCCAACATTTCATTGTTCCACTTGCCCTGATAACGTTTTTCCAAATAACAGAAATGTCTTGATAAAACCTCTCGCCATGTTCATCACGTGCGAATGTAAAAATAGTAAATTTCAAACCAAGGGAGGAAAGTGCTCTATTGTAGGGCGCGGGCAAGTATTACAAATCGAAACACAACAGACTTATGTACCCATACAGTCAGAAATCTACAAATTCCTAATTTCATTGGCTCCAGAGCACAAATGGGCGTGATTTGAATACTGTGACGTAGGAAACAGGCAAGGACATGATCGGACATATCCATTCAATGCTCCACAGTACCATATATCTTGTAATATCTTTCTTATAGAAAAGTCACTTCGAATTCTGTAAAATTTAATGTACTTTTTGAAAAAGCTATTTAAAATAATTTCTCAAAATCAAGCAGTAAATTATTGGGGAAGTAAATTATATAATAGATTACCAAACAATCTCAAAGAGCTTCCAATCCATAAATTTAAAAAGCAGGGTTCTTGTTTTCTTTGAATGTTTATCCAATTTGTTGTAAGTTTGTCATTTATTTTATATTTATGTTTTATTTCATACTCAAACCTTTTGACCATTGTAAATTATACAAAGTTTATAGATCGACAATGTTTGCTATAATATTTATTACAAATATATTTATTTATTTATTATTATTATTATTATAGGGAATTTAAAAAGTCCGACTGATTTGTTATTAAATACTTGATGGGACTAGGGCTCACGTGAGTACAATCGGTAACTTTCCATTTAAAATTAAATGAACGGTTTTTTTTTTTTGACTTGGGATATTATTTGTAACAGTTGATTGCTTAATACCAACTAAGGATCTCTGTTTGCTGAATCAAAAATCTACCCTCGTACTTTTACAATGCGTCTTTGCCTTCTTTACTAGCATATCGACGATTTGGCGTAATTGAACTCATATTCTGAAGACTTTGGCCTAGCCCTCGAAACACATTTACTTTATTTATGGAAAGTTAAATAATTACAATTCATTCTAACACCGTGCTTTCCCTAAAATTTAAAAATAGGGGGTGTTGGGGCTGTTCCCCGTGATTAACTTTTTGCGAAAATAGATGGCGTCATTTTTGAGAATTCTATAATATGCTGCAAATTATGTCAAAAGAATCTTTTATATTTGTTATAATTTCTGAGATATTAATAAAAATTGACAAAAGTGCTCAAACTTTGGAGGAAGTGGGCCCAAAAATCGGGACTATTGGCCCCTAAAGAAAATACGTACTTTTTATTTTAAGGTACTCTTTTAGTCTGTGAAGTTTCATCAAAATCGATCGGTGTTCCATTGTAAGAGCACGTGGATGCTTGACACCATGTAATAATGTGGTTTCTGCAGCAACAGAGAAAGAAAAAAAAAGTATCTGGACCCAGATCAGGAAACTGAGAAGGTAAAGCAAAATGGAGGACGGTACTCTACTCTAAAAGATCCAAGCCGAAAGCTGGTCAATGCGAGACTCTGGACGCAAATAGATAGGGAATTTTTGGCAAACCAAAAATGAACCCAGAGGATTACTTCGATTAACGATTTAGTCGAGCCTAAACGTCAGCAACAGCTACGAGAATCGATCACAGAAACTATAAATTCCAACACACGGCCCTGTTGACAGGAATCAAACTCGCACGCCGAGATATATTTAAGCGATTAAAATTAACCCTGGAGCGTACGTGACGCCGATCAAAAACATCCGTCTTTGTCGACTTCCTACGGGGTGCGTTCGTCGATAACTCGCCGTCACGGCCCGATTAATTGAAATAGCGCGCCGGGACTGTCAGCCAAGGGCAACTTCCAGTTTCCGGTGGGCGGGGTAGCGTATAAGAGAGAAAGAGGGTTACGGCTGAGAATCAAGTAATAGCAATTAGGGCGTTGACAGGTTATCAGGTAGACTACAATAGCGTGGATTACGTGTTTCGATGTGGAGTCAATTAGGATTAAGGGCCGCGATATGCATAGTTATGTTGTTTGGTGTTACGAGGAACTCGCCCGCCAGGTGGCGTGTATCGCGATTAATTGGCTAAGTTCTAAGGGTAACTGTGAGATGAGAGAGAGAGAGAGAGAAAGTACTATTTGTTAGATGGATGTGATCATTATTGCTGATTTAGGTTTCGGTTAATATTAATCTGATCAGATGTTGTGAAAGTACTCAAAACTTATGAGCAATTTTTACAAAATCTTTCAAGAAGAATGGCGAATCTATTTTAAAGTATTGCATACTAAAAATGTTTTTAAAAAGATTTCAGGAGAATGAAATCATTTCTAAAAAATAATAAAATAATTTATTATTCTGATAAATAATCCAAGGCGGAGGATTGATAAAATATCTCTTATTTACGCGAGTTCACTTTATAATAATATCAACAATACCCCAGTGACCAACTATATTTATTTCATATTTTATAAATATTTAAAAAATATTAAATCTTTCTTGAATATTAGTTATATTAATATAATATGCATAAAATATATTAGGAAAACATTTAAAAAATATATATGTTATGTAGCATTAATAATATTTATTGCAAATGTTTTCTCAATATATTTTTCATAACTCTGCAAGAATATTTTGCTTTGTATTTCTATAAATATTTATTTCATATAAAAAAAAGATTGAATTTTTGCTTTTGTACATTTGGTGCGTAGGACGAATAATATAAAATGGGTAAAATATGCATACATATTAAGTAGGTATGTACCTATTTAAAATGATAGTTTAAATATTAAATTAGATAATATATATCTAATATGATTTAATTAGTATCTAAGTTGAGCGCTGTAACTTTTCTATTAATATATCTGCGTTTTGTATTATATTATTTGTAATATTTGTAAGTTGCGAACGTCAACACAACACCTCTATTCATTACGGTGCCGGTATTACATGATTTAGTATTGTTTATGCGTCTATGGATCAGGTACATAGAATGCATACGCGCACGTGCGTATCATCAACGTTTTCATTCGTTTGTCCGTTACATGTTATAGTTTATAATAGTATACGATTAGGGCAGATTAGGGTTAACTGTGTAATTAATTGTTGCGGGGTGTGTTCTAGTTTTTGTGGTGACTACGAGGTAAGCAAAACTTTGAACATGTCATGGCATTCATAAGATAATTGGAATGCTCAATATCGCTATGTACAGAAATCGTTTAATAATATAATTGTAGGAATTTTATGCATCATATATGTACTGCATCTACCAGATAAATTGCTAGTTGATTTGCTTAAGAGATTCATCTCGGTAGATAAGCGTCATAATCTCAAAATAGAGGTTAGAATACGTTCTGTTGTTTTATTGTTTGTGCGTAGAATGTTTTCAAATATTATGAAATAAAGTAAAAATAAGTATCGTAAGTATTAGAATGTAGCTACCACTCCAATTATTGTAAATGCTCCAAATGTATTAGTAGGTGTTGATAATGTTGTGCGATATTTTATTCATGGTATGATCTAATACAATTGGCATTGTTTTAGAAGCCACAAGGAAACGTCATGAGAGCGCCACTACCGAAGATATGAAAAAAGCCATAGGGTTGTACCTGGCATCAGCCAAGGCTAGACTTAAACATGAGTATTTTTCATTTTTATTGGCTTATTCAAATAAAATGATAATAAATACGTTTGTTTTTTTATTTAGAACACTTCAATTAAAAAATAGTGATTAATTTGATAAACCTTCAGTATGTCTTAAAAGATGCCAGAATTATTGATTGTTAACTTGTATGGTGAGTGTGGAAAAAGTGAAAAGTTCTTGCCTTTTAGAGAACTCTATGTATGTTTCAACTTTTCGTTATCGACGTTATACATTCTAAATAACCAAGAACAATTTTAGTTCATTTTGACAAATTAAATATTTGTATAAAAATCTCAATTTCATATAAATATTTTACAAATATTTTAGAAAAAATATAGCGCTTACATTAATTTTAAATATGGAATAAATATTTTAATTGAATATTTTATCTATAGTTAAGAAAAAAATATGAAAAATATATTCAAAAACCTCTCACGAAAAATATTTATAAAATATATTTTTAAAAATATCTATGTAATATTTTGGCTGTTAGGGTAATTAACTAAAGTATTTTTAATAGTTATCAACAAAATCTGAAATATTTGCCTGACAAAGAGATCGCCCTACTTTTTGATAGCCACAGTGGTCACATCATTTTGCAACTGCATAAAGTTGCCTCAGAAAACAATGTGTCACTTATTCATCTGCCAAATCACCTTACGGATAAAAGACAATCGCTTAACAAATGTTTTGAGTAATTTGTATTCCCACCCTACACATTTTTAATCAAGTTAACTTCAATTGTTCATTATGTTCTACAATATTCGCAGATAGACAACTCAATCTTGCTTTGACAGAGTAACAAAAACCACGAGACTATCTATCGACTTTGTTTTTTTCGCTTACTAGACACCGCATACTATCTGGACCAATGCAGTAAGTTTTTTTTTTATCTGCCCCGACCAACACTGCGCGGGCATTTCGATCGATCTGTCCCAATCCGATAACTTTATATGCAACAGTTTGCCCGAAAGGGACCGATATAAATCATCTGTTCCCACATCAATGTCTCCAGGCAAAATTGCTTTGTCATCAGTCGTTGCTTTTTCTGCATTTCACAAGAAACTATCTGTCGAGATATAGATAAGATGGTGATTTGTTGGTCGTGTAACCTCAATCAAAAAAGTTGGAAAGCGGAAAGTTTTAGTGTGGACGCAATCATTGTTTGGAGGTTATGTAAAATTATTATGTTAAAATATCTGGCAGGCATTGTGACGGATGAAATTGGTAAAATTTGTCCAAGTACAATTATATTACGAAGGTGTTATCGTTACAGGTTGATTTAGGTTGTTGATAGAGGGGAGTATTTTAAGATTATATTTGATTTCAGTTTATACCTCTGGTTGGCTCTAGAAAACTTCAATAATGGTTTTTATATTTTGAATACGTTATTTATAAAAGTACTTTTGGAGTTCTTTAAGTATGACATTACATTTTGCAATAGCGAATCTTTGAAGTTTGTATGGCTTCAGTTTATACCTCTAGTTGGCTCTAGAAAACTTAAATAATGGTTTTTATATTTTGAATTTAAGATCAGCTTTTTTCATAAATTTAAAATACTTTATTTATAAAAGTATTTTTTGGAGCTCTTTAAGCGTGACATTACATTTTTGCAATAGCGAATCCTTGAAGTTTGTATGGCTACGAGTATCGCCTAATAATGGATGCATAGATAACCATGTCTAAACAATTCTGAAATTTTTACAGACCAGGAAACATGCAAAAAGAAGGGAGACTGTTAAAGTAATGGTGGAATTACTGATCCGTTACTGTAGATTGTATAAAAGCATGCGCCTGATAGTCTTAACAGTGGCTACTGTTTGCAGATTCTGTTAAGACCAAAAAAACTCCTGAACTCCATCAATAAACCGTTTAAATATAAGTTTATGACGAAAATAGGCATGTAAAATAAAATACCTTGATATAATATAGTATACTTATCTCTGGCGAAAGGTTTTAATAACTTTGGTTTTCCAAAAAAGAGCTAGATTGGCAGATAGCAATAAGTATCTGCACTACATCAAAATGGGATGTCAGAATGTAATTAGACGTTGGAATTAGAACAATAGCACTATCATCCCAACCCCATGCTCCACCTAAAAGGTACTACACGAGGCTACCTATTTTAAGTACTACACTGTAAAAAATTACAGTAATTTTGCCATGGTAAATCAGGAATGTTACATGTAATAACGTTGTGCATTTACCACAATAAATCATGTAAATTTTGTTTTACATTTTTTTTCTAGAATATTTAACATGGAAAAAGAAATTTCGGTAAATTTATAGCTTTTCATGTAAGTTTGAGATGTAACAAAAATTCAAAAGGAAAATACAGGAAAAAAACATGTACAATTTTGTATTTACTCTCAAAATTTACTTAAAAATGTAAAATTGACATTTTTTTGGGGTATTTAGTGCACTTTAAAAGTAATTTTACTAGTGAACTATTAATTTTGCTGTAAAAATATGAGGATCTTCTATATTTATTTGTTTTTACTTGAATTTTCGGGTAAAACTATAGATATCATGGAAAGTACGAAATTCATACGTCGCAATGTGATTGGTTATTGGATTATTTATCTGTGCGCGTAGGTAATTCTATTCGTTTGTCGAACTTATTATTGGCTCAATGATATCATGTACGTCACAAACAATCGTAGGTTCCGCGTAAGCGTGTTCATTCTTGATCCCTGGTTGAGCGATTCAGTATGACCTATTAGGTGCTATAAAAGAATTAGGAACGTTCCTTGCTCTCTTTATAAAAATACATATGAAAATTAGTGTTCGGTAAATATAGAGTTCATATAAATATTACATACGAATTTTACAGTACAATCTTTGAAAAACACATCAGCATGTGAAATTTACTAGATGGTAGAAATTTTACCTTATGAAGCAAATTTACCTGTAAAATTGTAGGCAACTTTGTTACCAACGATTTTACATGTAATTTTACTGCAACTTTTTTTACAGTGTACATGGATCCCGTAACAATTGAAATGTTCCTACTCTAACTAAATAATTTCCCTATGATTATTAATAACAAAAATATAATACATAGTAATAGTAGTCTTGCGACCATATGAATACTACTTTTGTGAAATGATGAAATATGTGAAATGTGATTAGTTCATATAATAGCCTGGAGAAGGTGTAAGAATCAGTAGATCCAGTAACAAATAAGAATAGTGGAAATAAGTAGAAATATAAAATAGATTTCCACCAACTTAGTCAAGAGTCTTTCTGGCCAGTTGTGGTACAAGATAGAATTTTATCGATAGGCTGTTGGGTGAACTAATTTGGTAAAGAAAATCGAATTTCTATTGTGGACCCTATTGGCATACAGAAAGAATACAGGGTGTATCAAATAAAAAAGTAAATTTTGTTTGGGTGTTAACTACACGACATATAAAGCACAAACCCACCGAAACCGGATTTTATCATTAAAGAATAAAAAAAAATAAAGTTTCGAGCCAAAAATTCTTTAGTCCGGGCCTGATGCAAGGAAACGTCATGTTAAGCACCCGCTAAACTGGTATTAAGAATAAATACATTGCCACTCATTAGTATTATTCTTAATGGTATGCCGTAAGTTCATTTAACGTCATTCTGAATAAATAAAGGCCAATCGGCCAGTGTGGCCTTGTAAAAATAGCAAAACTGAGGCATTTTAATTTTTTTATTTTTATAAAATAAACATTCCTTTTTTGTTAAGAGCATTCTACGTAAGTCAACAAAATATTATTTTTAATATCCTGATAAGACGTTCGAGTTTCACCGGATATGCGACTTCAAGTAGTTACAAAAAACGTAAATATTTTTCTTTTGCTTTGTCGAATCGAGAGTTAGTTGTTAATAAACGGTACCACATGAGTCTGAGTTTTTTCTTTCGGATTTATTTAATCATATAATGCAAAATGAATTGAATCGAATTACACAGAAATAAATGTAGATACAGAAAATTTGCAAACACGCCTTTTTACTATGATATCGTGCGAAAATGAATCTATACATTCCCGCGCTTTTGCCGATGCATTAAGCTTCGATTTTCTTTATATGAAATCATGATGGTCCTGAAAAGGATCGTTTTTTCGAGACGGGAAGAATTTAAATAAAATGTTCAAAGTGACTTGCACTCCAAGCGACGATCCACACAAAACTAACAGCGGTAATGGCTGAATGATAGTGGTATGTGGGGGTATACTCGGGACAGCATTTAGGTTGGGCACAGGTACGGCTCTAGCCCACGGCATTCATAAAATATTTTTTCTCGTTAATGCTTACAGATAGACCCTCTGTGCGTTAAGATTTTTTGATTGTATATGATTACAGCTGCTACATATTATTATATTTACATCTATATCTGATACACCCTGTATAGGGGAATTATAAACAAGGAATTCCACTGTTACCAATTTAGGTTTTGGAAGATTTATGATGTTTGGAGAATTTACAAAGGGGCCTACTTATACTACTGATGTTGGGTTTATAAATACTTAATTGATAATATGTGATGAATTAAGTGTTTATTATTGCTAGCTTCTTTATTGTATACCTTATTTAATAGATTTGGGACGATCTCACAGTAAAATACTAAACTTTTAGCCTAAGGAAAATCTATTGTACACACATTAGTGCTTCCATTATCATCAGTATCGATACAGAGAGCTAATTCAAGGTGCAACTATTCAGCCACCCCTTGCTTATGCACAGTTTGCCTAACCATCACGATATCTACTCCTATATAGCGCTTCCGTTTCGTCGCTAATGTGTTTGGTTGCGTGCCCGAATGCATTTCGGAGCTAATGTACCGAATACTCGTCCACATTCAACACTTATCTATCGGTGGCACGTTGAAAACAAACCTAGTTTCGGTGTAGCACTACGACACACGAGCCCAGAGCAAACACTCACTTCCATCGCAGTCTATGTGCAAACGCAAATACGGCTCTTTGTAGCGCATAGAAACGTAGAAAATCCCCGGTCATGTCAACGAAATTTTATTGATGGTATTCGAACGAGTAAGCCGAAACGGTTTTGAAAGTTTTTTTTTTTGCGAACGTTTTGGGTAATAAACAAATAGATTTTTTCCGGTGGATTGTGCGCGAACGATTTGTTGATTAAACCCGGAGGTATTTCGAAAGGAATTTATTGGGAAAAAATATCGATGTACAAAGTCTCATGCTTTCGTATTTTCTAATTGGTAATACAATAGGTGCAACATTTATAATGTACAGTGTGTAACTAAAGTTGCTTATAATGGTTGTTAGTTTTTAATTCGAAGGAATTTAAAAAAACAATATATGCTGATGTTTTTTCGTTTATTATTATGAACATTTTACTGTTGAGTTGGTTTGGCAAGCCACCTCTCTCAGCCTTATTACAATACAATAATTTCAATTCTATCAATCTCTTATCATTTACGCTGATTTACAAATTGTTCTTGATCAATGGAAATACAATTATTTTTATATATTTTGACTCGCATACCTAAGCACCTTTTCAGCTGGCCTAGGTCTTTCCATTTTAAATTTTGCTTTTCCTTCAAATTATTAGTCATATCTTGGCTATTAGAAAAAGTGAAAAAATCAACAACAAATATTGCAATAATAATCTGCTCCTTTTTACATTTTTTTACTATATAGGCATGGTTCTGATTTTGACTTAACATAACCCACTTCAATTAAACAATCATTTATTCTTGTATTCCATGCCCTTGCAGACTGTTTTAAGCCATAAATTGCTTTTTTTAAGTTTACGATCACAATTACTTGGACAGTTTGAACTAGTTGCATGCAACTGCTTATATACATTTTCGCTTAAAAACCCATTTAAAAAAGCTGTAACTACATCAAGATGTGTGATTTCAAAATTGAATTTAGCACTTATGGCAAACAAGAGCCTTAATGTTGAATACCTGAGGACTGAGGTGAATATGTCTCTTGAAAGTCCACACCCTGCTGCTGAGTGTAACCTTTTGCCACAAGTCTAACCCTATATCTGATAATTATTATCACTTTCTAGCTTTTTTTAAACACCCACTTACACTGTACCACTCTATCTGCTTCTTTTCTGTTTACAAACTCCCACTCTTGGTTGTCTTCAAAGGCTTGAAGTTCATCAGACATAGCTTGTTGCCACTTCTCCTTCTCTGGACCGTTTGTTGCCTCATCATAAGTAATCTCTTCGGTACACGACTCCAATTCATCTCCAACACATAAGTTTATAACACCATACCTATCAGGTGGTTTTCTGGAACTTTTTTCCAAGAATCTTCTTCAGATAACGTATGATAAGAATTCTCTTCAGTTGAACTTGTACTTATTTCTGAATCACACACATTCGTAGAATCATTCTGGTCTGTAAATGTCCCTTCATTTTCTTCTTCAGAATTTTCCTTCTGTACTGATTGCTAACGGCCAGGCTGTCGGAATTTGAGGAGACGTGGAGGCTGCTTCTTCGGCACTCAGAAGGATAATAATAATTTACGGCTATCAGTAATAAGGTCTGGGACTTCTTCCCAGATCCTCCCAGAGTAAGGTTTTTGCCATGGTTTTCCCTTACTCCGTGGCCATTGATTTTATATAAGTATATTATATATAATCAGTGTCCTTGGCGAATGCTGGAGATAACGAAAGTCGTTCCATGGGCGCATTTTAATAATAACTGATAGCTGACTGATTACAGTAGACTCGCGATTATGTGAACTAATCAGATTTCATATATTTTATCATTTTCTCAAAAGTAGTATTCATATGGTCGCGAGGCTACTGTATTATATTTTTGTTATTAAAAATCATAGGGAAATTATTTAGTTAGAGTAGGATCATTTCAATTGTTATGGAACCCATATAGTACTTAGAATAGGTAGCCTCGTGTAGTACCTTTTCAGGTGGAGCACGGGGTTAGGATGATTTGTAATAATTTAGTTTTCATAAATAAAGTGTACTGATTCCGGGTTATACAGTCTGTAACCTTTTGCGTTTTCAGAATATCCCATAAAACTATATTTCACTGCTTTCTTGTCCCATTTTAATCTTTTATTTTTAGGAACATGCATCATTACTGGGCTGCCAAATACTCTGACATGACTGAAGTCAAGCTTCCGTCCTGTCCATATCTCAATCGGTGTCTTATGGCCTAAACCTGAGGCTGGCGATGTATTCTTTAGATATGCCGTATTAACTGCCTCGGCCCAATTTTTTTTTTTTTTTCAATTTAGCATCGAACAATAAACATCTTGCACGTTCAACGATAGTTGATAGCTCGCTGAGATCATTCTGCTCCGGAGTATATGGGTTGCTCTTTTGATGGATTATACCAGTCTCTTTCAAATAGTTTTCCATCATGTCTGGGAAATAAACGAATGTCATTCTACTACCATCATCTACAAACAACACAAAGTATCTCGCCTAAAATAATGTAGGTAGATACAATTATTATTTTGATACATATTTTAACAAAAAAAAAGAAAATACGGTTATATAACATTGGAAAACAAACTAAAAAAGTATTTGCATTACCGGCAAAAGAAAAAAAAACTACAGCTTCAATTCTCATCTCATCCTTCTAGTGTCTACTCAATCGAAAAAAAAAGCAAGTGGAAAGTGAAAATAGACGTATTCCACATTCCATAAAGTGGTGCGTTCAAATTGAACGTGGGCTTTCTAGCAGTAACATTTTTTTTTTTAAGTATAATATTAATGCCGAAAATAATGTCAGGAATATTCGATATTCTGCTGCTTTAAAATTCATATTTTTGTATATTGAAAGGACGCCCTCCTGTCTACTTGAAGTTTGGATGACAGTTTCAGCACAGAGCAAACACAAGCGATGCTAAATTAATTTTATATTGTGATTTCAGTATTCTATAGTTTTAAAAGAAGCTTGCTTCCTAACTATGATAAAAGATCAAAAGGAAAGTTTAACTTGTTCACATTAATATTTATTTACTCGTAATACATATATTGCTACTTCAAGTTAACGGGGATTATATCGCTATACAGGAGGAAATCTTACAAATTCCAGCGTACACCCATCTGTATATAATTTTCTAATATGTAAAAAGTCGAAGGCGAAAAAGAAAAAGAAAACAGTCGGAGACGGTCGTTCAAGTTAGACATCCAAAAGTACAGCTTACTACTCACGATAAGTGATCACAAAATGAATGTAGGCTCCACCTACGCCTTTACTACAGTTCACAGACACTTTACAGATTGGTTATTGAAGCAAAAAAATATCGCCTATACGCTTGACGCGCTAGAAATAATAATAAAAGAATTACATGCAGGTTTAAAAAGGAATTACAGATATTTATTACAGAAACTGTCTCATACAGGCTTGTGATTTGGTTGCAATTTGGTACAGAATCCCAGAGTCGCTTAAGGTGGTTGCTCAGTATAAAAGAATATTTCGTCCACGCAGTAGAAAATTGCTATAAAAACAGTTAACTTACTTAAAGGTGATAAGCAAAAACCCCTTCCACAGAAATAATTGGAACAAAGTTAAGAGGGACAAATTTAATTCTTGATAAATTCCTGAGTTTAAATTATGCTACTGAAATGAAACTAAATTATCAAAAAATACTTAATGTTAACATTTTTTCTAAATTGTAAATTCACATCAAAAGCAAATTCAAAATAAATTAAATTGGTTGGCGTGTGTTGCCTAAATTGGCTGGTAATCTGGCAATAGTGGACCACAAGATCGTTATGTAACGGATTTGTGAATTTTTAAGTGGAAAGTAAAATATCACATGCAAGATACACAAATACTGTGTGGGATCTTTTATTACTCCCCACCCCAGCAAGATCACACAGTGATTTACAAAGGATCGAATCAAACACATCTTGAACTACATAATAATAAATAAACTTAGTAGGCGCGTGTGTAATCGGCTTTAAAAAATGGTGAGCAAGTCAACCCTTTCTTTGTTGCGCCAACATTCCAATAGTAGTATACACAGAGCATAAAGAAAATCAATTATAAGATATTCAATTTCAGCTTTTTTTTAAAGCAGGTAAAAGTAAATCTCCCGTTACTTAAATGTATTCATTCCATTTAGTTACCAACTCGCTGGAAAGGAGAAATGCGCCGACAGCATAATAATAAGTTTTCGATGGCTCTTTTTATTATATAAGATATACAGCATAAACGTCACACGTCAAAAAAAGTAAATACCTCGTTTAAAGTTTATATAAACAGACTTGAGAGGGCGCCACCGTCAGCGACACATTTTATACCCTCGCGTACAAGATTAATGGCGAGGTGAGATTCCGCCACACCCCTGTGACTATAAAAAAAATGTCTTCTTCCTCTACGGCTTCCCTTATTTTTCAAAGAAAGCCCTTCCCCCCTATACCAATACCCACTCCCGTCCGTCAACTATTCAATCTTTACGGAGGGTAACGCATTACTGGAAGGATTGGCCTACATCCAGTCCCGCTATCCCACCCATCCATTCGGACTCTTATCGTCTACGGGAATGTATTTTTTAAAGCGGTGTTTACCAGAGCTCGAATTACGTGAAGGTCTCGCCAGTCGGGGTAGATATAGTGGGGAATGTAGGAATCGGATCTGATGCGGGCGGCTGGAATTGAAGAAAGAGATCCTTTAAGTTGGGGCGAAGGAAATGATACCTGGAAATGGAAGTGCGTTGTCAGGTTAGGAGAAAGGTGCGATACGTTTTAGGACCGGGCAGTGGTGAATGAATTGCTTGAAGAATGCGCCAATGGTGTGGAGTAGGGAGACTGTAGTTGCATTTAGAAAGTTTGTGAGAGTAGATATATTTGTTGCCACAACAAATATTGTTTTGTTTTCTTTTAATAAACATTCAGTAACAAAAAAAAGTTTTTAAAAGTCTATTAAAACTATATCTTTACTAATAAACAGCTGCAATTAATATAACAGATTTTTATTTGTAAATAGTTCAGTGATAACTAACTTTATAATTTCTTACTTAAACACTAATTGAATTGTAGAAAACAAATTGAACAAATTCATCTGGTCACGTGCCCTTACAAATGAAAATCCATTTGTATTAATATCTCAGCAATTATACATAGCATAATCCTATTCTGCTTTTTTTTTCGTGTGTTGTGTCAAGTTTTAAGATTATATTCACCGCGTGTCGTCCACGAAAGCATCATCCCCACGAGCTACAAAGTCGGTTTGCGCAGACTGACTCCCACTCGCGACCGGCGTTTATAAAAGCCCTCACGAACCGCGGGCCAAGAGAGATTCCGCCTGCTACACTAGAGCGTCGGCCGACGGCTGATCTCGTTTGTTACGTTGTAGTGTCGGCCTTCGAGAGCACCTCGCGTAATTGCCGCTTCTCGTTTTATTGTTGCATTGGAGCGTCGCCCTATGCCTGATTCTTTGTAACTTCCGTTTGTTTTCGTTTATTACGTTGGAGTGTCGGCCTTCGGTTGCACCTCGCGTAATTTCTGCTTCTCGTTTTGTTGCACTATAGAGTCGGCCTATGGCTGATCCTTTGTAACTTCCGTTTGTTTCCGTTCACTACGTTGGAGTGTCGGCTTTCGGTTGTATCTGCCGCAATTTCCGCTTCCCGTTGTGTTGCATTAAAGCGTCTCTTTATGCCTGATCCATTGCGACTTTTGTTTGTTTCCGTCTATTATGTTAGAGCGTCGGCCTTCGGCTGTACCTCACATAATTTCCGCTTTCCTTTTTGTTGCACTATAGCGTCGGCCCATAGTTGATTCTTTGTAACTTTCGTTTGTTCCCGTTTATTACGTTGCAGCGTCGTCCTTTGGCTGCCCCTGGCGTAATTTTCGCTTCCCGTTTTGTTGCACTAGAGCGTCGGCCTATGGTTGATCCTTTGTAACTTCCGTTTGTTTCCGTTTATTATGTTGAAGCGTCGGCTTTCGACTGTACTTGACGTAACTTTCGCTTCCCGCTTTGTTGCACTAGAGCGTCGGCCTGGGGCTGATAATTTGTGAATTCCATTTGCTTCCGTTTATAACGTTAGAGCGTCGGCTTTCGACTGAACCTCGCATGATGTCCGCATCCCATTTTGTTACACTAGAGCGTCGGTCTTTAGCTGATCTGTGTGACTTCTGATTGTTTTCGTCCATTACGTTTGAGCGTCGGTCTTCGGCCGCACTTCACATAATTTCGCTTTCCTTTTTATTGCACTATAGCGTCGGCCCATAATTGATTCTTTGTAACTTTCGGTTGTTCCCGTTTATTACATTGCAGCGTCGTCCTTCGGCTGTCCCCTGGCGTAATTTTCGCTTCCTGTTTTGTTGCACTAGAGCGTCGGCCTATGGTTGATAATTTGTGAATTCCGTTTGTTTCCGTTTATAACGTTCGAGCGTCGGCCTTCGACTGCACCTCGCATAATTCCCACTTCCCGTTTTGTTGGACTAGAGCGTCGGTTGATAATTTGTGACTTCTGCTTGTTTCCGTTTATTACGTTAAAGCGTCGGCTCACGGTTGATGTCACATAATTTCCACTCTTTTCTCGACATACAAATTTACATGTTAATTTGTATCACCAGTTTCACTTTTCGCAAATTAAAACAAATTTGCTAGTTAATCTCTGTTTGTTATTAGAATACCGCTTCAGTAGTTTAATCATTCTTAAATGTTTAAATCGCGAATATACTAGTTTATACACCGGCCTTTGTTCTATCACGTAAGCAATTAAAATCACCGGCGTCAAGCCTTTTATTTATATTGTTGTTGTGCTGTCTTAGACTATTTATACTTTCACATTTTATATGTACTTTTATATTTTTCGTTATATGTATTGACGTTTTCTACACAGCTGCTGTTTCACAGAAAAAGAAATAAGCAATGAACAATATTTCATGTTATCGTTTTCTCTATTTTCAATATGGTCGCAACCCTTCGCATTAAGGGTTGGAGGTTGCTGAGCCACTTGCTTTTTAAACTTTTATAGGTCAATGTAAATTCAGATAGTACTTACACAGAATCGGGCTGTGCAATGCCAACTGGGTTTAGAAGGCAAGGAGATACTTTATTTATGAAAAACTTAATAATTACAATGTATCCTTAATCTCATGCTCCAGCTAAAGCCACTACATCTCCAATTTAAAAGAATGCTGCGTAACTTCTTACTGGAAAATATTTTTTATAGTAGTGACGAATTCCAGATTGTCTATGAGCTCCCATATAGAACACTTGTTGTTGGGCATATATTCATTCTAGTTTTTTATACATTACATAGCACATCTTCCTCTACCTCCTCTTGTCTCGTCTGAACTATCTGTTTGATATTTATATTTTTATCTTTATGTTTAGATAATTGTTGACAATGTCGATGATTTTTAACCTAATGGCCAAATAATTCATTTATATATTATTATTACATGAAGCTACCTATTCTATGTACTATATGGATTCGATAACAATTAAAATGTTGCTACTCTAACCAACTAATTCCCCTGTGATTATTAAAAATAATAATAAAAATAAATAAATCGGTGAGCTATCAGTTATTATTACATTAAACCTTATTCTGAGAACAAGACCTTATGGGAAGTAGGCCCAGAGCTTGCAATAGATAGCCAGCAAACTGATATGCTTCCGTGTTTGGAAAAGTAACCTCCACATCCTTTCAATTCCGATAGCTGTGCCGTCTCTAGGTAGCTCTTTAGCTTTTCGCAGAACATGAAGCTGACTCTTTTGTCAGTGGAAGGATGAACCGTCGCAATGAACTAAGAGTAAAGAAAGCAACAGCAGTAATTTTCACTCCCCGTTTTCTTGGACTAGAGCGTCGGCCAACGGTTGATTCTTTGTAACTTCCGTTTGTTTCCGTTTACTGGAGCGTCGTGCGTAATTTCTGTTTTGTTGTATTATAGCGTCGGCCTATGGCTGATCCTTAGAAACTTTTGTTTGATTCGATTTATTACGTTGGAGCGTCGGCTTCCTACTGCACCTCACGTAATTTTCGCTTCCCGCTTTGTTGTACTAGAGCGTCGGCCCATGGTTGATCCTTTGTCACTTCCTTTTGTTTCCGTTTACTACGTTGGAGCGTCGGCCTTCGGCTGCACTTCGCGTAATTTCCGCTTCCTGTTTTGTTGCACTAGAGCGTCGGTCTATGGTTGATAATTTGTGACTTCCATTTGTTTCAGCAGTACTTCTAATATTTAACAATGACTAAATCCGAATTACTCTAATCGATAGTAATTAAATTAAAAAATTTTAAGGCAAAGAGGCAGTTGACCAAATAAAAAGCTACTAAAATTCACTGAAAAAAAATTAATAATAAATACGCCTGTACTTTACGCAGACAATTCTGAATACTAACTGTGCCATTTTGAAAACAGAATCGTGTACTCGTTTTCAAGCAACAGCTCCAGTATACACACTGACAATTCGATCAAATGATGGCATTTATTGGTACTTTCACTTACTTACGATACATTCATCAATTCATCCTTTCGCAATACATTAACTCACTTTACCTCTTATTTTTTTTTTACAGAATTACCACTCAGTGAAGGGGTACTAAGCGAAGGAGAGTCTCCCCATTCGCGCTTACCGTTGAAACATGCTCGTCGACTGTATGAGGGAACGTTGCTACTAGTCTGCCAAATGGAAAGTGGCTTTATTACCGACGCCATTTCAGCGTAATAGCGTCTTCGCGGGGAGAAGAAAAAATCCTCTCAACGCTTTTTTTCCCCACTCGCTCTTCGTACGGGCGGGGCACGAGTGCCTGAAAGGGGGTGTCGGTACGCGCGCCTATGGATGTCGTGATATATTGAACGTTATTTACGCGCGTAACGGATGGATGTGTTCGCAGGAAGATACGTCTCGTGCTGGCTGAGGCCGAATTTTGCGGTGATTTTAAAGAGTGCTCTGGTGTAGGTGCTACGTCCTTGGAGGTGGTGGGGTAGAGAAGAGCGTGGAAACTTGGAGGAGGGTTGCAGTCATGGGATTGGAAAGATGGCCCCCGCTTCTGTTGGGTTTTCTGTGCTTGAGGATCTTGGTGAATGTTATAGGACAAGGTGAGTCTTTTTTTTTACAAGGAATTTATATATACCTATTTATGCGGTAAGCTAAATTACTTTTGTCTACTGATGGATTAAACAAATTAAATACGAATCGACCCTGTATGAGTAGATTATACCAGGTGGAGGTAAACTAAAAGATTTGTTTCCTAAAAAATTCTTTAATGATACGTTACTGGTTTCGTCTTATGCGCACATGATCAAAGAGTTAATAACGGTAAAGATTTTCATTCGCCAAAAATAAATTACTCTGATTGTTAGTATTTGTGCTGTTGGTGAGTATACAGAAGAAAACTGATTATACACTCAATGCAAAACTTGCAAAACATTTGATACATTTGAATTTTTGTTCATAAAGAAGGAATGTTGTGAGACACAACAATATAACAACATTTACGCGTTATCGTCCATAAAAATTAAATTAGTCTATATGAATAGAACAAAATGAACCACGCCGTCTTCTAAAATTGTACTTATAAGTATTTCGCACCAGTACGGAGCCTCCGCTTTGGCTAATCCTTTCCACAATATTGCATTACGCAAATAGTTCTTCCTGTCTTCTCCAAATCCTTTCCCGGCCATATGATGATTTTAGACAAATTCTGGATTCATCCATGAATAACACGTTACTTCAATCGCTGGATGAGGCTTCGTGTAGCGTGCAAAAGCTAGTCGAGTTCCATAATGTGCCACAGATAGCTGTGGACATATATAGCCATAAATTGGCTATAACTAACAGCTTCTTGCGGGTTTCGCCGTGTGTCAAAACTTTCGCTCGACGTTTCGCTGTTCATACTGACAGCTTCTTCAGGATAACTGAACTGATTCTCCATGGTCCGACATTCTTCTTATATACGCCCCTGGTGCATCTAACCGTGTAGTTTCCGCTCCATTGACCGTGACGGTTCGTAGTAGGCTCTTCCACGTGTTGCTAAGGTGGTACCTTTCTTCTCTGTTAACGGTTTTATTCTTCTCTATTTCTATGGCTTCCCCTGATGAGTCTTTTTCCCGTTAGTTCTCTGGTGGTAATTATTACTTTTACATTCTTGAAATCCATTTTGTGTCCGGTGTCGTGCTATGGTGTTCTGCCACCGCTGATTGCTTGGCCCTTCTTAATCTTTGCGTCTCTCTCGTGTTCTTTTATTCTTATGTCGATGGCTCTTCCTGTTTGTCCGACGTAACACTGTCCGCATTGGCATGTTATCTTTGTAGAATACCGTCTGTGCGCCCCTTGGGTATCTTATCCTTTGCGGTCGGTAGATTCTGCTGGATCGACGTTGCAGTCCCGAACGCGTACTTGTACGTTACGTTTCTTCCAAATTCGGCCTATTTTTCGGTGACTCCTGCTGTGTAAGGTAAATGACGCCATCCCTCTTCGTGGTTCTGTAAGTTGCTCCAGTGTCGTCTTCTTCTTAGTGGATTCTCTTATGTCGATGTCAGTGTAACCATTCTTCTTTAGTGCTTTCTCCAAATGTATCTTTTTCAACTGGTAAGATGTTGTTCGTCACTGATGTTTCGGCTCTGGATAGTAATGTTTGTATTAAGTTCTTCTTCTGCATCGGGATGATGATGAGATCTTGCATGCAGATATCTATCGGTGGTGCGTCTTCTTTTAAATACTGCGTGCTGTAGCATTCCCTCTTTTGTTTTCTTTGACCATAACATCCCGGGAGGGGCGATTTCCATTTGTATTCTTTCTCCATGGTAAACTTGATGATGCTGGGTGCTGGTGAGTTTATGTGTTCCAAAGAACTGTTGTAGTTTTTTCTTCTCGGTGTTGCCATATTACAAAGTATCGTCGACATATGCGTAGCAACACTGGGTTTCCACAATCTCGCTGCAACTTAGGTAGGCTTCTTTCTTCAAATGCTTCCATAAAACAAGTTTGAGCTATTACTAATGTGTGGTATATATAAACTAAGCAGGCTATTTTTGCACTTCAAGCAATGTTCAAATGCAACAATGACAAGTTTTGGCATTTAAAATGTTACCCTCCACATTTATTTCTTTTTATCAACAAAAGAATTATTCCTTGTTTGCTGGCCAAATAAAATTAAAAAAGGCAGCAAATTGATAATAGAGATATATTTTTTGGATTCACGAATGCATATTTAATGGAGTTGGGGTTTTTTTTAACATCTTTAATCAATCAGAAATGGTATCCCATGTAACTATACGAAATTTACGACAATTAAACATGCTAATTAATTCAAATTGAATTTTTACTATAGAAGACGTAGCATATGTGACTTATCACTGCTTATCTAACAAATTAGGATTCGTTTAATTAAACTCATCCAACACCATTTTCCCTTTCTACATCACTTTCATCTACAACCTTCCATCAAAACGAAAATCATAGGCGTAAATCATCTCCGACCGTACGACAAATCCGCCTAATAAAACTGAGTGAAGGCCAGCCCGATTTTTAACGCTTCCAATTCGTCAAAAAATAATAAGGCGATACGATCGCAAACTCAGGCCAATTCCCGAAGGAGATCCTGTCATCCCGTGGCCCATACTCCCTAACTCTCTCTGCCCTCTTTCGCCGTTTGCCCGGCCAGAATCTCATCTATAGCGGCCGTAAAAATAAAGTAAATGCCATAAAGAAGAGTCTCAGTTCCGTCCGGAGATTGCTAATTCCGTTCCGTGCTCGTTCTTTCCCTCTTCTGTCTAGACTATCGCGATCCTAATTCTGTCGTAGCGTAAACAGCAGAACGAGTAAGCGTACATGATTGTACTTGTACTCGTTTCCTTATTGTTTATAGCGCTGTAAGATCATCTGCAATACTGTACACTGCTAAGATGCTAACATTTGTTCGTAACTTCGTTATGTTAACATCAGCACTGATGCAATATAATATATAACGAAATCGTTTCCGTAATATTTGACAGATGTTAACTCTAACGCGGCATTTTGAACATTTTCTCTTCCTTCATAGCATACCCTCCCAGGAAAGGTAACTGTCATACTTCAACTGATATTATGCTTATTAACGTCAGGTGACTATTACTGGTACTAAAAGTTCCACTCTCCCTTTCTTACGTTATAGTGTCGGCCTACGGGACTGATCTGAATTAACTTCCATTCTCCGTCGGCTGTGTTCCAGTATCGGTCTAGGTACTGATCTGGGGAAACTTTAGTTTTCCGCTTCTTGCGTTTCAGTGTAGGCCTACTGGCACGATCTAACTACCGCGTTCTAGTGTCGGATCTGACGTAGCTGGGACCTTCGGTTTATTACGTCCAGTGTCAGCCTACGGGACAAATCTGACACCTTAGACGCAGGATTGATCTGACCTGACTCGACTTTTGTTTATTTTATATTGGACTGATCGGACGAAAGTTTTGTCTGTAGCGTTCTAATGTCGACCCACGCGACTGATCTGACGTAACTGATGTCTTCCACGCACTGCATCCTACTTTTGTCGCACGGGATTGATCTGACCTACCTTGACTTTCGCGTATTTCGTTCTAGTGTCAGGCTATGAGACTGATTTGACTTGACTTCCTCTAGCCGTCTGTTGCATTTCAGTGGCAACCTACAGGGCTGATCGGATGAGATATTTGTCTATTGCGTTCTAGTGTCGGCCTACGAAACTAATCTGTTGCGGAGCAGTGGCAACTTATAAAACTGAGCTGAAGAAATGTTTGTTTATTGCGTACTAGTGTCGGCCTATAGGACTGATGACGCACTTGATGTAGATTGCGCTTTCGGTGTGTTACGTCCAGTATCACCCTACAGAGGTGATCTTTCTTATAACAAGTGTATTACACAAAAATACTGTAAATAAATAACAAACTTATTTACTGTATTTCGAGATTAACAAATATATGTTAATCTACACAATAGATGGTTAATATATATTTTTTTTATTATATGGCAAAACAATATACAAACAAAATCGATTCGCATCTTCGTTTCGTAAATTTAAATTGTGGATATATAATATAATATATCTAATAATAATATCCTCAAGATGTGGTGAGGAAAATCACAATTTTTTTTGGAAACTTACGGTCTCAAATAAAGTTTTTATCGATTTGTGTTTTGTTATAATGTAAAATATTTTTCATAACATAGACAATGCTGAGAATACAATAAAAAAAATTCAGGCAATAATGAAAATTATAATCGTTCTTTGTTATAATGTAATATATACCTATTGTATACATAGGTATCCCGGATTGAGATCATAATAGGTATAGTGGATGACAAAAGTGTAGGTATGAATTTCATACTTTTAAAATAAACCCTTCTTGGTTTGTTCTTTAATTCTTGTCGATTTTTTAAAATCAGCCAGGCCTTTACTGTTGAACAGGTAAAGTGTCTTTTCTGTTAGCATTCTCGATAAGCTAATAAATGATCGATTGTTCATTTGATGTAACCGAGGATAAAAATCGCTCTTTAAGCACATCACTGTTTGTAACCCTTCTTATTTCCTTTATATAGTTTTCTGTATCAAAAATGTAGATTCTGGAAAGGCCATTTATTTAATCTAATGCTATGACCATATCGAAGGTGGTTGGCGAGTTCAGAGTTACGATGCAAAAATATGTAAATTATGAAGGAAGCCAAATACAATAATCGTTTTGTTATTAATACCAATTAATAAATAGTTTTTGCTTAGATAGTGTCAATCAGTTATTTGCGACGCTAATTTTAATGAAAACTTTACTTTAGATCTTTTAATATTAGTATATTACAATTGGACAACTTTTTTCGGTAAAAAATTGGCATACTGTAAGCAAAAACAAGTACTTTACCTGAGGCAAAATAGACAAAATCAAAGTAGGCCGGTCGTTACGAAATTTTATTATTAAATAAATTTTCTAACTTTCTATTCCAAACAAGTTTTATTAGTAATATTTTGGCATACTGCTAACAGAAAAGGTTTTTTTTGTCTTACATGAATAGGATATGTAAATTAACAAAACATAGACATGGGGCTTGCAGTTCAATAATGCTTGATGACGATTGAAACTGGTCGCAAGTTACTTAAAATTGAAGAATCTTGTGAGAAAAAAGAACCTTTTACATTACATACCTATAACTTCATTTTACAGAGTTAATATGGATCACTCAAACATAATATATTTGACGTAAAACAAAAGCATAATCTGCAACCTTCCTAATAAAATGATAAACTTGGCTCAAACATGCAAATTAATATTTAGTACAACGTAAAAACTGAATTGAAGCGGTAAGAAGAAAAAAGACATGTGCAAGAAACGAAAATAAAGAATTGCGTGCTACTAAACAATTAGAGTCCTAAACTATCCAAATTTATACATAACTCATTTATTATAATTTTGTGAAGGTTACTAAGGCAGCGTTGGTGGGACATGCTTTAGCATTATTTTAAAAAAAAGAGTGGTAAACACTTTGTACGTATTGCTGTGAACTGATTGTCCAAGCATACAAGTTTAAAGAAATTAAAAAATGACAAATAATTTAGCTAGCTCAGCAAATATGAAATTAAAAGGGCGCCAGAGATTCTTAGATCTCAGAGTAACTTTCATGAAAAGTAATAGTGGGCGTTTGTAAAATTTGACTTTCTTTAAAATCCCCAAAAATAGAAATGGCTGATTCAAAAATAAAAGAACTATTTAAGATGATATTTGAAATCATTAACTTTTATTGTAAAAAGAAAAAAAAAAAAACATTTAATTAACAACAATAGGGGAAAAAACCTTAAGACAGAAGGTCTTGGATTAAAATAACCTTGTGAATTTTACATTAAAAAAGGACAATGCAAAATCCTTTAGCAAACAAAATGGTAGATTCGTTCTAGAAGGAATTTTCATATACACAAAAAATCCACGTGGTCTCAAAAATTCACAGCAAACTAAAATTTAAATTAAATAAACGTGGAGAAACAAACAAAAACAAAATGAAACTTAAAAAAACAAGCTCTAAGCTTCTCTTCACCTACCCCGAGGTGATTAAAATACTATAAAATTAGAACAAAGAAAAAAAAGAAAATTTAAATTCTAAACGCGATCACTTCTAAAACGAAAATTATTAACGGGCCTTATACAAAAACTGTGCACAATATTACAACGCCAATTAATAAGCTGAGATGTCTGAATAATGATAAAAATTAATAAAATAACGAACAAATCCTAACAAATGAAAAATCGCAAAATGGATGCAACGAAAATTTACATATACTTACATTCGCGACAATGATTCAGACACTGAGCCCTAAAAGAGGCGCTACTACGCATATATACAAAATTAGCAACTGCGCGCGCTGCGTCAGCCGCATAAATCATAGAATAAGCCTTATAAGAAGGACTTAACACAAGATAAACAAATGCTAAACATATAAAGGAAAGAAAAATAAACTAACTGAACAATTAAATACATCAAACAAAACTACTAAATTCTTAGCAAATACACACATATTAATCTAAGTGAGAATTTGCGCGCGGCAAAGCCAAAACTTGATCTTGGAAAATTAACAGCATAGAGTTCAAACAACCGGGGAGCCATGCCATAGCAGTATGTATGTATAAAATAGAATTTGCTCTAAATATATTAAATCCACCAATTTGCCTAAAAGGCAGCACAGTACTCCACCCACACAACCTAAATGCGGAATATTACGTAAGCAAAGTAGCGTCAGAAGTACCTTCGCCTTTCGCGGAATCATCTCGACTCGAGAACAACACACATCTTTATTGTATCATCAAATAAACCTTTACGGCCGTTTAAAACGAAAAGACGCTGTCTGCCTTAGTACCGTGCCCCGCCCTTAGCTTAGCTTTTTTTTATATAAATGCGCATCGGCATCCCGCCTTTTTATTACGAGTTAGGAGTTGAAAAGGGGAAAAAAAAGTCGGTGGGGAAGCAGAAAGGGGTGGGGTAAAGATGGTCGATTCTCTTTTTTTTTGTGTTCGGTAAAAGGTTCACGTTCCTCAAAGTACGTCCCTGGATATGGAAGTTGGAAAGGTCCAAAGGAGACCGTCTGTTCGAGATGAAGTATCCCGAAAGATTAAAGTCAATAACATCTACGTGTTGATGTTCGTAGTAGTTTGTCTAGTAAAATTATCTTTCGGGTACTTTGTATGAGTTACGAGAATTTATATTCTAAAATGCGAGTCAAAAGCAGTTGTGTTCATCAATTATTAAGATGAATCTGGATGACAGGTTAATGAGATTATCTACCAGTAGATGCCTTTAAACGAACTAATCAGAATATTTCAAATTTGAAAAAAAAAAAAAATTGAGAGCAGAGAAGAGAAAAGAAAAAAAGTCAATTAAAAATAATACAATACTCAATAAGAATTCTTGTGACTTTTCGATATAGAAAGACAGTATACTGATACTAGCATTGCTTAAGCCTGCTTCTTCCATTAAATCTCTCCACAAAATTTGATTTGATATTGCAGCTTTAACTTTCTGTTGTTCCGCGTAAGTTTCTGCAACCGTGAGTGACTTCCAACCACCATGTCCTTTTAATTCTAAAACACTTCCTCCTGCATCTGCAAGCATAGTGGCAGATAATCGTCTTAAGCTATGCGGATCTAGCAATCTCAGATAACTAACTATTTGGCTTGGTATTTTTCAAACAGCTTTTAATATCTATAGATTGACTAGAAAACTTTCCACTATTGTAACTGACAATCAGTCGATTATGTTGTCGCTGATGATCTGAGACTGGGGTATTTTCTATACAGTGTGAGTCGTTAAGAATTGGAAATCTGGTAACTGGGAATAGTAGAGACTAAAACATGAGGATTGGGCTCAACATGCTTTATACAAATGTTCAAGTTAATAATTTTATTTCTAAATTTCCCGATAATTTAGCAAGTTTTCATAAAGTGAACGTGAAAACTGGTATTACTACGTTTTTCAGCACGATGAATAGGAATTTGCCATCATTTTTATAGTTGCTCATAGAGGGCGCTAGTTACACCCTGCTGAATAGGTAAATCGAAGCTTATCTTTTTTGTGTGTTCAGAATCACATAAACCGAATAGAAAATTTGAAAGAGCAATCGTTTTTACATGAAAAATACATACTTGTTTAATTTTGATATCTTGATCCGTTTTCGAGATATTTGCATTCGAATGTTTCACTGCGTTTCGTGCTACTAGCCTAAGTTTTAATTCTTAAAATTCAAAGTTGGCTTATCCATCTGACAGCTATTGTGAAGCTTGTGTCAAAAAGTAATAAGCAAGCAAGCTTACCTTATTTGCACAAGAACAAGAAGTAATAAAAAATGCCACGGCGTAATGACTTTTCAAAGGGTGAAATGCGAGATATGATTTGTGTTTTTGCTCAAACAGATTTTAATGGACTTGCTGCAGCCCGGAGATTTTTACAATTATATCTAAACCGCAGGCAACCAAACCATAAACTTTTTAGAAATCTTTATAATCGCCTGGGAGAACTGCGTGTTTTCGTCCTAAGCGTCATAATGGTGCTCCAAAAACAATTTCAGTAGAACAACAGGAGAAGGTTCTAGGGAATTTAGAAATAAAATTATTAACTTGAACATCCTGTATGTCCTAAACGAGCAACATTTGTATAAAGCATGTTGCGCTCAATCCTCATGTTTTAAATTCTACTGTTCCCTGTTTCTAGATTCCCCATTTTTAACGACTCACACTGTTTATTTCAACCATATTTTTCAAGTCTCTCCTTTCGTTGCAAATAATACATCTAGATTTTTAGTTTCGGACGTTGACATTTTTAATACAAACATATTATCGATATCTTTCACATGTGCAATGCTGATTTTATAATACCCATCTCTTCTGCAAGCATCAGCAGTGCCAAAAGTTACCACAATCTAAATCTTCTGTTTGAAGACAGTTTGTAGATACTCAGGCATCAATTGCTAGATGACAATACTCCTTAAATAGAAAATTACAATTCGTATCCACTCTAACTTTTCCTAGTCTATTAGAAAAATAATGTTTATACAGTGCTCTGTCGGGTCTGGTCTTTGGCTAAAATTACTTACCACAAATTGAAAATCTTCCCTTTGTCCTCTTTTTCTCTACAGTCAGTTGAATATTTCTTAATTTCATTGTTGGAATAGTGGATATTATTTACAACGCGAAATGAAAAAAAATCCACTGTACCAACTGCAAGAGACTTAAAAGTTCCTGAACCACTATATAACACAAAATTATTAAAAAAGAAGCGAATATCTTGTAAAGCATAAACATTAAGCGCATGGTATGTTAGATGAATTTGACATAAAATTCAGAGTAAAATCCAAATTTGAAATAAAAATATTACCTTTTGTTACGGTTTTTTTACTTCGCTTGCCTCGAATTAGTTTTGCCCAATTGACCGTCTATTTAGATCATTTTATTCTATGTTTACATCTTTTCGACGTTAGAGGGCACCTCTATGTCCGGTTTCTTATTTTATTTATCTGTTTTCTGATTGGTTGTGTGACGTTTCCTTCCTTCCGGCTTGCTGGCCATTCTTTTGCGGTTTTAGACGTGTTCTTACGAGTACATTTTCCTATTTTGGAAATTTTGGATATTTTGTGGATTTAATTGGAAGTTTACTGGAAATATTCATTGGCTGTATATTCGCTGGTGTTTGGTGTGGAATTTTCGTGAATATTACAGCGGCTATAATTTGAGAACACACGCATCTGCACCGCCATATCTGTTTCTTTCTCCTCTTCGTTGTAAAACCTCGTTATTTAACGGTAAGCAGATCTTGTTATTTCTTTTAAATCACTAATTTTGAGGTTTCTGTGTTTTTAGAGGTTCTTTTACCTCCCCCCTCCCCCCCCTCCCGTAATTTTAATTTTGGAATTTTCCCATCGTTTGTGTGAGATTTTGAATGGAATCTCGCCACTGCACACATTATATTCATCAAAATTGACATTTCTCACGAAAACTGGCATGTTTGTAGATAAAACGTTGAAAGACACAGACACAAAATTTCTCTTGATTGCACTCATGACTGAAAAACACTCATTACGTTCGCAATAATAATAATAATCATGATTTTTTACATTTTTGTGTCTTAAATAATCATATTTCAATGACTCCTCAGCATTTGAATAAGCATAAAAAAAGCTCAGAACAAATTATGGAGTAATTCCGAACTTTTACCATACGGAATATAAATTTGGCTACGAATCAAATCGGTTCACACCTCGAGGGGTTCCACCGCATTAATAAATAATCCACCATCGTTCTGGGGATCGAACGCTTCTACCAGCACACCATCCAAAAGTTTTTAGGCAATTCTTCGCGACTTACTGTTCGCTTCCAATCGGAATTTATGGAGTCTCGGTCATTAGTTATCGCGGATAAGATAGTGTACGCCCAGCAGTTTTATCTTAAACGATTCTGTTGATTTTTCTCTTTGCGAGAGAGTCGTAAACCTCGAGCTGATGTCGCAATTTTACTTTGAAATTCCGAATGTGTTATAAGAAAGTGTGTTTGGTGGGAGGATGGTAGGAAAGATATGATTATTATTAATACAGTTTGGGAATGGGATAGGTTAAAGGTTGTAGCTGGATAGGCGTGGGAAAATGGCCTCTAGAAATGAATTTTGAAAAGAATTCATAAGAACATAATATATGCTGGGTATTTTATCCTCTATGTCTCCACTCCTCTTAAAATAATTAGAAAAATGTTCGTTAAACACATTATTTTTATTTTTTGTAGAAATAGATAGAAAAAAAAGTTTTTAACACTGCGTAGGCTTTCACGGCCGGTGTAACTATACTGAACTGTCCAGTTCAGTTCAGTTATCCTGAAGAAGCTGTCAGTATGAACAGCGAAACGTCGAACGAAAGTTTTGACACACGGCGAAACCCGCAAGAAGCTGCTAGTTAAAAAAAGTTTTTTTTTTTACATTTAATTGCAACGAATTAATTATCGATGTTTAAAACTTTAAAAATGAGCAAATATAGTAACAACTTCAAAACATTCCTATAATAAGGATGGTGCTCTTCTAATACAACTAATATTTTTAATCGTCGGAATGTCACGGAAACTTCAAAGTTTATGCTACCAGCCGCTGGAACATGATAGGAATGGTATTATTACGTGCTTGTGACCAATATGGGGAATAATCATTTGGTAGTAGCTACGTTTCAGCGACACCTTTTGAACTGATTCCGCGAAATTTCACTTTACTGGAATTCATTATTTTTTTTTCACATTCTTAGCCACCCTCTGTCATGAACCTTCCGTAAAGCTTTGATTGTATTCAAATTGCCTAAGTTTGCATGTTGATGGTGTACGTAAGGCCGGCACCACACTGGGCATAATTCTGTCACGTAAATTCAGTCGCGTAATTCGCGTTTAGATTATGGGAGTAGCCCAAATAACAACTCAAGTAATTCATCCATCGTCAACAATCTCTCGTCGTGAATTCGCGTTTCCCTTGAAAATGTATTTTTTTAATGCAAAAACGTAAAAAACGGCTACATTAAGCGGAAATTCCCTTCCATGTTAATTTCAAGCGAACGGAATTTACGCAGCGAAATTTCAGTCAGTGTGGCGCCGGTCTAAGAGTATCTGTAACTCACAAATAGAAATACTAAATGTACTCCGATCATTTTACACGATTTCAGGCTTATTAAGGTCAAAACCATTACAAACTTTCTGATAAATTCGATGATGCTGCTTGGAAAAATGATAACTAAGTTTAAATTTCATTTTTTTTAATAATTGTACAATTCTGAAATTGTCCATATAGGCGTCTATGTGAGTTTTCAAATTATTCCGGCAGATTATAAACCAACAAATGTTTATTGATAATAATAATAATGCTTTTAGTACAGTACTACAGAAAAGTTAACTTTTGTCCAGCATTATGACATCGTTGAACGTTTATTAACAGCAGTGGTTAGTAAAATATGCGTCTTTAAATTATCTATCACTTAGCAAAAGTAAGCTTGCAGTAGTGGCCACCAAATACACTTTCCTTAAAGTTATAGTTACTGCAAAGTGCAAGTTGACCATCGGCCTATGACTGTATATTTTTTATGCCGTGATTAACTAAAAATTGATTAACATTTCTTATTATCTTTCTGTCAAATACAAAACATTTAGCATTATTTTCAGATTTTTTAATTAAAAAAAGAGAGTCGAAACTTAAAGAAAAAACTAAAGCTTTACTAAGGCGCGATTTCCCATTAGAACAAGATACTATTTAATACTACTCAAGACAGGCTACAAAAATATCATTCTAAACTCTAACTATATAATGTTAAATAACTATGTATACAGGTATATTGCTTATATTTCAAGTAGTTATTAATTAAGGAAGTAAATCAAACAAAAGGTCTATTTCCTCGCCTTTTATTTCATTTACTTCCTTAATTATTAACTCACACAGAATCAAATATATATTATAGTTATTAATTGTTTACTAGTTAGGACATCCTTAGAATTGGTAGGTGGTATACTTTCTTATAAATTTACTTCCCCCAAAATACAGAACGGAGAAAATTTGATATCATAACGTGAAGCGAAATAAAAAAATCCCGCAAGAAACTCAGACGGGAAACAAAGGAAAACATCAAAAGATATTTTTATATTAATTATACTGCTGCTTATAATTCGGAAATGGGTACGAAAATTATGCAGATTCTGATGCGCAAAATATGAAAGAACCCATCATTTACCCGGAACAAGAATAATCCTTTTCCCTTTCTTTTTTTTCTTCAATTCTCCTCATTATTACTTTCTCTTGCATACCTTGCATCCCTCACGACGAAACAAGAAAACCAAGATAAATAATTCTATAGGCATCTCGGTGCCGCTTTTAATAAAAAAAATATCCCTCCATTAATTAAAGGAGCGACTCAGTTTTCCTTTCAGCTTCCGTCATTTTCGTACGGAAAATATGTGCTAAAACTTGGAATTATAAAGTAAAGAGAGGAATTTCTTAGTTGTCTTGGGAATCTTGATAAAAAAAAAATATATTAAAAACGGAAGTGAGGAAATGTTGTACACAAACGAAATTTGTGAGAAATCTAAAAAGAATTTCTTTTATGCCGCTCAAATTCTTAAGTTTTAATTTTACGTGTCGAATTTCATTTCTTCGTCTATAAACTGTCTTACTTTAATTTTCGATTCGGCCAGAGACTTCGAAGATGCAGAAGTAACTACCTCGGATTTTTTTTTCAATATTTTATTATAATTATGGAATAACCTTGTGAAGCATACAGTGCATCCAAAAAAGAAGGTACTTTTTTACATCCGAATATTTTCCTAAAGTGTTGCTTTCTTAAATATCCAGTATTTGTTTGTCGTTTCTTGGTCATTATCTATTTATTTGCCGGCGTATAGAAAAACAGGTCTTATTATTATTATTATAAACTGGACTGTTTTTCATAGATCTCTTGTGCTTTTTATTCCTGACAAGGCCCATGATACTTTATCTCCCATCAGAATACTCTTACATATTTAATTTTTTTCTGTTCTTTTTTTTTTATTTTTAACGTTACTCCTTGTCATTCGAGTTGGTTAGCTCTTTCAAATTCCCTTTCTTCACTGTATTAAGGTTGATTTATTTACTCTCATTTAATATTTCTATTCGCATCTCCATGTATTTCGTTTTTTCCTCGCTACTGGGCAACTATAATTAACCCTAAACCTACCAAGGTTTGCTTTTGAGGCACAATTGATTTTGAAATTGCTGGAACTTTGTAAGTTAACTGTCCACAGACTGGAGGATTTTTGTATTCTCAAAATAAACTATTTAACACAGAATGACATAAAATTTTTTTAAAAACATTTTTCCTATTTTACTAAAAAAATTAAACATAATTTACCGACACGTCCTACCAAGGTGTGTCTGTGAGGCACATACTGTTATTATACTATAAAATGCATTGCTACGTTATTTAAAACTAGTATGTGGTAAATCCCCCGTAATAAGATATGCTTTATATTTCGGGACTTTCCCCTTGTATAAGAACTTCCAGTTGCATATGAAGGGGAATTCCCTAAATGCGTTTTGCTAAAACAGTCAGCTTACAAACTGCATTGCTATCAGTGTATTTGTGACTTTCCTAACGAACGCATTGGCCGTTTTAGGTGTTTCTATGGTTATTTTATTTCTTTTACCTAGTGGAGAGTATAGTATAGACCAGGTAAGCAAAATAAAATTTGATTGACCCCAGTAAAAATAGATTTTTGTGTTTTATGCTTATTTGGTTTTGAAATTTATGCAGAAAGTATGACCGATTGGTTGACTGACCGACGCCGGCCACTAACTGAAAAGGAGTTGCTCGATGCATTGTACGAAAGTGATGATGGTGAAGATGAAGAAGAGCCAAATGACGAAACCTCTTCTAGTGAAGCAGATTATCAAGAAACTGGCGATGAAGAAAACGATGAACAAGAAGGAAGTGACGATAGAGATGCTAATGATGAACCGCCCGGCCATTCGCAAACTTTTATTGGAAAAGATGGTACCAAGTGGAATGCCACCCCGATTGCCAAGGGAAAAACACGTGCACACAACATAATTACAACAGCTTTGAACAAAGTGAAACTTCCACCTGGAGTGCATGTTGATACTCCTTGTGGCGCATTCAATTTGTTTTTTGATGATACGGTATTGGTATTGTGGTTACTTTCACTAATAAGGAGGCTGTTCGTATTCTTGGCGATTTGTGAAAACCAGTTGACGACGTTGAAATCCGTGCTTTCTTGGGCCTTTTGATTACTGCTGGAAGAAATAAACAAGCAATGGTGGACTATAATGAGCTATGGAATCCTTTATATGGAAATCCTGTTTACCGAGCGTGTATGTCACGAAATAGATTTACTCAATTACTAAGATTTATTCGTTTTGACGATAAAGCGACCAGAACCCTCCGAAGCAAAAGGACAAGTTGGCACCAATTAGAGACCTGTGGACCGTGTTAATACAAACTTGGTGAAATATTATCTTCCTGGCAGTAATCTAACCATCGATGAACAACTGGTGCCTTTTAGAGGTTGTGTATCTTTCCGACAGTACCTGCCAAGCAAGCCAGATAAGTACGGTATGAAATTTGGTGATATGCGATAGTGGAACTAGTTATCCGTTACGTGTATACCGTACTTAGGAAAAGAAGTCTCAACAGAGCAGAAAACTTAGCGCAAAAGGTGGTTGAAGACCTTTGTGAACCTTTTCTGAGAACTAAAAGGAATACTACGTTCGACAACTTCTTCACCAGCTACGAGCTTGCATCCAGTTTGCTTACCAAAGGCCTACTTGTGTAGGAACGCTCAGAAAAAATAAGCGCTGCATACCACCAAATTTTTTACCTCACAGGCGACGGAATATTGAAAGCAACTTGTTTGGTTTTCAGAAGACAATGACTTTGGTATCTTATGTACCTAAGAAAACTCGCTGTGTCATATTATTATCTACAATGCACAACGACTCCACCATTGATGAGGAAATAAAAATAAATCTGAAATCAATAAGTACTACAATTCCACGAAAGGAGGGTGGATACACTTGATCAGATGGTACATACATATTCAGTGAAACGCAAAACTAATAGGTGCCTTTGGTCTATTTTTTCAATATAATTGATGTGTGTGGAGTAGCTTCATTTGTCATTTGGAGAAATATCCATCCTGACTGGCATATTTCCAAAAACGAAGACTTCGCAAAATTTTCTTACGAGAAATTACAACAGAATTAGTACTAGGGCAAATTAGACGTCGTAGTTGAGTGGCTTGCATAAAAGTCATACTTCATTGATACAAACTACGTTGAATCAAGTACAACCACAGGGGATCTTCGGCTTGAGAAGTAAGAAAACGAAAACGGTGCTATATTTGCCCATCAAAGAAAAGCAGAATGTCAACACAGTTATGTGATAAGTGTAAGCAAACGGTTTGTGGTGAACATTCAGAGAAAATACTCACGTGCACAAATTGCAAACTACATAAATAACTTTCAAATATTTTACTATCTTGTACTATTTTTAAATTATATCTTCTGACACACAATATTTTTTCTATATGTTTTAATCTTACTGTATACCTACTACATGAAATAAATAATGCATATTTTGCTATTATTTACATCAACAATGTGTACAAATAGATGTGTGCCTGTGAGGCACACCTTGGTAGGACACGTTACGATAAAACGTTGGTAGGACTAGGGTTAATAATGTTTTCTCAAGCGAACGGCACGTCTCTCTCCACGTCAGCGTCCTAACCTTATCACTTCACCATCGTGCATAACTAGATAGAACCGCAATTCACCGCTTAAGACGACATTATGCCATTCTGCCTCGCAATGCTGCTGTTCTCTGCACTAGTTCAAACGTTGACCACTGTGGTCCGCAGTCAAAGGAAGCATTGATCGTGGACGGTATGAAAAAAGTCCATAAGCTCGAATACGGCGATACAGTGAACGCATAGCCAAACCAAACCAGAAACAAAAAAAGTACAATTTAAAGTCCTTACAGAAAGGAAAGTTGTAATAACAGGCATGCCAAAAGTTCAGGATCAGCTGATTACAGCTTAAGCCGCTGTTCTTCCTCCTGAACCAATGATTTATTATAGTAAAAGTAATGATATAGCAGAAAACAAAATCAAAATTCGAGTCTAGTAAAGAGCAAAAATATCAAAATACAAAATCGAAGTAACATATTAATATAATATAATAAGAAAAGAAGTAAGATTTACAAACTAAACAGCGCCTTGTTTCGCAATTGGCGGGAGAAAGAAGATGGATACAAGTTATGCATATTGAGTGGTATTACGTTCCAAAGTCTAACAACATTATAATTAAACGACCTTTTAAAGATTTCAGAGATGGTGAGCTGGTGGTGTTAGCAAGCCCTTGGTCCTCACATTGATAGTATGGACATCTGCTCTAAATAAAATTTTACGGAACAAGTAACTTGGTTTTTTGAAACAAATAATTTTATAAAAACAGATGGTAGCATAAAATTCTGCCCTGGCAGAGTTTTTTAACCAGCCAGCCCATTTGAGTGTATGAGAGATTCTGCTAAATTTACGTATCTCATAGATAAATCTAAGACAAGAATTCTGTAAGCGTTGAAGTCGAGTTCTATCAATCCTGTCTCAGCAGGAATAGTAAACGCTCATACAAAAATTGAGTCTGGAAAGCACCAATGATTCAATTAAAGCTTTCCTCAAACTGATATCCAAACAGTCTTTACTACCATACAGAACCTCCAAATTACTGTACCCTGATCTAATTAAATGTGAAATGTGTTCTTTAAAACGAAGTTTGGTGTCAAGGAAAAGGCCCAAGTTACGCACACATTTTAATACAATGCAAATTTGATGCTCGGACTTTTGCACTGCCGAAAACTAGAACTGAATTTTTTTTTTATTTATACTAAGACAATGTCTTTTGGATATATTAACAAGTGACTGAAGGTCACTGTTAGTATGTAAGACAGCTTCACGTGTATCTTTTGGATTGAAGATGTAATATAATTGCATGTCGTCCGCGTAAAAGTGGTAAGTACAATATTGCAAACATTTACATCAACATAATATTTGGGGTGTAAATTGCATAAAGTAAAGGTCCCAAAATACTGCCCTGAGGAACACCGGATATTATTGGGAGTGGCTAGGACAAACGACCATCATACGAAGCTTATTGAGATCTACCCGATAAATAAGAAGATAAAAAATTAACAGAATTTTGAGAAAAGCCTATGTAATTTAAGATCGTGAGCAGTGGAGTATGGTTAGTTGTATCGAAAGCTTTAGAACAGTCTAATATTACCAAAACTGTAATTTGGTTGTCATAAATACTACGCAATAAATCGTCAACGATGTCAGCAAAAAATTATCAAAGATAAGAAGTTCACATTCTTACTATAGCTTGCTTCAAATATAGTCATTTTGCTGCCAAATGATCAAATTTAACAAATTATTTCTTCTGAGTATATTTCGTTTGTTTACAACAATCGGTCAAATGATGGGCTAATTTTAATTCCTTGTAATGATTTAGCTTCACGTTTGAATGTTTACGCCTTTAACGAAAACAGTCGATCACAGTAACTATTTGCTTTAGGATTTTAAATTAATTTAATTAATTAATGTGTCTACCTACCACCCCATTTATTTGTAGTACTTTGTACGGATATTTCCTGCACCCCCACCAAATACTGTTGAATTTATAGAGGCCCAGAGGCCAAAGAGTAGAAGTTAAATTTAAATGTCCTACGCTCGAAATCTCTCTACTGCAGAATATAGGTTTAATTAGAATTTCCATTAAACGTGAAATTACGTTACGGACAGAATAATTACTGTTTACGAAGCCCGTGGCCAAAGCGAAAAAACTAGCTGCAACGACGCTGGACACGCAATAAATCGAGGTGCAATTATTTTTTCGGTTGATACAGAGGCAATTTGCGATTTAATTGTGCCCCAGCTAACACAATGACGTCATTTTCACGTTATACAGCTTTTTAAAGTGTTTTTTTTATTCGAACATTTACAGATTAGCCTATGTTAAGATTACTATTAATAAAACACGCATGCGCAGATAAGTGAAAAACCTTAGACATTAAGTTTTGAGAGTTGGTATACAGTGTGCATAAAAAGATGACGCTAACAAGACGCGTTCTATATAGAGTAACTAGATGCTGCGCATCTAGTCCGTGAGGAAGGTGCTTTCTGAAGTCGGTCCCCATTCGAGAGAAGTTGGCACTTTTACAATGTGCAATACGTTTTCTAAGTAGTTTTCTTTCGTTTTTACTTTTGGAACACCCTGTATAGTCGAAAATATGTTTAGGTTATGCAGCATTGAATTTTGTAGAAGACTTTTGTAGAAAAGATTTTTTTCCTAAAAGCAAAAATAGAGCTATAATGAAAAACCCAGTCTTCCTGCACACGGTATATTTAAAAATAATTTTAGGTTATGCAGCATTCAATTCTATCACTTTTGTAGAAATGATTTTTTCCTAAAAGTAAATGAAAAAACCCAGTCTTCCTGATCACCCGGTATATTTGAAAATATTTGTAGGTTATGCAGCATTCAATTCTATTACTTTTGTAGAAAAGATTTTTTTCGTAAAAGCAAAAATAGAGCTATAGTGAAAAAAACCCAGTCTTCCTGAACACCCGGTATATTTAAAAATAATTTTAGGTTATGCAGCATTCAATTCTGTGCAACTTTTGTAGAAAACATTTTTTCCTAAAAGCAAAAATAGATCTATAATGAAAAAAACCCAATCTTCCTGAACACCCGGTATATTTAAAAATAATTTTAGGTGGTGCAGCATTCAATTCTATTACTTTTGTAGAAAAGATTTTTTCCTAAAAGCAACAATAAAGCTATAGTAAAAAAACCCAGTCTTCCTGAACACCCGGTATATTTAAAAATAATTTTAGGTTATGCAGAATTCAATTCTGTACAACTTTTGTAGAAAAGATTTTTTCCTAATAGTAAAAATAGAACTATAATGAAAAAACCGATTCTTCCTGAACACCCGGTAGATTTAAAAATAATTTTAGGTTATGCAGCATTCAATTCTATTACTTTTGTAGAAAAGTTTTTTTTCCTAAACGCAAAAATAGAGCTATAGTGGAAAAACCAGTCTTCCTGGAGTAATAATAAAGGCATAAAAACAAACAAAAATACAGTCCACATTTTATTAAAAAATCAACAGCCTATAAATTTATTATTTTTTATTAGTAGGAAGTAGAATGTTCGTATGAGATAATATACTTTTAGGAGCAATTTGATAGATCTACAACAAACCAGAAAATAATTCTTAATATTATTCCATTCCAAAAAAGTAGACAAAAAGGACACAGATAAATATTGAAACACAGGTAAGTATACTGCATTTCAAGATAAAAGAATATCAACTTTAACGTCTACATTGTAAAAAAGTACAGTAACTTTGCCATGGTAAATCAGGAATATTACATGTAATAACGTTGTGAATTTACCACAATAAATCATGTAAATTTTGTTTTACATGTTTTTTCTAGGGTATTTAACATGGAAAAAGAAATTTCGGTAAAATTTATAGCTTTTTCACGTAAGTTTAAGATGTAACAAAAATTCAAAAAAAAATACAGGAAAAAACATGTACAATTTTGTATTTACTCTCAAAATTTACTTAAAAGTGTAAAATTGACATTTTTTGGGGTATTTAGTGCACTTTAAAAGTCATTTTACCAGTGAACTATTAATTTTGCTGTAAAAAATATGAGGATCTTTTATATTTATTTATTTTTACTTGAATTTTCGGGTAAAACTATAGATATCATGGAAAATACGAAATTCATACGCCGCAATGTGATTGGTTATTAGATTATTTATCTGTGCGCGTAGGTAATTCTGCTCGTTTGTCGAACTTATTATTGGTTCAATGATATCATGTACGTCACAAACAATCGTAGGTTTCGCGTAAGCGTGTTCATTCTTGATCCCTGGTTGAGCGATTCAGTATGACCTATTAGGTGCTATAAAAGAATTAGGTAAGTTGCTTGCTCTCTTTATAAAAATACATATGAAAATTACTTCAGTGTTCGGTAAATATAGAGTTCATATAAATATTACATACAAACTTTACAGTACAATCTTTGAAAAACACATCAGCATGTGAAATTTACTAGATGGTAGAAATTTTACCTTATGAAGCTAATTTACCTGTAAAATTGTAGGCAACTTTGTTACCAACGATTTTATATGTAATTTTGCTGCAACTTTTTTTACAGTGTACATGAGGTGCAATAGTTTTCATTTAACTTAAATTTACTTTGTTGATAGTAATAACAACACCATAATTTGAAAGATGTTGCGGATTTTCCATTAAAAATATTTGTTATAATTTACAGTATTTTCATGCAGATCATTCAAACAAAGTTTCGCCCGTTAATTTTCAGCAAAATTACAAAGATCACGTGCGTACCAGCTCATGAATCCGATCATCAGGACGAATGGAATTAACGCGAGACAATTATTTCACAAATGTCCCCATCTGCAGCGGCTACTGTAGATCACTGTAGCGTTATGCGCTCCGCTAACGTCACATAAGCTAACGTATTACACATATGTGCGTCACAATTTCTATTGCTCTATCTCTCCAGTCTGGAATATTATGGACGAGGTACGCTGGCTAGGTTAGTATATATGTTTATGGTGAAGTTACAAACGCGTCGCATAATTTCCAAACGAGTTGGCTAACTGGTTTACTGCGCCATCGATTGTAATTTTATCGTTTACTGACGATATCAGCGTTAATTCTATGCACAATGATGTGAATGCACGGTCGAGTTGATGGTTGCCTGGCTGATGACGATGAAGGGATTTATTTATTTACAAAGGGCCTTTCATGCAAAAATTATCATGTGAATTGTTAACTACCGGAAGAGCGTTTTCGTGGTATTTTAAAATTGTGAAAATATATTGTTCAATATCCGTATACAATTTTCTGCATTAAATGGTCTATTCATTTTCCAACGAATGCACAAATTTCACCGTAAGTCGTGCTTATAATCCATCGATATCGAACTTTCCTAAAGCCTCAGCCTTTCTCTTTCAAATATTTCATGGAATTGAACAATTCGATACAATTCCCCAGTGAGCAACTATATTTATTTCATATTTTATAAATATTTAAAAAATATTAAATCTTTCTTGAATATTAGTTATATTAATATAATATGCATAAAATATATTAGGAAAACATTTAAAAAATATATGTTATGTAGCATTAATAATATTTTATTGCAAATGTTTTCTCAATATATTTTTCATAACTCTGCAAGAATATTTTGCTTTGTATTTCTGTAAATATTTATTTCATATAAAAAAAAAGGACTGAATTTTTGCTTTTGTACATTTGGTGCGTAGTACGAATAATACAAAATGGGTAAAATATGCATACATATTAACTAGGTATGTACCTATTTAAAATGATAGTTTAAAGATTAAATTAGATAATATATATCTAATATGATTTAATTAGTATCTAAGTTGAGCGCCGTAACTTTTCTGTTAATATATCTGCGTCTTGTATTATATTATTTGTAATATTTGTAAGTTGCGAACGTCAACACAACACCTCTATTCATTACGCTGCCGGGTGTTATATGATTTAGTATTGTTTATGCGTCTATGGATTAGGTACATAGAGTGCATACGCGCACGTGCGTATCATCAACGTTTTCATTCGTTTGTCCGTTACATGTTATAGTTTATAATAGTATACGATTAGGGCAGATTAGGGTTAACTGTGTAATTAATTGTTGCGGGGGTGTGTTTTAGTTTTTGTGGTGACTACGAGGTAAGCAAAACTTTGAACATGTCATGGCATTTATGAGATAATTGGAATGCTCAATATCGCTATGTACAGAAATCGTTTAATAATATAATTGTAGGAATTTTATGCATCATATATGTACTACATCTACCAGATAAATTACTAGTTGATTTGCTTAAGAGATTCATTTCGGTAGATAAGCGTCATAACCTCAAACAGAGTTTAGAATACGTTGTGTTGTTTTATTGTTTGTACGTAGAATGTTTTCAAATATTATGAAATAAAGTAAAAATAAGTATCGTAAGTATTAGAATGTAGCTACCACTCCAATTATTGTAAATGCTCCAAATGTATTAGTAGGTGTTGATAATGTTGTACGATGTTTTATTCATGGTATGATCTAATACAATTGGCATTGTTTTAGGGGCCACAAGGAAACGCAATGAGAGCGCCACTACCGAATATATGAAAAAAAGCCATACGGTTGTACCTGGCACCAGCCAAGGCCAGACTTAAAAATGAGTATTTTTTATTTTTATTAGCTTATTCAAATAAAATGATAATAAATACGTTTGTTTTTTATTTAGAACACTTCAATTAAAAAATAGTGATTAATTTGATAAACCTACAGTATGCCTTGAAAGATGTCAGAATTATTGATTATTAACTTGTATGGTGAGTGTGAAAAAACAAGTTCTTGCCTTTTAGACAACTTTCTAACCTATTTCAACTTTTCGTTATCGACGTTATACATTCTAAATAACCAAGAACAATTTTAGTTCATTTTGACAAATTAAATAGATTGCATAAAAAATCTCAATTTTCATATAGATGTTTTACAAATATTTTAGAAAAAATATAGCGCTTACATTAATTTTAAAATATAGAATAAATATTTTAATTGAATATTTTATCTATATTTAGAAAAAAATATGAAAAGTATATTCAAAAACCTCTCACGAAAAATATTTATAAAATATATTTTTAAAAATATCTATGTAATATTTCTGGCTGTTAGGGTAATATTAAATTTTTTCTTAATTGCTCTAATGTCGCCTTATCTAATTGCCTACGCCACTGGGTGCCAAATCATTATAGTACAATAGCACCTACCTAGCGAGTACAATAACGTCTCCCACCCACACTAAATGCACCTCCACTATTCGCGTATATTTCATACGAAAACCCATTCGGACATGTTCCAGGCGCGCCAGCCTGACGCATCGTCACACAGCAGGTTGACATATGGTGCCCATAAATCTTTTACGCCTGCCCGACTGTATATATTTGTTGGGTAGCGCGCGACCTCTACATTCTGACATTCAGCTTCCGTTAGCGAATATATTTCTACTCCTTCATATGTCCTTTTATGAGCGGTTTATAGTAGTGCTAGCGTAATATCTGTAATAGTATAGCGAGATACGTGATTTAGTTAATTTTTAAGTGTGATGTTGGATGTGGAGAATTCTCTAGACAAGATTTAGATTAGGTTTGAATGCGATCTTCGGGTTTTTGTTTATGAAGCATAAAAATGAGTTTATTTTATCAATTGAGCACTAGGGCCGCAGGAAAATCTTCTAAATTGTTGTGTAATTAATTCTTTTCCTGGAAAATTTCCTTACACAGACGTAGCGCTCGAAGAATTGTATAAACTGATAAAAAATTCAATAAAACCAGTGCAACAAACTTCTCCTAGGCCCCTCACCACAAACTGCACTAAACTGGACGTACGTTTCGATGGCAAAGCTATCATCATCAGCAGAAACAATGAACTCCACCAAACCAGTTCAGTTCTGGATATTAAAAGGTTTACGATGAAAATGATGCAGCCACGAGTTTGACTATTGGCCTCAATAATAGACAGTACGAAAATTATTTTTAGGAGAATGTTCACCAAGATGGCAAATTAGAAGGCGTCGTTTGTGAAAGAAATGTATGGAAAAAAGTTTAGCTTTTAAACTAATAAACCATTGAAAATGGGAATGAAAGCAGGCGTTTGATTGGCATTTGCATGTATGAGACGATATTATGCTGTAGACAGAAATTTTCATAAAATTTTCTTTTTTTACTATTGAAGCGAACTGTTGCACCAACGGTAATATTTTATCACAAAATGGTAGTCGTTGGGCTTCAGAAAATTCAAAATATGTCATTTATATCAAAAAGTGGTGGTTTCCCTAACAGCCAGAAATATTACATAGATATTTTTAAAAATATATTTATATAATACTTTCGTGAGAGGTTTTGAATATATTTTCATATTTTTTCTAAATATAGATAAAATATTCAATTAAAAATATTATTCCATATTTTAAAATAATGTAAGCGCTATATTTTTCTAAAATATTGTAAAATATTTATATGAAAATTGAGATTTTTTATGCAATCTATTTAATTTGTCAAAATTAACTAAAATTGTTCTTGGTTACTTAGAATGTATAACGTCGATAACGAAAAGTTGAAACATACATAGAGTTGTCTAAAAGGCAAGAACTTGTTTTTTCACACTCGCCATACAAGTTAATAATCAATAATTCTGGCATCTTTTAAGGCATACTGAAGGTTTATCAAATTAATCACTATTTTTTAATTGAAGTGTTCTAAATAAAAAACAAACGTATTTATTATCATTTATTTGAATAAGCCAATAAAAATGAAAAATACTAATTTTTAAGTCTAGCCTTGGCTGGTGTCAGGTACAACCCTATGGCTTTTTTCATATCTTCGGTAGTGGCGCTCTCATGGCGTTTCCTTGTGGCCTCTAAAAGAATGCCAATTGTATTAGATCATACCATGAATAAAACATCGTACAACATTATCAACACCTACTAATACATTTGGAGCATTTACAATAATTGGAGTGTAGCTACATTCTAATACTTACGATACTTATTTTCACTTTATTTCATAATATTTGAAACATTCCACGTATAAACAATAAACAACACAACGTATTCTAACCTCTATTGAGGTTTATGACGCTTATCTACCGAGATGAATCTCTTAAGCAAATCAACTAGCAATTTATCTGGTAGATGCAGTACATATATGATGCATAAAATTCCTACAATTATATTATTAAACGATTTCTGTACATAGCGATATTGAGCATTCCAATTATCTTATAAATGCCATGACATGTTCAAAGTTTTTCTTACCTCGTAGTCACCACAAAAACTAAACACACCCCGCAACAATTAATTACATAGTTATCCCTATCTCTGCCCTAATCGTATACTATTATAAACTATGTTATAACATGTAACGGACAAACGAATGAAAACGTTGATGATACGCACGTGCGCGTATGCATTCTATGTACCTAATCCATGGACGCATAAACAATACTAAATCATATAACACCGGCACCGTAATGAATAGAGGTGTTGTGTGACGTTCGCAACTTACAAATACTACAATAATATAATACAAAACGCAGATATATTAATAGAAAAGTTACAGCGCTCAACTTAGATACTAATTAACATATTAGATATATATTATCTAATTTAATCTTTAAACTATTATTTTAAATAGGTACATACCTACTTAATATGTATGCATATTTACCATTTATATTATTCGTCCTACGCACCAAATGTACAAAAGCAAAATTCAGTCTTTTTTTTATATGAAATAAATATTTACAGAAATACAGAAGCAAATTTCTTGCAGAGTTATGAAAAATATATTGAGAAAACATTTGCAATAAAATATTATTAATGCTACATAACATATATATTTTTTAAATGTTTTCCTAATATATTTTCTATAATATATTTTATGCATATTATATTAATATAACTAATATTCAAAAAAGATTTAATATTCTTTAAATATTTATAAAATATGAAATAAATATAGTTGGTCACTGGGGTTGGTTTGAAATGTTTGACAATAAAATCGTTTACTCATATTTTATTTAAATTATTTCTTTGCGTCCCTTAAGCTCTTTAATTGAGTTTAAAAATAAAATCCATGTCCATGATAAAATATGCAGCTTATACTTATATTATCTTCGGCGAAATGATCAGTCAAAGATGTTAAGAATTCTCCAAAGTGTTCTACATCGTAGACAGGCCTCATGAATGGTCAATAAATATAATGAATTAATATACAATGCAGTGGCAATCGAATAATTACAGCCTCTTAATTGAGCCTTAATTCTGTTGATTCTACTATTTTTCTGTTATCTTCCATTAGATCTTTTAGAATTCACTTCAATCTCAAATTCGTCAATAAAATATATTTTTTCTCTACGGATCATTATTCTGATATACTTACAGAACAGCATAATCGAACCTATTTTGGATAATACTTGGTTGGTTACGGCTTTCTGGCGCAAAAGAACGTTCTGTCAGTGACCGATAAGCTCACCTGTAGTTATGGATTTTGCTCTAACAGTTTGGTTCTTTCTCTACACACAGAGAAGTAATTTCTAGAATCAAGTGAGAATTTCTCAACTGAAGTACCTATCGTTCTTATATATAAGCAAATGAATAATTTCTTGGACGAAGAAAATTATTTTCTCAATATCCCAAGAAATTAATTCCTTGTTTGAAGAAATTTAATGTCCTTAGACAAAGGAAAGCTGGTTACTTGAAACAAATAAAAAAAAAAACTGGTTTCAAGAATATTATGTATTTAATTCGAACTTATGAGATCTTTGAATTGAGAAAAAATAAATTTGATATAAACCAGGCCTCTCCTTAAAATAAATGCAAAGCGAGCTTAATATTAGTTTGTCGTTTTCTAGTGTTAAACATCTAATACCTTTAAATCAAACGTTATTTTATTCAACATGACAACGGTACTTACTTGAACTTAAGGATTCCTTTCTTTAAATCAAGAAACAAAAATGGTGTTTTTATTCTTATGGTTATCGCACATTAGCCCGTCGCAGCACGGCACGGTGCGCCCCATCACAAAACCAATAGCATTGCGCTGAGCTATGTATGCTGGTACAATGAGCGCTTGTTCATTCATTTGCATTGTTTTAATTCTATCCGTTTTTTTGACGGGGCGCACCGTGCTGTTTTGTGACGGACTAATGTGCGATAACCTTTAGTCTAGTACTGTTGGTTGCAAAAAACTGATGATGAGTTTCGTCAAAAATAACTGAATTGTTGGTTATTCTGAAAAAGCCAGCAGCATGACGAAATGTTATTCAATTGTTTGCAAACAGCAAGACCAAACCCAATACATTATTTATAATTTTAATTATGCTGGCAGAGGACCCTATGCAAGATTAGTTACTTGATAATAATTTTCGTTGGCTAAATATACATATTGTATCTTACTTATAATATACGTTGTTTCTTACATAGGATTTGTATTGTTACCTTGTAACACCACATACTTTAAGGTAAAAACTCGAAATAAGTTACAAGTATACATAGTTAACATATTAATAAAATTAGTTTATTTAAATTTTATTTTGTGAATTGTTAAATTATAGGTAAAGAAAAAAATACAAATCGAATAACTTTACAACTAAAAAGTATTTATTTAGATTCTACATTTACAGTATGTTTTTTTTTTAAAGAATAATTCTTAGGTTATGTTAACATACAAAACGAAGCGAGCTCTTCTTCTAATAGATACAAACTAATCTACTACATCGTGGCAACTATTTCTACAATTACTAGACTTGTAAAGGATTACATATTCATACATAATGAAATCAATTATTAACCTTTCTTTTTATTGCGGTTGCAGTAAATTCTCTAAAATAAAGAAAATACTATCTTACATTTAGTAAAAATGTATAAGAACACAGATGTACTTGACAATAGAAAACTTTTTTCTGTGTGTAACGGTGTTTTAGTGCAATCCTCATCGATTAAATTGCAGATTCTTTCTTGCTTCTCTTGAGTAAATTTTTAGGGACAATGCCCAACACTCCTTTTTTCATCTCGTTTGTTATTTTGTAAGTCTTGTAAATTTTCTTACAGTATTCGGAAAACATTAAATCGTCATGCTATCTGGACTGCCGAAATACCATAGTTCATTTCTCTGATTATTAAAACACGTACCTTGTTCGAGATTTTGTTGTTTTCCTTTCTTTCAGCATTCATTCTTACATACCTGTCATAACAATGTCAATGTGATATAGTTTTGACAGTTAATAATAATAATAATAATAATATTTGTTTATTGCCCAACAGTAAGTACCAATAACAGGACAACAATGAGTGCAAGAATATATACATACAAATAACTAAATGTAAAAGGCAAGTTTATAGTAAGTGGCACAGTAATAGCACATAAAATAACTACAATAACTTAATAACTACAGAGGGTTGTGAAAAATATCCACATAGTGATTGTCTGCTAATTTGCACATATTGAAAATAGGAGAATTCACCAGCAAATTAGTGTTTGGTATAGGAAGCGAGAAAGTTGTTGCAAATCGAGTCGAGCGAGAAGGTACGTGAAAATTCAATTTAAATAAGAGTTCACTAGAATCAATGAATCCGTTCACCAGCTTCCACACGAAACTCGAGGAGTGCTTCTGCCTGCGTTCGGTCAGACTTTCGAAGTGATGCCGGTCCAACATAGTCCTGTAGTCAATGCCCCTCAAGGGATATTCACCATCGATCTTGAAAGATAAGTATTTTAAAAAACGACGTTGGATACGTTCAATAGTCAGTTGATGAGAGATATAATACGGCGACCACACCGCAGAGCAGTACTCCAAACAGCTCACAACGAAAGAATAGTAAAGGGTCTTCAAAGTTTTTAAATTGTCAAAATGTTTGCAGCTTCTTATAATGAATCCCAGACGTTTAGAAGTATATGATGATAGGTAGTCAATATGGTTTCTAAAACTCAGACATTTATCGAAGACTATGCCCCAAGTCTTTTATAGTGTCGGTTTTACACAAGACATTTCCATTGATAGAATAAGTAGCGTTGATTACGTTAGTTCTGCGTGAGTAGGAGACTACCTGGCATTTAGCGACATTCAGCTTTAACATATTAAGCGAGCACCATTGCGACAATAAATCAATACTATCCTGCAGAAATTCCGCATCTTCCTGGGCAGTAATGGTATGGTAAATCTTTACATCATCAGCGTAGGCCAATACAGAGCACTGGAGACTGCAAAGAAGGTCATCAAGATAGAGTATAAAAAGCAAGGGACCGAGACTGGAGCCCTGAGGTACGCCAGAAGTTGAAATGAATTGTGTAGAGTAGAATCCGTTATAGAACACTTGATTTGATCTGTTCGATAAGTAATTCTTCATGAAGTACTGAAAGCTAGTTGACATACCAAATAAGCCAAGTTTTCCCAACAAGATATTATGGTCAATCGTGTCAAACGCTTTAGAAGATCTGTGTAAATTATGTCTACCTGACTTTGATTGTCAAGAGCTTCGCTTATATATTGTGTGATGGTAATTAGATTTGTCTCAGTGGATCTCCCCGACATAAATCCGTGCTGAAACCCAGAGAGGTGAGACTTCACGTTATGATAAATCTGGGAATAGATAACATTTTCAAATACTTTTGCAAAGTTTGAGAGTATCGAATTGGTCGGTAGTTGTCTAAGAGAGAAGCGTCTCCTTTTTTATATACTGGTATTACGCGTGCCTTTTTTCCATACTTCAGGAAATACTCCAGTTCGAATTGAGATATTAATTATTTGGCTATATTTAGGCTCAGCTAGTGCAAATCTGGTATCATGGACCAAAAAGCTAGGGATTTCATCATCTCCCACTGTTAACTTTGAAGCAAACTTTGACATTGCCTTAGTGAGTTCTTCCTCTGAGACCGGTAGTAACGAGAAGGCAGAGTGTTAGAGTGTTCCTCCGGAATAGGATTGTCACTGCTCACTATTTGGGTACCCGAAAACAGTTGCGCAAAGCCTCAACAATAAGCTGTGGATTGTCAATTACACCATCGTTAGTGCGTAATTTTCCAGGTATTCTTGTGGATCCCTGTTTGGAATGAATGTAAGTGAATATCTCCCGAGAATTTAGGTTGATCGATTCTTGAACATCACGTAAGTACATATTATAGGTAACAGAAACCTCCTTTTGCAGTCAGTCCTCAGTCTACTAAATTGTTGGTAAAAATATTGATTTTGGGTGCACTTCCACCGTTGTCTATAATGTTCTTTTAGTTTTAATTTAGAGATCAAAGTGGAAGTGAACCACCTTGGATAGATCCGTTTCTTCGGAGAGGTTTTCGGTACAGATTCATAGAAAACTGCGTTAAGAATTGCGTAGAAATTTGATAATGCCTGGTTGACATCGTCGAATTCGTCAAGAAAGGTCCAATCACACAATAAAAGATCTTCATATAGTTTATCAAAATTTGCTTTGCGAAAATTGTATTGGGGGTTACAGGATGTAGGAAATACTCTTGGAACATCATCCAACAGAACTGTGATATCAATGCAGAGGGCTGGGTGATAGCGGTCCACCGGAACTAGAGGTGATTGATCTTCGTTGACTTCAATTTTGCAATTATTGTTTGTAAGTATTAAATCCAAGAGATTGTTGACAGCGTTGTATACGTTATTGAACTGTTTTAATTTCAGAGAGCTGCAGAACGATTGAAATATTCGACTTTTAGGCGTTGAGATGATGGGATTGTTAAAGTGGGAAATGTTGAAATCACCGATAATCAAAACAGGTTTGTCGATAATAAAAAACTCCAAAGAATCAAAGAAACATTCGAAGTCATTTGTCGTGAGATTAGGTGGAATATATAGCGCAACAATATAGAAACTGTACAAGTTCAGCTTACAGTTAATAATTATAATATCGATGAGAGGTGAAATGTCCGATAGATGCTGAGTATCCAACTCAAAGAAATCGATTTCGGATCTTAATGCTAACAATACACCGCCGCCCTTGGATCTCCCAGTAGTGGCAAAGTCCCTATCACGTCTAACAACATTGAAGCCATCAGGGAAGATTTCCGCGGTGCTAACGGAATGGTTGAGCCATGTTTCAGTAAGCACAATTATATCGAACGACAATTCACAAATACCAGTGTACACAGAATCCGTTTTGGAGCAGATTCCACGAGTATTCTGATAGTAAATTTGGAAAGTTAGTGGTACTGTGTTGGGCTGCCTTAGTTTTCCGAGGAGACAATTTTAGGTATTCCACCAACATGTTTTATTTTTAGGTTTGTCTCACCGTTTGCTGTTCGTTGAATCAGCTCAGACTTCACTGTTCTAAAGATTTCCAGCTGCATTGGGGTCTTGTCACGATTCATGTATACGTTTTTGTATTTATTAGAACCTTTGAGTTTCCCAAATTCTTTGAGTGCAGTAAAGACTTTGGCTTCGCTGGACAGTGTAATTTTTAAAGGACGGCGACGATTTTGGTTAGTTATATCGAATTTACCCAACCTAACAGGACGCGGCTCCTCGTCTGGCATTCCGAGTTCAGAAAAAAGATCCTTGACAAAACTCTCCATCAACCACCAGCTGATCCTTATTTGCTCTACACGGAGACTCACCACAACCGAAGATCACAATGTTACACTTGCGTTTTTCTCGCTCAGAGACCTCCTGGACAACCCTCTCCATATCGAATTGTGAGACGCTATGGTGATCAGCGTAAGTGGCCTTCATACCCTTGATTTCTTCCTGTAAATCAACTATAATTTTCTTGAGACTGTTCAAATCGTTTCCAAGGGCAAGACACTTCTTACATGTCCAAGTGAGACCGATGTTCTGATGAATTTTCCGAGCCTCAGAAGGTGATACGTCCACGCACTCAATATTGTAAGGTTTTGTGCAAATGCAGCAATAAACGATTTTATGTTGTGCCGTAGACTTTTTACAGCAGGAGCAGTTAACATTTGCCATTATGAGACAAGGCAGTAGTATAAGTTAGGAAAAAAGACAAGGGACACACGCTTCACGTTGTGCCGGCGTTCACAACGACTTTAACTTAGACAACAAAAGGAAAAAGCCGACGGAGATGTACTCGAACGGATAACACTGGGAACACACTGTATATACGTTTACAATTTTAGGTAAATAATCGCACAGCAGAAAAAGATCAACAAGAAACGGCGTAAGGAAAAAGAGTGCGTGCACCAGGAAAGGATCCGTTCATAGATATTGAGATAACTTACCGCTCAAATTCCGCGTGAACGGAATAGTAGTGTAAAGCTTCACAACCCACCAGAAGAAAGAGAATTTGATATACTACACTATGATATAGAATACAATGTTATTTGCGTACAATAACTAGGATGAAACAGAGTACAATTGCAGAGAGAAAAGTACACGTATATATTCAACTAACACGTATTTATATATTAAGGAAAATAATTTGACGCACACAACACCCTCTTTAATTAAGATGTTAAGTAGTTTTGGCAAATAGTGAAATACTTTTGACAAAATAGGAAAATCAAACAAAAAAAACTGTAAGTTTAATTTTGAATTAGAAGTAACTTTGCTTCTAATGTAGGAATTCTCATGTTATCTTAATTAATTTTTCTAATTGATTCTTTGAAGAGCAGATTCTTTTTATAAGGACTACAAAGAGTTTTTTACTATTGTTAGTTCCATTCAGCAAGTTGCATAACTTATTTTTATCCATAACATAACTAATCTAACGATAACATTAAATGTAATAGTTTGCTATGATACATCTCCCACATATATTGGAACGTAATATTCTACAAATAAATTCCGTTTACCTCAACAGAACATATCCAATCTATTCAACTAACTCAGACGATACCTGATACAATTCCAATAGGTCCCGTGCCAGACTACATGCCATTCTAGTATCGCATTGCGAGATTTGCCCTCCAACCAATATTTATACGTACAGCTGTTCGAAAATTGCGTTTTCGGCATATAAAGCATATCTTATATATCGACGTAAGCCACTCTTTCGCCTACTACGATACCCCAGATCAATAAAACGTGTTATATTTGTAGGACACAAGCTGTGCGTGTCCCCTTGGCAACTTTTGTCGCTAAAGGAGAGCAAAAGTTCGCTCAAACTGCCAACTACGAAAAGATGCGGTGGTAAAGGGTATTGTTGTACCTTTTTGAAGCTTCTTGGGTCTTTATTGGATGACGAGCGTGGTGAGGGAATGTTAAGAGGTCTTTTTTCGTTTTCCCGTGTTATGTTATTAGAAAAGTTTCATTTGTTCCATAATACGATAATTGTTTATATTATTATATACCTGCAGGCTGCTGCAGATCGCTCTATTATGTTGTTCTCGCGCCTTACTGCGGTTAAACTAACACAACACAAAATTTAACAGTGACCATCCATGTGAAGAATCCTTTAAAATATTTTGCTTTCAGATCATATTTTCATTTATAAAACAGGTCTGAATTTTTCTTTAATATACGCAATATTCCATCAAAAATGTTTTTTTTTTTTGAGAAATATATATAAAAACACTTATCTATAACAATGAATTAAAGATATTATATTATTTAACACCTAATTTGTGTTCTTATGAAACCTTTTCTTCTTCTATTTCATGCTTCTCTGCACTCGTTTCCGATATCGTTTCTGTTAAACGTACCACCCTGTATAAGGCGTGAAATGCTTTATAGTTCTCCTTTATAAGATTCCTTAAACAAAAAGAAAACAATAACTTAATCTACCTTGACTTTCGTGTGATTAGTATGCACAAAACACATAAATTTATTCTTTGTTTACGTTTATTGCCCAATAAATGTAAACCTAAATCATATTTTCAAAATTTGATCAGGCAGTCTTATGCAGCATACCTTCCTTAAGATACACACCAAATTTCATGAATCTAGATAAATAAATAAAAAAGTTATAGACGATTTAGTAGATCCGCGCATCGTGCATAGGTCAATGGAATGCGGATCAAGTTGGGGTAAAAATCATTTTGGTGAACAGGGACTCCGCGCTCCTATTCCAGCAGCAATAAGACAGACGAAGAGCGGGCGATAGAGTGGGGATAAAATGGGCTACGACCTTGTCTATCATGCGCGCCGCTATGTTACGGAATTATTTTTTTTCCAGATACTGGTGACCGTGAAAATAATTTTGTTTGATGAAAATCTAACATTCAGTTTGGAGAAAGATTGTTGTAGATACGAAAATTAATATATATGAACAAATTGAAACGTTTTTATATCAATCATTTTGACTACTTTCGCAATATGTTTGTAGGATACTGGCAGTTGTAGGAAGGATAATATATGCGGTTTTTATAAGTGTGAAGGTTTGTCCATAAGTCTCAGTAATAACAATACGTAAATCTTGACAGATGTCAAAGATGTTGACAGATGTAATTATTACTACTATGTTGTCAAACAAATACACTCCCTAACGTTTGCGCATATTGTTGTACTAATACTATCCGACATTTTTAGAAGACTTTGGGAGTCGTGGAAGAAAAAATATATGTGGTTTTTATAAGTTTGGGGCTTTGTTTATAGATTTTAGTTACAATCATGGTTATAATTATTGCTGATATGGGTCAAATCGATAGGCATCCTAGCATTAGCAATAATGTTTCTATTAGTATTATTTACCATTTTTGAAGATCATTGGGAGTTAGTAGACAGAAATAAATGTGATCTTCATAAGTTGGCAGGTTTGTTTATAAGTTTCAGTAACAACAATATGTAAATCTTGACAGAATTAAGGATGCCGACAGATATAACTATCACTGCTATGTCGTTAAAAGAATGCATTTCCTAACATTCGCGAATATTGTTTTACTCATACTATTTAGCATTTTAAAAAAAAAATTGGGGGTTGTGGCAGAAAAAACATATGTGGTTTTTATGAGTTTGGAGTGTTGTTCATTGATTTTAGTAGCAACAATACGTAAATCTTGAGGGATGTTTAAGGTATCGGTGGATATAATAATTATTAGTGCTATGCGTCAAATTGATGCACTTCCTAGCATTGGAGAAAATTTATGAATGAATAAATAAGTAAGTCCTTATTTCTGCAATGGTATTGCAGCTTCCGTTACCAAATATCGTACAAATAAAGTACAATAACGTCAGACAATGACGTCATTAAGTTGCAACATAGACCGTAAGCAATCCACGCTTTTTTTACTTTCCTCCCTAATGTTATTATTTTTTCTTCGCCATTAAGTCCAAAGTTAACTTATTTATTTCCCTAGTTGATGTTGATATTTTTTTACTAGTAAAAATATTCTTAAATTACCCGCTTTATAAAAATGAAAGAATTTTTAAAATCGCTTCAACCGCTTTGAATATACGACGTATAAGGCACTTCATCCGTCTAAAATCGAGATTCAGGATTCACGTTTGAACATATAACATGCAACAAGCTAAATGGAAATATAATATAGCAGTGCGTATGACAGGTGAAGAGCTCTCCACACTTTATCGTCCCCTCTTTGTCTGACTTATTGGCGTCGAGATAGAAACACTTACTCTTGTTCATCAAAACGATGTTCACCCCAAGTTGGTCCGCATTATTCCACTAACCAATGCACAGTGCACCGATCAACTGAATCGCCTATAACTTTTTTATTTATTGATCTAGATCCATGAAATTTGATACGTATATCAAGGAAGACGTGCTGCTTAAGACTGCTTGAATGCGTGTAATTATTATTCGAATGTCCGAAAGTGCTACGTTATATTCACTCTAAGAATTAGTATTATTTCAGAAAATTGCAGGTTAAATTATAGCTTTGAAATCACCGCTGAAAGATGATGTTGTATTATTTTCTTTAGTGAAGTTTTCTGGTATCTGCCATAATAAGGAAGGGAGATGAATGCGCTTTTTACTATTTCACCAATTTTATCCAAATACTCACCAAAGAACTGAATAAATAATATGTCGAATCAAAGTATAAACGCATTTCTTGTTTTGTCGGATGAACCAATTCTTTTCTGTCAGTGTATCACGACCCTAACAGCCAGAAATATTACATACATATTTTTAAAAATATATTTTATAAATATTTTTCGTGAGAGGTTTTTGGATATATTTTTCATATTTTTTTCTAAATGTAGATAAAATATTCAATTAAAATATTTATTCCATATTTTAAAATTAATGTAAGCTATATTTTTTCTAAAATATTTGTAAAATATTTATATGAAAATTGAGATTTTTTATGCAATCTATTTAATTTGTCAAAACGAACTAAAATTGTTCTTGGTTATTTAGAATGTATAACGTCGATAACGAAAGGTTGAAACATACATAGAGTTGTCTAAAAGGCAAGAACTTGTTTTTTCACATTCACCATACATGTTAATAATCAATAACTCTGGCATCTTTTAAGGCATACTGAAGGATTATCAAATTAAATTACTATTTTTTAATTGAAATGTTCTAAATAAAAAAACAAACATATTTATTATCATTTTATTTGAATAAGCCAATAAAAATGAAAAATACTCATTTTTAAGTCTAGCCTTGGCTGGTGCTAGGTACAACCCTATGGTTTTTTTCATACCTTCGGTAGTGGCGCTCTCATGGCGTTTCCTTGTGGCCTCTAAAACAATGCCAATTGTATTAGATCATACCATGAATAAAACATCGTACAACATTATCAACACCTACTAATACATTTGGAGCATTTACAATAATTGGAGTGGTAGCTACATTCTAATACTTACGATACTTATTTTTACTTTATTTCATAATATTTGAAATCATTCTACGTACAAATAATAAAACAACACAACGTATTCTAACCTCTATTTGAGGTTATGACGCTTATCTACCGAGATGAATCTCTTAAGCAAATCAACTAGCAATTTATCTGGTAGATGCAGTACATATATGATGCATAAAATTCCTACAATTTATATTATTAAACGATTTCTGTACATAGCGATATTGAGCATTGCAATTATCTTATAAATGTCATGACATGTTCAAAGTTTTGCTTACCTCGTAGTCACCACAAAAACTAAAACACACTCCGCAACAATTAATTACACAGTTAACCCTAATCTGCCCTAATCGTATACTATTATAAACTATAACATGTAACGGACAAACGAATGAAAACATTGATGAGGCGCACGTACGCGTATGCATTCTATGTACCTAATCCATAGACGCATAAACAATACAAAATCATATAACACCGGCACCGTAATGAATAGAGGTGTTGTGTTGACGTTCGCAACTTACAAATATTACAAATAATATAATACAAAACGCAGATATATTAATAGAAAAGTTACAGCACTCAACCTAGATACTAATTAAACTAATTAAATCATATTAGATATATATTACCTAATTTAATCTTTAAATTATCATTTTAAATAGGTACATACCTACTTAATATGTATGCATATTTTACCCATTTTATATTATTCGTCCCACGCATCAAATGTACAAAAGCAAAAATTCAATCTTTTTTTTTATATGAAACAAATATTTACAGAAATATAAAGCAAAATATTCTTGCAGAGTTATGAAAAATATATTGAGAAAACATTTGCAATAAAATATTATTATTGCTACATAACATATATATTTTTTAAATGTTTTCCTAATATATTTTATGCATATTATATTAATATAACTAATATTCAAGAAAGATTTAATATTTTTTAAATATTTATAAAATATGAAATAAATATAGTTGATCACTGGGGGAATATCATCTAAATCTTCCGAAACTTTATGCAATTCACGAATTATTTTACCAGCTAGCAAATGAATCTCGCGATAATTCCGATAAAGAAAAAGATATTGCGACATTATAAATAAATTCACCGCGTGTTGTTAAAGTTACTATTTAATTAACCAACATATAATTATTATCTAAGCAATGTCTCCCATGTCCTTATGCCCCCTTTCACCGCCACATTTATCTCTTCCAGCTAGATTAACCAGATGCTACAAATATTCCTTATTCGGCGCATTATTGAGGATCTTGAATCTCCTGAGCATGGAGAATACTTTAGGGCGTTCTGATTTAGTGCAAGTGGTAGTAAGGGGATCTAACCCTTCCTTCTCTGCCAAAATGAGACGAGCATGCACGAAGGAGAATTGATCCTTTCCTTCGTGGGCAATTCGCGCAAATAAGGGCAAAGAAAAACGAGATAAGTGAGCTCGCGGAAAATATAATTCTATCTCCTGGAAGTATATTACTTGTCGCGCACAAAGGCGGATGGATTTATGATAATGCCTAGTCGTTTCATTGTGCCATTGTAGGAGTTCACGTCTTGTTGGTTGCATGTGCAAATTTGTAGTTTGTTATCTTTTTTTTTTACGCTGGCAAGTTTCAATTTGGATTGTGTAGTAATATCGATCTGAGATTTTACTTTATAACAGAATCTAATTTACAGCGAGTATCAAGGTGAATGCTATCTACGGCGCAAAACATATCGGCCACGTCATTGGATATTAAGCAGAGAATTCTACAAAGACAGCGGTGCATCACTTCGTGCAAAATGTCGAGCTTACTTTGCAAACCAATGAAGTGCGTTTGTTCACACTTTTCCTAAAGGCCATTTTAAACCGTTGTACAACAGAAATTAATCAGAAGACTTATAAAAATAACCGGATGTATATTGTAATAGACAGATGATACTGAGGGCACCAGTGAACGTTAAAATACAATCAAAAGTCGTTTGGGAATGTATTCGAGAACGAAAATAATTTAATACAGATTTGATTTCGCCTGGAAGTTTATTGCATAGTTTGCAGGACATAAAACACTTTTTTTTAAAAAAACAAAGTAAGCGTGACAGCAAAAGTGAACCAAATTTAATGTCATGCATGAGCAAAGGAGACCGCTTCTGAAAGAAGTCAAAAGTTCGTTATTTTTAAACATAGTAAGCCCAGCTGTTATTGCTCTCTTATGAAGAAGAAATACGTGGAAGAACTACTTCTGTGAATAAGCTCATACATTATTTGGGAATTACATATGTTATCAACATGGTTAAAACAAACAATTTAATCTATTTTACTATTATTTTTAAGCAAACATTTTTTAAGGTTTTTAAGTGTTAAGGCTTAGTTGTTTAAGAAAATCAATCAATGTATAGACATGAAAGTTAAACTTTCCAAAACCACCATATCATTTAAGTTGATACTGGTGAGGACAAGATCAGTATCACCCATAAGTCATTGGTGAAAAATTCATTCAAAGAAGTGTAGGTCCTGATACAGATCCTTGGGGCATTCCGAAGTTACACAACAATTTAGGCAGATTTAATGTTGTATCAAAGTACTTTTTGGCATCTATTGCTTAAAAAAAAAGATTTAAGCCAACTAAAGTCAAAGCGAGGAATCCCACCATCTAAATTTAAATAATAATGTCGATTAGAAACAAAATGCCATGTCATTGGAACGATTGCTACGGAAGCCATGCTGATAAGTATAGAACAGGTTAAAATGCTGAAAATAATTTACTAATTTAACATTGGTGGTGAGGGACAAATCCATGAGTTTCTTATGGACGAACCCACCAGTAAGTTATGCGTAACTCAGTTCTTCTAGGCGTAGCCTCCTCCTGCTGCCGATTGTAGTGTGGAATATTTTATTCCATTTACTCGAGGTACAATAGTGTAAACAAAATACTACTGTGTAAACCTGTTAAGGTTGATGAAAAAAAATCTCCAGATCAAGCTTTCATGTCGTGGCTAATGGTCTGCATCAAGAATAATGGCGCCCGTCGTAGAGTGAAACTTGTCATATGCGACTGTTATATCTTGCTCCGAAAGAGGCTTAGGGGCCTTGGTGGGATCTGGGCTTAACTGCACAGATCGAAAGGAGATAATCTCAGCAAAAACCTAAATTCTAAGGTCTGAATAGAAGACCAGTCTTCACTAGTCCGATGCGCCCTCCCCCTCCTATTCCAGTGGTATTATGCGATCCGTGCAGAGGGATGAATGCCACTTGGTGTAAAGGTTGCACACGAACGGAGCCTTTGGGAAGCTGAGCGCCTTTCCAGAGTAACCAGCTTTGCACCTGTGTAAAAGCATCGCAGGTGTGGGCAATCCTCGTCTTTATGGACTAGCGTAATGAACTTTTAGAATCAGAACGAAGGAATCAGGACATGGCCTTGGAAACCTCTTCTAGCGGGACTCCGAAAGCCAATGACATTATCTTGGAGGTGAGTGCCAGACAAGACAGTGACACTACCGAAAACATTGTTGCAGGAGTATAACAGCTCACACTGCAGCAATGGGAAAAAGCTATCTGGCGCCGAGATCAAGAAATTGAAAAGGCAAAGCAAAATGGAGGAAAGTACTTGGACCAAGCAGAGACCACGTCGCTAGAAGATCCAAGACGGAAGATGCAAATCAAGCCGCTAAGGAAGCAAAGCTGAAACTAAAGGTAGGAGGCGGAAGTAAGAGACCACTGATGGTAAAAAGAAGACGGTTGAGGCCAGCAAGAACAGACCTCGGCAGGACTCTAAAACGCCACCACAGATCTCGAATTCAAGGGCACTTACAGCGGGTAAGCGTCAGGACTACGAATAGAAGTAATTGAGTAATATTATCCGGAAAAAACGAAACATGAATCAAGAACAAGCGGAAGACATAAAACATATTGGGATAAATTGACCAGGCAAACACCTACAGAAAATTGGGAGCAACACTGAAGATAGCAACTGCAGATTGTGGAATAGGATGATAGAGGACGCTTGCCAAAAAGACAAAAAAAATATTTAGAATACTGTCAAAAGTTTTTCAAAACACAGAATAGGACTGATTGGTCTGTTATTACCTAAATCGTTATTTTTTTTTTTTTGAAACCGCAGTACTAAGAATCTTCTCATCAGTGCTGGATGATGCGAGCTCTTACAAAAAAGAGAAGTTGTAATAAAAGAAAAAACATGGATCTTCGTTATCTTTCGCACTCGGTCATTATGACAAACAGGTTCAAAAGGAATGCCACTACATCAAAAATAATGAACCTAAGGTTTAGATAGCGACGCTTTAGCATTTCGTCCTTTTATCGAAAAAAAAAAAAACGAAACAGCTGACAACTTGATACTCTTCATATATGCTGCCTTCGTACACGCCTGCATTCTTTCGACACCTATTATTTTCGCCCGGATGGCTTCATTCTTTCCTCTCATAAATCTTCTCGTAACTGGTTCGCTTCCGAATTCCGTTGATTATGCGCCAGGTCGTGTATCCAACGCGCATCGTAAATTACCCGACGATGGAATGATTAAAAGGGGTCATTTTTGCATAATTTAGGCCCGTCCTCTGTATAGGTACGTTAGGAAAAACCGGAGTGCCGTCCCGGTAACAATGGACCGGGTTCAGTTCTTCGGCGCGTACAATAGGATGCTCTGAATCATTTACGGCCGGCATTAAATTTAGATTAGGAGCCGGCGAATTTGAAATATCTGAATGAGAGGAATTCACGTAAAACGGTGAATGGAGGTAGGTGAATTTTGGGTTTAAAATCCAACGTAAACCAAAAAAAAAAAGTGTTAGGGAGTAGCGTAGAAAATTTGCTGGTTTATTTGCAGTATTTTCCTGATTGCGGGTTTACCCATTTCGTTGATATTTTTATAAAATAAACAAGTGTTAAATAAGTCTGAATAGACGATAAAGCACCTCATTCATCTGGTGTGTTTCCGGAACGCTTTGTAATGGGATGCCTAGTAGTAGACATTTTCTTTCATTTCTTATTCTTTCTCATTATTTCATTGAGAACACATTTAATAATAAGCTTAGCCTGATCACGAAAGCATTGCCAATAGAAAAGTTCACTATTTAGAATCCTATTAGTTGCATTACTCATGATTGTTTTTAAAGCGTAACGTTGACTAAAAACTGAGCCAATCCATTCAGTTATAAAAGAAAATCTATTAAAAATGCATATAACCTCATTAAATTTGACAATTGTCATTTCGTACAGTTCACTGCAAACGATGGTTGGTGTAGCGTAAAGGTTCAAATAATGATATATACTCAACTTAAACTCACCTAAACTCATCCGCGTCTCGAACCGTGACACAACACATACAATTAAAAGGGTTTCAATGGGTAAGGGGGTAGGAAGGAAGGGAAACCATTATATGCGGCTATCAACTAATATACGGCGATTTACTATCTACTACTACTTGCGGTTTGACTATACGCGGCGAATAATGCGAACTGTATGCGGCGAGTGAATATCAACAACTGACATACTGCTGTGAACTGATGGTCCAAGCATAAAATTTAAGAGAAATTAAAAATGACAAATTAATTTAGGCTAGCTCAGCAAAAATGAAATCAAAAGGGTGCCAGAGATACTTAAATCTCAAGGTAGCTTCTAAAAAAGTTAAAGTGGGCGATTGTAAAATTAGACTTTCTTTTAAATCCCAAAAATAGAACTGGCAAAACCAAAAATAAAAGAACTAGTGATTTTAAAATGATATTTACAATCATTAAGTTTATTTTTTAAAAAAAAAGAAAAAAAAAACATTTAATTACAATAATGATGATGCAGAAAATGAACCTGAAATTTATGATTCTGGACAAACAAAAACTGCAAGAATTTAATATGACAAAGGACGATTTAAAATCCTTTAACAAACAAAATGGAAGATTCGTTCTAGAAGGAATTTCATAAAAAAAAATCATCCACGCGGTCATGAAATCTAAACTATAATTTACACGTGGAGAAATAGATACAATTTACATTGAAATTTAAAATTTAATAGCACAAAGCTTCACTTCACCTTCCCCGAGGTGATTAACAAAAATACAAAACAATTAATAAGAAACGGATAATTTAACACACTTTCGCGGAATCCTCTAGAACGTTTTTACAATAATTACTGATCTAACATCCAAAATGTGTACACAATTAAACAATACAGCAATAATTAATTAGGAGTTCCTTGAAAGCTAATCAAACAAATAAACCGAACAACAATTTAAAATAAAAATGAATTTACCTCAACGGCAATAAAAAAAATAAAAACAACATTACTTACGGGCAACTTTCAACGAACTGCTTGCCCTTTTCAAGGCCTCCCGCATATATATGAAATATACAATTCGTGCGTTCAACGCAGAGCGCAACTCTAAGAAAAACTCTAACAAATATACTAAACAATACGGGAGTACGCAACATGTACAAATAAATGATTTTAAATATACACAGACGTCCAAAAAGAATGAAACTAACAATTAAATAAATATTCTTAATAAAACTTAGAATAGTGGAAACTCTGACATTGTTTTGACAAGGCTGATTAGGAATAAATAAAAATACACATTTGAATTTCCGAAACCCGGGGTGCCAGTCCATAGCACATCTCCCAATTGTTAAGGGGAAAACGAAAGTTTCGGAGAAAATAGAGTGTTTCTCCTTAAAAATTGTACGCACACGAAAAATTAACATTCTGAAGTGTCTCGCACTAAACAAACAATACCGTATCTCCGCACACAGGGGTGAAAACGTCACTTCCGGGTGATGAAAACTACCCGGAGTCGTGGTGGGAGTGTCCAACATACCATCCGGTTGATCCATTTTCGAACAGCAATCGGCATAGCAGTCGGTATGGCAGACGATGTGGCAGTCGGTGTGGCAGTGGTGGGTCTGCATCATGAAGAACTTCTTCACTCCATGGATGTACCTCTCGCTTGTAACTCCAGAAGGATAACTCAAAAAACAGAAACATTCTTTTAAATCGTGCTCCAACATGGCTTCAGGAATGGGATTCTTAAATTTGACAGGGCTTGACTTGATCTGAAGAGAGTGTTCGGCATCAACGACAATAATGGGCAACTTATTTTCGAAGGATACATTTTGGTTGATAATTTCCTTGACTTCAACTTCAAACTTCTCATTCGAATTGATTTCAACTTCATTCTTCTCATTATGATTGCTTTCAATTTGATTTTCGACATCTGGGAATTCGATGTGGGAATTGATAACTTCTTCTGGGAATTCTTCTTCAGAATAGTTGACTACTTCTGGGAATTCTTCTTGGGAATTGTTGATTACTTCTGGGAATTCTTCTTGGGAATTGTTGATTACTTCTGGGAATTCTGCTTGGGAATTTGACTTCTTCTTTCTCTACCTCTAACTCACCAAAAACCTCAACTCGACATCCTCTTCGGATCCAACATCTCCAACAACTTTTTCGTTACCTTGTATATCATCACCTCTAACTTTTCGCAACCTTGTATTTCAAACTTAAAACTATCATCACAATATTTCATTTTTTCATCATCCTTTTCATCATCAACATTTTCATCATAATTTTCCATTATTTCAACATCATCAATTCATCATCAACATTTTCATCATCATTTTCCTCTTCTCTACCTAAACTATTAATATTATTTCCCTTTCTCTACCTAAATCATCAACAACTTTCTCTTCCTTCTTTATTCAAACATCAACATTTTCAATCAACTGTATCTTCCCTTTTCTTTATCTAAATCATCAACAACTTCATCAACTTTATCTTCCCTTTCTTTACTCAATTTAACAGCATATCATCAACTTTCTCCTCATTAGAAGTATCTGAACCCGATTGATTTATCCCCTTCCGTCTGAATCTCTTTCTTTTCTTTATCAACAACACGGTAATCTTTTTTCAAACATCCACCATTTCTCAATACTTCTGTCATAATTCTGTATCAATTTGTTTCATCATTGCCATCATCTCATACAATACTACTAATACTTTCCTTAAAACTGTCTCCTTTGTCTCCTGAATATCCTTTTCGTCCATCCTTCCCTTCTGTCCTGCCACAACCGACTCCTTCCTGCCATGAGTTCCTTGGCTCCGCCAACTCTGGTCTCCATGAACGTCCACTTCCTGATCCCTCGTGGTCCTGTCCCATCTTCATACTCGCAAGCGGTGTTATATAAAAGTTTATTAAAACGCACACGGTCATCAGCCTTATCACGCAACGAGAAATTCTCACAAATTCAAAACACGGGATCCTAACCTTACTAATAACAATTACAATCATATCGTGCTTCGCACCATTGGGATGTGCCATAAATATATATCTCAAAAACTGCATGAGAATTTACAATTAAAAAATGCAATAATTATCGTGCCTCGCACGTTGGTCGCCATAAATTATGCTGTGAACTGATGGTCCAAGCATAAAATTTAAGAGAAATTAAAAATGACAAAATTAATTTAGCTAGCTCAGCAAAAATGAAATCAAAAGGGTGCCAGAGATACTTAATCTCAAGGTAGCTTCTAAAAAGTTAAGGTGGGCGGGTTGTAAAATTAGACTTTCTTTTAAATCCCCCAAAAATAGAACTGGCAAACAAAAATAATAAAAACTAGTGATTTTAAATTGATATTTACAATCATTAAGTTTATTTTTAAAAAAAAAAGAACAAAAAAAACATTTAATTACAATAATGATGACTGCGAAAAATGAACCGTGAATTTATGATTCTGGACAAACAAAAACTGCAAGAATTTAATATGACAAAGGACGATTTAAAATCCTTTAACAAACCAAAATGGAAGATTCGTTCTAGAAGGAATTTCATCAAAAAAAATCATCACGCGGTCATGAAATCTAACACATAATTTACACGTGGAGAAATAGATACAATTTACATTGAAATTTAAAATTAATAGCACAAAGCTTCACTTCCCTTCCCGAGGTGATTACAAAAATACAAAACAATAATAAGAAACGGATATGTTAACACACTTTCGCGGAATCCTCTAGGACGTTTTTACAATAATTACTGATCTAACATCCAAATGTGTACACAATTAAACAATACAGCAATAATTAATTAGGAGTTCCTTGAAAGCTAATCAAACAAATAAACCGAACAACAATTTAAAATAAAAATGAATTTACCTCAACGGCAATAAAAAAAATAAAAACAACATTACTTACGGGCAACTTTCAACGAACTGCTTGCCCTTTTCAAGGCCTCCCGCATATATATGAAATATACAATTCGTGCGTTCAACGCAGAGCGCAACTCTAAGAAAAACTCTAACAAATATACTAAACAATACGGGAGTACGCAACATGTACAAATAAATGATTTTAAATATACCAGACGTCCAAAGAATGAAACTAACAATTAAATAAAATATTCTTAATAAAACTTAGAATAGTGGAAACTCTGACATTGTTTTGACAAGGCTGATTAGGAATAAATAAAAATACACATTTGAATTTCCGAAACCCGGGGTGCCAGTCCATAGCAATACGTTAAAAGGAAAACAAAAAAAGGAAAAACAAAAAATGTTCAAATAAAAATATAAAATTTATACTGGCGTAAACAGTTGGTGTGCCTGAATTTGTTTCAGACGCTGCATACGTCATACGCAAAATATGACGTAACTACAAACATTCATGAAAAGACCTAATTACACTTGAAAATTTTTGCTGTTAGGTTTTTGGAGGGAAATTTAAAAAATATTGTGAACATTAATCAAGTATCAATTCTTTAACTGACATATAATTATATTAACGGCAAAGAAAATTAGTCGAAGACAGCAATTATATTACATAGATATTTCTTTAAAAGTGTTGAGAAATATTTGAGACTATTTAGAAAAATTATTTTATACTATGTTTAATTTAAAGCCAATACATCTATCCATTATAAATTTTATGTAATGCGGAGTTACATGTGATTGTTACCATGATAAATGATTAAGAGTTTATCATGTATGGAAAAGGTCTAGAAAAATACTTCCCAATTATTAAATTCTATTTTATTTAGTTGCATTTGATAATAAAAACTCCTCTGCACTACCGGTTTCGGCTTTTCTGCCATCTTCAGGTGCATTAATTGTTTTTTGTTTTTTTAATTAACTGTAAATACAAAATCATATTTGAGTTGAGTATGATTGAATCTATAAATCAAGATAATATAATATTTAACTTACTCAAAACATACGCATAATAGAATGCCTTTAAGAGGGAAGTATTTAGAGATACGCATGATAAAACCACGAGAATTTATGGCAGCAGAACATATGTCAATGATATAGAATCTGAAAGTATCAAGACCCCACTATATCCTGATTTGCGAATTAAAGTGCTACCCTTGATGCTGTAAGTCGATAAACATGGGGACGATGAACGAGTGTAGGTGAGTCCGCAACATTTTTCAACATTTAATTTAAGTTTAAAATTATCACACCAATCAATTATTGTGTTCAGTGCACGCTGCATTCGACATGCATCATCAACAGAAGAAATTTCAGAGAAAATTTTAATGTCATCAGCATAAGCAGGTATAGCAAGATCAATTTGTGAAAGCAGATCATTGATGATGTAACAATAATACAAATACAAATACAAAGTATTTAAATTCATTTTATTAATACGTTGGTGATAAGTACTGGGGCATTTGCTGAAGCAGCGTCTACTTCACAGGAAATAACAGTCTAGTTCGTTTAAAGACTCGCGTAATTAAGATGATACGGTATTTATTTTAAATTTTATCTACTTCTTTGTCTATTGTATGTTACAATTGATGACCAGCGAATGCCACATTACTCTCCAGAAGGACGTTTGAAGTTCAGAGAAATAACGCCAACTGTCATTCTTGCGCCCTCTTGTAAAGAGAAGCGGAACTAGTAATCGGTGCGGAATGACGTCACAACTAAAGTTTATAAAAATTTATCATTTATATTATTCATAAAAGAAAATTGATTTCATTTTATTTATGTGAGCATATAAAATATATAGAATGTACTTTTAGTTCTTTAGTCTTTCTGTGTGTGCGCGGTGAAGTAAGCTTCGTCAAAAGTATAATAAACAAATGAAAAGTGTACGCTGGTATCACGAGGACAGCGCAACGCCCTTGGTTTGCTGAAAACCGAGAGTAAGGCGCTGGAAGAATACGTGTACGCAGGGAGAGGGAATCGGTTCCTAGCAGCGAAGGCGATCGTACTAGGACGGCCCCACAAGGAGCCGCCATTAAGCACAAGTAGAATAAATACTCACATATTTGTAAAAGTGAATCGCATAGAGGGTTAACACGTCCTCTCGATTATTACCTATAGTAATGAACGGCCAAAATGAGAAATTTCGCAATCGTAGTAAATTGCGTAATATCAACAAGTGAGCTGAGTTGTGCCGCCGTATGCTGGGAGTTCCACGTATATTCCTAGAGAGCTGAATACTGTTTCTACAAGGACAACGGATCGAGCTATCTTGAGTCGATCTACGGGCGAAGCCAGTGTATGCGCTGAAATCCCACCGACCATACTTAAAGCCGAGGGACTACCAAAATCTCAAGTGTTACGGTAATTTTTTCTGTTTTATTGGTTTGTAAAATAGGAAATAATAATCTTGCTTGTTTTTACTTTAAGTTGTGGTGTATCGCTGGCACAAATAACCACGATTTCTGTAATATATATTAATCTTTATTTTACCCGTAAATCACACATGTATGTATGTATGTATGTAGATGAAGGGTGGTGTTACACTGCGACCTAAAGGATCTATTGTGTCCCCCATTCTTGCTGCTTTACAGTTGGCCTTCCAATCCTATTCCTTTAAAAAGTGGTAGGATGTCAGAGGGCCCAGTCTAGGTAAGTCTCCCTCTTCGATTTCACATGCTCCCAGGTACAATGCCCTCGGTTGCACAGTGCTACGCAGTTTGAGAGAGGTGGATGTGTGTTTCATCCTGTTCCCCACAAAATCTGCATTCAGGATCTTTTTCCAATCCAAGCTTACTCAGGTGTCCTTTCAGTCTACAATGGCCTGAAAGTATTCCTGTTAATATGCGAACATTGTTTCTTACTCCAGGTTGATGCATTCTGTAAACCTCTTCTGGTTATAATTCCCAGAAGAATTTTACTCTGCGTCATTCCCTGTAGATTTTCCCAGTAACTGGATTTTCTCTGCTCCATTCTTATTTTAGTTTCTTCAGTATTGTACTGCTACTTAACCCGCAAAAGGGTTCAGGCCCTACGAAAGGCATTCCAGCCCCTTTTTCGCGAGGTTATCCGTTATTTCGTTTCCTTCCACTCCTGTGTGACCGGAACCCACAGGAGGGTTACTTTATTTCTTGTCCTAGCTCATTTAGTTTCCCTAGGCATTCCCAGACCATCTTGGAGCTGATTTCATATGAGCTCAGCGCCTTGATGGTTGCTTGACTCAGACACGATGATAATCTCCTGTTTCCGATAGTTTCTATCCATATTGAACTGAACACATCTTCCAATAGCGTGTATTTCCGCCTGAAATATACTTGGGTATTTTCCAAGCTTTCGAAATATGTAGTTCTAGGCCCGTATATTCCTATTCCACTTCTTCTGCTCGTTTTGGAGCCATCAGTGTACCATTTGATGGCATTCTATTAAAATCAAGATGGTGTTATGATCCCACTCGCTCCTGTACTTAGCTTTGTGGTGAATTCCTTCACAAAGCTAAATTTCTTTAACATGTCATCCCGGGCATATCCCAGGTTTGATCACCGTCAGGAGATTGAGGCCTATGCCTAATCATTCCTTCTTGACCATTCTTAGTGCGTTCTTTTCGCCACGCCCTCCACTACATGTGGAGGGGCCAAGATCCAATACTACTTCAATAGCTGCTGTGGGCAGTTCTCATAGCCCCCGTTATGCATACACATGCTAATCTTTGCACTTTCGAGAGGTTAATTCTCGCGGTGGCCAGATTAGTTCTTTTGCTCATGCTACTGATGCATAGGTGATGATCGCGTCTCACTATCGCTGTATACATCCAAAGCAGTATTTTTGGGTTGCATCCCCAATTTTTCTCTGCAAAGTTTCTGCACACCATCAGAGCTCTTTTGGCCTTGTTAGTTACCTCAAGCTCATGTTTGTTCCATAGAAGTTTGTTGTCTAGGGTGAGGCCTAGATATTTAACTTCCGCTCTCCAGTCTATATTTTGCCCATCCAGTTTTATGGTTCTAAGATTGGATTTTCTTTTCCTGGTAAACGCTACGAGGGTTGTCTTAGTGGGGTTGACATTGAGTCCCATTGATTGACACCATCTTCTCGTAAAGTTCAATCCTCTTTGAACTACGTCACAGAGGGTATTCTCAAATTTGCCTCTTGCGTATATGACAATATCATCAGCATTACCCTTGACAGGATATGCCTAGATGCGTCAATCCGCATAAGAATTCGTCTACTATTAGGCTCCACATACAAATATCCACGATACACAAATTAAATACGGTACGGTATAAATCACTAACAAAGATGAAGAGGGCGAGATATTACAATTCAATCCTTATATACTGCTGTGGTAAGACAACCCTTTTCACAGAGTGTATTGTGTTTAAGTTGCGTTGTTTGCTTGTTTTGGTTGTTTTCTTTGCTTAATCAGCTGTTAATTCAATGGACCGAGAATTTTCACAATTTTATTTTTGTTTTGTATAAATTTTAGTTTAAGAGTTAATTGTATGACTTAATTAATTTAAGTGTTAAGTTTTTTAAATTATTCCATTCATTAATTCGTCTAGTGTTTGCTAGTGTTGTTTTAATGCGGATTCTATTCAATATTGTCGTTGAATTGTAATACGCCTGCGTTGTACGATTTTGAGAGAGGGATTTTTGTAAGAAAAACAATTGTAGAATTTTGTTAAGGAGTTCCTTGTTCGACTATTAACGTGAATAGACGTATTTTTGTATATCTTTGTTGCCATTTTGTATTTCATTTTGATTTAGTAAATTTAACATTTCTGATTTTCTTTTATATAGCCAATCAAGTAGCGTTGCGAACGAAGCTTTCGCCGTCATTCACCGCAGATCCTTCGTATCATAGTAGGGCTTCATGCAGTATATTTCATTCTTTACGTGAGTGAATGAAGCGTTGTGCATGAAGCAAATTTCTCATATCGCCTTCACGCGTGAATATGTAGTGTGAATCGACGAAAGAGTGAAACGAGACTTATTCTCAAGTGACTATATGCATTACGCACGCACTACTTAATATCTACCACGAATGACGGTGAAGGCATCGTCACCTACACTATACGTTCACGCCGTGAAGGCAACTTTGAGAATAGGCTTCACTTCATTCATTCGCTTCACATTGCAATTTTCACGCACAGCTATACATATGAATGAAAGCTACGTTCATCACAACACTACAATCAAGGGATTCTTATGGTGATAATTGTTACTATATTAACGTGTACACGTAGTAGATATAAGATCAATTATTATTTTTTTGTTTAGGAAGATAGATTTTTTTAGTTTTTTTTCTCTCATTATATTTTTTTGAAGAGTTAATTTTCTGTTTTTCAATTTTGCTGTTTTTTTTTTATTTATCAATCACCTTATTAGGCTGAGTAGAAGCATTGTTCTTGCATTTAGTTTTTTTTTTGTAAATTTCTAGTAATTGTCTACGCTTAATTTATTTTAATTTGTCAAACCACGTGGATAGAAATTCAAAGGTCGTGTATTTTGGATAATCTTCGTGAACAAACGAAACTTTTGCTTTGCATAGGAAATATTGTCCTATTTTAATTTAGAGTCAAGTGCAGTTTTTATTTTAGGCCAGAACCTTCAGTTCAAGGTTTTTTTCTGCACATTTATAATTTAACCCTAGTCCTACCAACGTTTTATCGTAACGTGTCCTACCAAGGTGTGCCTCACAGCACACATCTATTTGTACACATTGTTGATGTAATAATAGCAAATATGCATTATTTATTTCATGTAGTAGGTATACAGTTAAGATTAAAACATATAGAAAGAATATTGTGTGTCAGAAGATATAATTTAAAAATAGTAACAGATAGTAAAATATTTGAAAGTTATTTATGTAGTTTGCAATTTGTGCACGTGAAGTATTTTCTCTGAATGTTCACCAAAACCGTTTGCTTACACTTATCACATAACTGTGTTGACATTCTGCTTTTCTTTGATGGGCAAATATAGCACCGTTTTCGTTTCTTACTTCTCGAGCCCGAAGGACTCCCCAGTGGTTGGTACTTGATTCAACGTAGTTTGTATCAATGAAGTATGACTTTTATGCAAGCCACTAAAACTACGACGTCTAATTTGCCCCAGTACTAATTCTGTTGTAATTTCTCGTAAGAAAATTTTGCGAAGTCTTCGTTTTTTGGAAATATGCCAGTCAGGATGGCATTTCTCCAAATGATAAATGAAGCTACTCCACACACATCAATTATATTGAAAAAATAGACCAAAGGCCAACTATTAGTTTTGCGTTTCACTGAATATGTATGTACCATCTGATAAGTGTATCCACCCTCCTTTCGTGGAATTGTAGTACTTATTGATTTCAGATTAATTTTTATTTTCCTCATCAATGGTGGGGTCGTTGTGCATTGTAGATAATAATATTGACACAGCGATTTTTCTTAGGTACATAAGATACCAAAGTCATTGTCTTCTGAAAACCAAACAAGTTGCTTTCAATATTCCGTCGCCTGTGAGGTAAAATTTGGTGTTATGCAGCGCTTATTTTTTCTGAGCGTTCTACACAAGTTAGGCCTTTGGTAAGCAAACTGGATGCAAGCTCGTAGCTGGTGAAGAAGTTGTCAACGTAATATTCCTTTTAGTTCTCAGAAAAGGTTCACAAAAGGTTTCACACACCTTTGCGCTAAGTTTTTCTGCTCTATTGAGACCTTTCTTTTCCTAAGTACGGTACACCACGTAACGATAACTAGTCCACTATCGCATATCCACCAAATTTCATACCGTACTTATCTGGCTTGCTTGGCAGGTACTGTCGGAAAGATACACGACCTCTAAAAAGGCACCAGTTGTTCACCGATGGTTAGATTACTGCCAGGAAGATAATATTTCAGCAAGTTTGTATTAACACGGTCCCACAGGCTCTAATTGGTGCCAACTTGTCCCTTTTGCCTTCGGAGGGTTCTGGTCGCTTTATCGTCAAAAACGAATAAATCTAGTAATTGAGTAAATCTATTTCGTGACATACACGCTCGATAAACAGGATTTCCATATAAGGATTCCATAGCTCATTATAGTCCAGTCTTCTTGTTTTTCTTCCAGCAGTAATAAAAGGCCAAGAAAGCACGAATTTAACGTCGTCAACTGATTTCCCAAATCGCCAAGAATACGAACAGCCTCCTTATTATGAAAGTAACCACAATACCAATAAGTATCATCAAAAACAAATTGAATGCGTCACAAGGAGTATCAACATGCACTCCAGGTGGAAGTTTCACTTTGTTTCAAAGCTGTTGTAATTATGTTGTGTGCACGTGTTTTCCCTTGGCAATTGGCGTGGCATTCCACTCGGTACCATCTTTTTCCAATAAAAGTTTGCGAATGGCCGGGCAGTCATCATTAGCATCACTATCGTCACTTCCTTCTTGTTCACGCTTTCTTCATCGTCAGTTTCTTGATAATCCGCTCACAGAAGAGGTTCGTCATTTGGCTCTTCTTCATCTTCACCATCATTTACATTCCTTCCAAACCTCATCACTTTCGTACAATGCATCGAGCAACTCCTTTTCAGTTAGTGCCGGCGTCGGTCAGTCAACCAATCGGTCATACCTTCTTGCATATTTCAAAACCAAATAAGCATAAAACAAAAATCTATTTTTACTGGGTCAATCAAAAACTTTATTTTGCTTACTGGTCTATACTATACTCTCCACTAGGTAAAAAAATAAAATTAACCAATAGACCACTAAAACGCCAATGCGTTCGTTAGGAAAGTCACAAATACACTGATAGCAAATGCAGTTGGTAAGCTGACTGTGGTTAGCAGAACGCATTTAGGGAATTCCCCTTCATATTGCAACTGGAAGTTCTTACATACAAGGGAAAGTCCGAAATATAAAGCATATCTTATTACGGGGGATTTACCCATACATAGTTTTAAATAACGTAGCAATGCATTTTATAGTATAATAACAGTATGTGCCTCAAAGACACACCTTGATAGGACGTGTCGGTAAATTATGTTAATTTTTTTTAGTAAAATAGGAAAATATTTTTAAAAATTTTTATGTCATTCTGTGTTAAATAGTTTATTTGAGAATTAAAAATCTCTCCAGTTGTGGGGCAGTTAACTTACAAAGTCAGCAATTTCAAATCAATTGTGCCTCAAAAGCACATTTGGTAGGTTTGAGGGTTAACCCGTTGTCGTGTAATAAAGATGATTAGTAATTAGGTCATTGGTGTGAAAATTCTGTTCTTTTATTTTTATTTTAAATTTTTTTCAATTTTTCGGGTAATTAAGAGAGTCTGATTTCATTCACTCACAATTTACTTTTCTTGGTTAGATTCAAGTTTTAATTCGCAAGGGTAACTCTGAGTTTAATAGTTCTTTTGCGTCCATTTAAAAATCTTATCCGTTGAGCTAGCTAATTTTACTTTTCCTTTTCATTTTAAATTCATTTCTGCATTTTCATTTAATTCAATCAGTACACTTCAGCAATACGTATGTCACATCAGTTTTTTGGGAACACTTGGGCATTAACCATTGCATAAGTTTAATAAGCTTAGTTAATTATTAATATTCAGGAGGGCCCTATTATTTTTCTATCACCAAATCACTTTTGTTTACATTGTAGTTTTTACCGTAGCTATTGTCAATTTCTGTTTTGGTTGTTTTAAGTAAAATAAAAATAGTGTACAGTTTAGTATACAGAGTCGGATTATATTTTAAATACTCATAGAACACCACAACCTGAAACGATTAATTTGATCGGCTAAAAAATCTCATGCTAGCTTATTATTTAATTCAATTAATCAATAGTTATTTGTATCATTAGGCCAGGAACTACAGTTTTGCGAATATGAGTACGGTTTGTGGGCCGAGGCGGTAGCCGAGTTTTGGCAACACCTATTAAGCGTGCATTTTGAATTTGAAATCAAGATTAAGGTACCTTAGCATTTTGACGTTTTAATTTTTATATAGTTTTGATCTAAATTTATGAATAATACGAGCAATGGAGATACCAGCTCACATACAAAAACTGCGGAACAAGTTATTAATATTTTATTACCTGCTAAATCTTCAAATAAGTATTGGAAAGAGTACAATTTATTTAAAAAATGGTATAATGAAAATTCGGTGAATGGATACAATGAATATGTACTATTGGCATACTTCGAATTGAAAGCTAGAAATTTAAAATTTTCTACGCTCTGGTCCATATATTCAATGTTAAAATCAACATTAAATATTAAAAACAATATAAATATCAGCAGTTATACAAAGCTAATAGCCTTTTTAAAAAGGAAAAAGGATGGCTATGTGCCAAAAAAAGTCAAAAGTACTTATAAATAGATGAAATCGAAAAATTTATTTGCGAGGCACCAAATGAGGATTATTTATTGATAAAAGTTCGTATTGCATATTTACTTACATATCATTTTGATTCCAATATTTTTTTTGAAATTTAGGTAGCTCTAATAATAGGAGTTAGTGGTGCTTGTCGAAGTCAGGAACTATTAAATTTAAAACTAGCTGATGTAATTGTAATCAATATAGACGAGACAAAAACATACAAACCACGAACTGCATGTGTTACAAAGCCTCTATGGATTGATTTAATAAAATAATATATTATAAGAAGGCTAGAAACAGATTCCAAAGATTTTTTTTATTTTATTCAAAAAATAAATGTACGAAGCAACCTGTAGGCATCCACACATTCGGCAGAATGCCTTATAAAGTAGCTACTTTTTTAAAGCTGGAGAATCCTCACAGTATATCAGGGCACTGTTTCGACGCAGTAATGCTACAGTATTAGCTGGGTATGGGCCGAGATTACAACATTAAAGCGACATGGTGGCTGGAAAAGCACATCAGTTGCTGAAGGTTACATTGAGGAGTCCCTAAAAGCAAAAATTGCAGTAGCAAATCAACTCGTTGGCAAACCAGAAAGGAGTTAGTGGTGCTTGTCGAAGTCAGAAACTATTAAATTTAAAACTAGCTGATGTTAAAACAGGAGCGATGTAATTGTAATCAATATAGACGAGACAGAAACATACAAACCACGAACTGCATGTGTTACAAAGCCTCTATAGATTGATTTAATAAAATAATACATTATAAGAAGGCAGAAACAGATGTCAAAAGATTTTTTTTATTTTATTCAAAAAATAAATGTACGAAGCAACCTGTAGGCATCCACACATTCGGCAGAATGCCTTATAAAGTAGCTACTTTTTTAAAGCTGGAGAATCCGCAACAGTACACAGGGCACTGTTTTCGACGCAGTAGTGCTACAGTATTAGCTGGGTATGGAGCCGACATTACAACATTAAAACGACATGGTGGCTGGAAAAGCACATCAGTTGTTGAAGGTTACATTGAAGAGTCTCTAAAAGCAAAAATTGCAGTAGCAAATCAACTCTTTGGCAAATCAGAAACTCACTCGTCCTTAACCGCACAACCATCAACAAGCGCTTTTACAGGAGATGCATGCACAGACAAGGAAATCACTAATGCGTCTAATCAAAATCTTCAAGTGAAACTGAATGATGGAAGTTCAGTCAATCTGCATATATTCAATTTACAACATTACACTGTTAATGTCAATTTTCACTAGAAACTTATCTTGATAAATATTTGATAAGAATTGTTATTAATTTTTCTTGCTATTGCTTAATGCTAAATGCTACGTTTCGTTTGCTGCCCTTTTGTGTTAACCAATTTTGTGATGTTAGATAAACACCCTTCCTTTGAAATTTCGAAAATAAACATAACCTAAAAAAATATTGTGCGTAAGTCAAATCGATCTGCATTGAATCACAGAAATTTCTAGTTATTTATACATAGTTTATTTCCAGAAAAAATCTTCCACTTCCCATAGATAGGTATTGGAAATAATATGAATCACATATATGAATTATTTGAGAGACCAAAAATATATCTGTCAGAATTTATTTAATTAATCACTCAAAATTCAGTAACTTCAATGTTACCAACCTTTAGCGACATTTTTGCAGGAAAATGACGCCGCTTTTTAAGTACTGCAAAATGGGTGTTTCTCAACGGAGGCGCAAAAAAAATATTATTTAAAGTGCTGCGTAGGCTTTAACGGCCGGAATCATGAGGATGTTCACCGCAGTTGTGAACGAAACGTACGGGAGTAATTCCACAGGACCACACAGGTCTCAATAGCCCGGAAAGAAAACTTATTACAATCTAGTGCCAACGCTAGGCTCGATTGACGTTCCATTCCAGCTTGCAAACTGCAAAAAATTGTACCAATGCTTAAAAGAAGTAATCCTGAACTTCTTACCGTGCGTTCAAATACTTTCCTGATTAGAATAGATTGTTTTCTTAAGAAATTTTTTTAATAAGATTGGAGACATTGGGCTATTTTTAAATTGTACTATAAATTTTGACAGCTGTCAGTGACAAATCAAAATTAGTAACAGTTAAATTCGACTGTATTATTTTATTCTATCCTAATCAGGAAAGTATTTGCAAGCGCTGGTACTAATTAATTAGCTAATTTTCACATTGGACGCACCAGTGATCACACACTCAAAAGCAAACAACCACAAGCGAAAACAATAAAGTACTGTACAATAACTCATGCAAAAAATATACACCTGATAAGGTTGAAAATAGTGTAGAAACTAACAGATAAGCCGTTACCACTAGGTTAATTTCTACCAAGCTAGGTCAAAAAATTCCTATCTTTTCTTGGTATTGCGATTCCTATGTCACAGAGTATAATTTACTTAAGCTAGCATTTTACGATTCCCACATTATAACCTTATAGCACATTTTTTTTCTTGACAATTCAGATGAAGTTACTTTCATTTCACTGCACCATCTTTCTTGACCTCAAAGGAATATACTCGGAAAGGGAAATTTTAATAAAAAAAAAACTCGTGATTTTCCGACCAAAACCCTTTTTTTATGACCTATTCTCTTTTTTCCGTCTGTAATACAGTTAATTTATTCTGGCCGGGTTTTTTTTTTTAACAACATCGGGAGAGTTGACGCAGAGAATTTAATTTTTTATTACCAAGCAAAGAACGAAATGAGTTGAACGAAACGGGCAGTAAAATGAAAAGGAATGAACTTGAAGATTTATTTATGCAATTTCGGACGCTTATTACACCTACTGAAGGTTTTTTTGATGCCGCGTCGTAACCAGTGCTTTTAATAAATAATATGTTCCTTCACCTACATTAGTGTTGGTTATTGGTGATTTCTTGGTGTGATTAATCGTTCTGTCTACTGCAACTGCTATAGGGCTTTAGTTATCTCCAGCATTCGCCAAGGAGTAAGGGAAAACCATGGAAAACCACTTAGTCCAGGAGCAGAAACTGGGAAACCACACCAAACTCTCTAACTAATAACCAGCAAATTATTACCATTATCTTTCTGAGTTTGGAAAAGGCAGATCTTCACGTCTTTTCAATTCCGATAGCTGTACCGCCTCCATTTAACCTCTCAGTAAATGCCCTAACTTCTGTATGTGACTGAAACTCGTCAGTGAGTGAACATTTAAACACAAAACATCTACCCCACCACATTCACAATACGAATCATTAACCCTCATCATCACCTAATACGACACACTAACCCTCATTTCATGCTTGAACTCTGATGACTCTTCGCGCAAACAATGGGTACAGAGTTCCTATCTTCGACTGGTTTTCGGCAACCGTTTTTCAATTATGACCATAAGAGTCCCAGAAGGCAATTGTTAATGGTTTGTGTGTTTCACAAAAGATTAAGATCAATAAGGATAGCCTTGCCTCGTGACTAACCTTTTCTAATGTCATAGAAATAGGACGCTATATATTTATCAGCAAATGTTAATTTGGCGACATGGATAATGGTTTTCTTGATGGAAGGTACTATCGTGATCTTATTAGGACAATACTCAAGTTCTTTCTGTTGCACCAGAATCAAATGCGATTTTTGACCTGTAGGAAGAGCTGTGAGATGTCATTCGACAATGCCATCATCCACATAAATCAGCATTTCCGCTTTCAGCGAATGATAGCTGGAAACTCGCCTTGGTCACAGCAGTGGAGATAAAAAGAAACTTTCCCTATGGGTGTCCTCTGCCCTGTTTCAGCCTGATTTCCTTTAGGGTCGTTACGACAAGCATAGCGACGACCTAGCCTGCTATGCATGGCTTTACACCTCGCATTGTAGGTACCTTATATAGAGATGGAGGAATTCCATTAGGAAAATGTCCTGTTTACATATAGAAATACTGCCATTTCTATTCTCTTAGAAATCGTAGACACCAGAGGCCTGTTGCATAAAAGTACAATTACAATTTACAGGTGATATGTTTTTACAATCAGTCAAAATTTGACTTATATATATATATTATTTTTGCAACGCCTGTAAGTCAAATTTTGACAGATTGTAAAAAAATATCACCTGTAAATTGTATTTTTATGCAACAGGCCCCAGATTTATTGATGTAGGTTCAGTGGATTTGCCCACTCGATAAGCATACGAGAATGGGCCTAGCTGGAAGAATTATTTTCTGATGTGACCCTCCAATACAATTTCTAAAATCAATTCTATTTAGTATTGTTACATATCATGAATCTTGTTTTTTTGATAAATTTTACATGTAATGTTAAGAGGCTTATGTCCCGCAGTTTAGATCTTTAGATCAAGAAATAACGGAGATAAAGACTGGTTAGTATACTTACAGTAAAGCACTCGATACAAGCCATGGATCTTTATAGAAAACTGCCTTAAAAAAAACGATTGTTCTCTTTTGTTCTTTGTACTAAACATATACATAATAGAATCAATTTTTAACGAAGCCCAGACAATGAAAGCGGAACAAAAAGAGATATTATTTTCCCTGTTACGCAATGAACGTCCGTCAGTTAATTAAAGGAAGAATAATATTAAAATTTCAAGCAGGGAGACGTGTACCGCTTCCTCCACCTTACGCCCCTCCAAAAGAGATATAAGCTTATGGTTACCTACGAGCCAGGTTCGCCATTGTAATTTACAAAAACTAAAAGGAGAAGATTTATTAAAAGAGGAAGATAGAACACTAAGGAAAATCTTTCATTTATTTTCTTTATTTAAAATCATGAAAGATCTTGAATGTAAACGTAAAAATTCTATTCTTATGGAAAATACAATAAACAATTTTCGTAAAGCTTCAACACTTATTTTTGGGTTTTACATCTATATAATTTTACATACTGACAACAATAAATCGTATATACTAACTCTCTCGAGAGTCTACTGCGCTAACCACATGAACACGTGTTACAGCTGACTTAGCATTTTACATTGCCCTACTTTAACTACCTGGTCTTAATCTACGCTGAGATTCGTGTATATCTGTAGCGTCTGTAAGGTTATCTGTAAGTCTGTAAGCATCCATGCTTAAGTCTTACATATAATCTTACAGACATTACAGATATGCATAGAGTCTCACCATTGATTATAATATTTACAACCTAAATCTATTTTTGCCAATGTCTAAGTGTATTACTCGAGTGGTCAACTTTCGTCTGCGCGCCAGGTCAGCATTAAGTTTCATCAAATACGATACTGGCGTACATTGTATTACATATACAATGCGTAAAACGGAGAATTGCACTATCTTGCACCAAGACTCGACTAACACTGATACTAGATACTAGACACACGAATCGGAGGGAATGATTTTACCGGCTTGAAGATGTACTATTATGACTAAACGTTCTGTATTGCGCGAAGCGAGTGCGGCCCATGTAAGCAGACACGTCCGACCACACTAGTTATTACAATCCATTTCCCATGCTTTTCTTTCCAATTATAAAGGCAACAAAATTTTCAATTGCAATGAGAACTTTCTAATTAACTTTGTAAATATACGTATAAATGCAGATTTATGTTTACAACGCAACAGAAATATGACTTTCCTTCGGGATTTTGTAAACGTTTAGTTGATGAAATGCAAATTTGCGTCTGCTACGCAAAGGAAACTATTTAGTAAACATAGCGTGACAGAAAAGTTAATTAATTGCATGTTTAGGGACAGTAATTGCTATGTTTGTTGAGAAAAAGTTGTGTATTGACCGACATTAACGATTGCAGTTTACTTCAATGTTTGTCATGTAATTTTTTGCGAGATGCAAATATGATCACTCGATGTTACAGAGGACCTATACAATGGAGCACAACACAGCTGATAGAATAACGATTTTTTTTTAGTATCTGCTATTGTGTTATGTTTTCAGCTCATTCTAATTGCTTCATTTCATTCATTAAAGTTAGGGTGTGCACTTAATGTCCGGGCACTTAAGCTAGGTGCTCATTGTACCATCCCTATTAAGTCTCTTATTTCCACTCAAGCAGCTTGGTGTTCTCTATAAAGCCCAGTATCTTGCCCAGTGGAAACTTGAGAACCTTCGAGGGCTCCAATAGATCTCTCCCGAAATATTTCTGCCTGAGTACCTTCAGTTCCTCACATGTGCAGATTACATGTAAACTCGTTTCCTCCTGTAGTTTACATCTTCTTCACCACGGTTCGCTTACTCGACCTGTGTTGTTTAGATGCTTTTTCAGGGGACAGTATCCAGTTACCAATCCAGTAATGATTTTAACTTCTTTCTTACTGCGTCTGAGTAGGTTATCAGAGAAACTGACATCCCCCTCCCTTATCAGCGCTTTGGTATAGAGTTGACCTTCAGTCGACCTCCATTTCTTTGTACTTTCTTTATCTAACCAAGTCCAGATCTCCCTTCTTGCGGAATCCTTAGTAATTCCACATACGGGCTCTGGACCCATGAAGTGTCTCTTAGAGCCCTCCTTGGCTAGTTCGTCAGCTATTACATTGCTCTAATTGGCTCACTGTGCTTTCTCTTTTAGGCGGCATTGTGAAGCGAAATGTTTTTCTACTGGGCAACGGTTCAAAATTGTGGTTGCACAATAAAATTTGTTGACTTCATTGGAAGCTTTGTAAATGCTTTTATATAAAATTATACTCATTTGAAAAAAACAAGGTAAATGACAGGAAAATGTTCCAATTTCTCACAAATTCTTTAATATCGTACAACCGGTTTCATCCACTTAAGGGACATCTTCCCCTAACAACCAGAAATATTACATAGATATTTTAAAATATATTTTATAAATATTTTTTGTGAGAGGTTTTTGAATATATTTTTCATATTTTTTTCTAAATATAGATAAAATATTCAATCAATATTTATTCCATATTTTAAAATTAATGTAAGCGCAATATTTTTTCTAAAATATTTGTAATATATTATTTATATGAAAATTGAGATTTTTATGCAATATATTAATTTGTCAAAATGAACTAAAAATTGTTTTGGTTATTTAGAATGTATAACGTCGATAAAAAAGTTGAAATATACATAGAGTTGTCCTAAAAGGCAAGAACTGTTTTTTCACACTCACCATACAAGTTAATAATCAATAATTCTGGCATCTTTTAGGCATACTGAAGGTTTATCAAATTAATCACTATTTTTTAATTGAAGTGTTCTAAATAAAAAACAACGTATTTATTATCATTTTATTTGAATAAGCAATAAAAATGAAAATACTCGTTTTTAAGTCTAGCCTTGGCTGGTGCCAGGTAAACCCTATGGCTTTTTTCATATCTTCGGTAGTGGCGCTCTCATGGCGTTTCCTTGTAGCCTCTAAAACAATGCCAATTGTATTAGATCATACCGATGAATAAAACATCGTCAACATTATTAACACCTACTAATACATTTGGAGCATTTACAATAATTGGAGTAGTAGCTACATTCTAATACTTACGATACTTATTTTACTTTATTTCATAATATTTGAAAACTACTACGTACAAACAATAAAACACACAACGTATTCTAACCTCTATTTGAGGTTATGAGCTTATCTACCGATGATAATCTCTTAAGCAAATCAACTAGCAATTTTCTGGTAGATGCAGTACATATATGATGCATAAAATCCTACAATTATATTATTAAACGATTTCTGTACATAGCGATATTGAGCATTCCAATTATCTTATAAATGCCATGAATGTTCAAAGTTTTGCTTACTCGTAGTCACCACAAAAACTAAAAACACACCCCGCAACAATTAATTACACAGTTAACCCTAATCTGCCTAATCGTATACTATTATAAACTAAAATGTAACGGACAAACGAATGAAAACGTTGATGATACGCACGTGCGCGTATGCATTCTACGTACCTAATCCATAGACGCATAAACAATACTAAATCATATAACACCGGCACCGTAATGAATAGAGGTGTTGTGTTGACGTTCGCAACTTACAAATATTACAAATAATATAATACAAAACGCAGATATATATTAATAGAAAAGTTACAGCGCTCAACTTAGATACTAATTAAATCATATTAGATATATATTATCTAATTTAATCTTTAAACTATCATTTTAAATAGATACATACCTACTTAATATGTATGCATATTTTACCCATTTTATATTATTCGTCCTACGCACCAAATGTACAAAAGCAAAAATTCAATCTTTTTTTTTTATATGAAATAAATATTTATAGAAATACAAAGCAAAATATTCTTGCAGTGTTATGAAAAATATATTGAGAAAACATTTGCAATAAAATTATTAATGCTACATAACATATATATTTTTTAAATGTTTTCCTAATATATTTTCTATAATATATTTTATGCATATTATATTAATATAACTAATATTCAAGAAAGATTTAATATTTTTTAAATATTTATAAAATATGAAACAAATATAGTTGATCACTGGGGTCAGGTCAGAATTGTTAAATTGTTCAAATAAATAAGTTTCAAACTGTTTTATAATTCTAAATCGAACATTGGCACTTTTGGCTCCGAGGCACAGAAATAGTATCTATCATTACCTACTTGGTAACATTGTAAATATTTTAAGCAGATTGAAAAACCGCTTTTAAAAAATTCTAACTAAAACGAAGTAAATAGTGTATGTTATTCTTATTTGATATATTTTTTATATGCTGTCGAGTGTGCACTAGAAGTTAACATTTCGAAAAAAGGGACTCATTTGACGTTTAGAAAAAGATATATCAAATAAGAATAACAAACTGGCGCGACACCATCTCTGACTTCACCTGCAATTAAGTCCCATACAAATGGCCCAAGAAAAATACCCGCCTAATGGAATCCCGGTACCGATTTAATTAAACCCAACCCTCCACCATGCTCGCCCGCGCAGCCTTCCATCCACTAAGAACGTTTCGCAAATGAGTCCGGCGTCGTTTATGAAAAGCGGGAATAAGCGTTGATATTTGGCCGTCTTCCAACTAACCAGGATAATAGGATTAACGCGGTAACGAAGGTTGCAATTACCAACTACTACGTCATGACTCCGGTTTGAAACTGCGAATGGTCTTCATAAGCAAATGGGTCGGAATTGTGCAGAGGATTTTGCGAAGAAGAGACAGGAAATTCCTTTTCTGGGGATCTCTGTGCTGTGAGAGTTAGTTAATGGGGAGTTGTTTTTTTTTTTTGGATCATGTAGGATTAAAGGGACCTGTAGGAAAAAGGGAAACAAGTTTTTCTGTTACATATTTATTTAATTTACGAAAATAAAATTAAAGATGACAAATGTCTGAAATACAGAGTCCAGCGCTTTAATATTCATCTACGTTGAAATAGTTGCAAATCTTGTTTTGTTGCTTTTTGTTTGTATTTTGGCAAATTTAGATTTGATTTCATTGCCTTCAAGAAGATAGATTCAAGTATATAATCAATTATGTTTCCCTTCTATTACCGAATGTCTGGATACCTACAGCGAAGTGACTTTTTTGCTTCCTGTCCTTCAGGCTGTTGAAATCTCGAATACATTCCCAAACCGCTCTTGATTGTATTTTAGAATTCACTATGCTCTCAATATCGCCTGACTGTCCATTGGAACATAGATCCGCTTATTTTCATATACCTTATGTTTGATTTTAGCTGTACAATGCAGTACATCGTATGCCTCTGCTTGAATGACCGTGGCATATTTTCCTGGTGGAAGGGTAATGATCGTATTTTGCACCTTGCTGTAGATTCCAGCTCTAATTCCATTCTCTTGGTTTTTGATCCGTCACTAAAGCAAAGCACTTCTTCGCACCTGTATTTGTGGTTGGATTGATTTCAGATCATCCATGATTTTCACCTCGAGATTTCTGTTAAAAAGATATGTCAAAATCGTGTGATCTGATCTCAATCCCAAAAGGTTGGCTTCCACATGATGGACAACATTGTTGTGTCCGAATCGCGCATATCACCTGCCACTTGATAGGTTTGCAGTCTGCAATTCTTGCCATTGCTCATTATCACTAAATGGAGATGAGGCGATCTAGGAGGCATTCCATTTCTGCTGTAGGAGTAGTCCTCATTGTATGCACACTGCGACCTAAAAGATTTATTCTATCCCCTGTTCTTGGTGTTTTACAGCTAGCCTTCCAATACCATTCCTTTCAGAAAGTGTAGGATATCAGAAGGTCCCAAGTTAGGTAAGTCTCCCTCTTCGATTTCACGTGCTCCCAAGTGCAACACCCTTGAGTTGCACAGTGCTACGCAATTTGAGAGGGGATGGATGCCACCCTGCTCCCCAAACTGCTCCAGTCGTTTTGCTCCTCCCATTGTTCCTTCCTTGTGAGGTACTCTCACTTTGGAAGTGGAAGGCTTCTTATAGAGGTCCTGTTCCAATTCCTGTTTATTAGGACTAGTAGACTGGTCTTCTATCCAGCCACGCATCCCATCAGCCTAGTTCGTCACCTTAGGATTTAGGTTTTTGTTGAGGTTGTCTCCTCTCGGTCCATGCAGTTAACCAAAATCCCCCATCCCTTTCGAGACCTGGTTTAACAGTTGGGCTTTCAGTAGCCGAAAGCAACAACTGGCTTCGTTGTAGAATCCTGTCCAAGCCCTTAGCCACGACACGACAGCTCGTATTCTTGTTATTTCATTTTCTTCCCCTCCTGTGGAACCTGGAACCCACAAGAACTTTATTCCTTCTGTCTAGCTCGTTTAATTTTCATACACATTCCTAGACCATCTTGGAACTGTTTCCATGTGAGCTCAGCGCCTTGACGGCTGCTTGACTATCACACATGATGATAATCTCCTGCTTCCCGTAATTCCTGTCAACATTGTACTGGACGCGTCTTTCAATAGTGTGTATTTCCGCTTGGAAGATACTGTGCTACATCCCTAAGCTTTCAAGCTGCTGTTTTGGAACAGTCAGTGCACCATTTGATGGCATTTCCATCCAATATAATTATATATGCCTCTACCATAAGTGTGAGATAAGTAATTTCTAGCTCTTTCTAGTTTCCATGCACAAACTCTCGCCAAGCTCTCTTGTTTACCACTAGTCTAGTGGCTTCTCTCCATGTGATTTGTCTTTCCTTTAGAATTTTAGTTATATCCTTGTTCCTCTGCCTGGGTCTCCCCTTTTTTCCTTTTAGTATATTTTCTTGATTGCCACACCTGGTTCACTATCGAACTAATCGAACAATTCAATACGGGCAATCTGGAAAGTAGTGAATTCCGAAATTAAGTTAACAAATAAAAAAATTACAAATTCCACTCTGTCGGCAGACGATCTGAATAGAGACTTTTGCAAGATCGGTAAAAATATAGCTAATGACATACAACCGGGTCACTCCTCTGAGGAGTTTTTACATAATCTCCCTATCGATAATACTCAGTCCTTCTTCTTCGAACAAATAACGCCGGGTGAGATAGAGAATATACTTATGCAAATGAAGGACAAGCATACCACCGATGTTTATGATATCTCAGCACACCTATTGAGGCAATTAAGTAATGAAATAAGCACACCTATATCTATTATTTTCAATAAATGTGTGGAACAAGGGGTTTTCCCTAGTCTTTTAAAAGTGAGCAAAGTAATTCCAATTCTAAAAAAGGGAGATATTAATGATTGTCAGAACTACCGTCCCATAAGCATTCTACCCGCGATATCTAAAATCTTTGAGCAAGCCATAACAACGAGGCTCATTAGATATTTAAAAAAAAAACAAATATCTTTCATTCGCACAACATGGGTTTCGAAAGGGGCGATCTACTATTAGCGGAATATCACAAATGGTACGATGCATTTACAAGGCTTTTGACAATGGTATGCAGGCTGAAATATCTATATTGGATTTGTCCAAAGCCTTTGATTCAGTAAGTCACGATATCTTGCTGGATGAACTGGACTACTACGGGATAAGAGGAGATCCATATAATTTATTGAAATCCTATCTCGGTAATAGAGTACAGTTTACGAACTGGAAGGAAGTGCAATCCCAGGCAGAATATATTGACTATGGTGTTCCACAAGGATCCATTCTCGGACCGCTACTCTTTTTAACATATGTCAACGATCTTCCGACAAACATAAGCGAAGCAGAAATATGTCTGTATGCGGATGACACCTCGCTTTTGGTACGAACAGTCGACACAAAAGATTTACATAAGAGTTCAGAAAAAGCTACTGCCAGCGCGAGCAACTGGTTCGCGGCAAATAAATTAAATAAAACCTAACTAAAACACAAACCCTGAACTTTAATACGTTAAATAGTGCAGCTTCGGAGGTCAAATTTCTGGGAATTACTTTGGACGCCAATATGAGGTGGAATCGCCATATCGATCAATTATCGGGCAGGCTTTCTGGAGCTCTGTATGCCATCGGGCGAATTAATCATGTTGCTACCCATGAGGCTGCTAAGGCGGCATATTTCTCACACTTCCATTCCTTACTGGCATATGGCATACTATTTTGGGGAGTGGCGACGGATGTGTGTAGGATATTCGTGCTGCAGAAGAAGGCTATTAGGATTCTGTGTAATCTAGAACACAGCCAAAGTTGCAGAACTCGTTTTAAGGAACAAAACATACTTACCTTATCTTCGGTGTATATACTGTCCGTCGTCATATACGTACACAAGAATAAATTATCTTTCCCCCTAAACGGCCAACAGCATAGATATCTTACACGTGGTAGGGATGATGTCAGAGTGCCGTACCATCGACTGGCTTGTTCGCAGAAATCTTTTGATTTCTGAGGTTCAAAGTTATACAACAGACTCCCCATGGACATAAGAAATCTGCCGACCATCCAGTTTAGGCAGCGGGTGAAAAAACTATTACTGGCGGAGGAGTGTTACACCTTGGGGGGAGTTTCTTGGGTAGTTCTGTCAGATATACTAATTTGATTATTCATTATGTCGTCTTGTGTTCGTTTTGTTTTGCTTGTTGACGATGTATTATATTAACCGCTTGTAACATCTGTTTGTTTATTTATGATTTTTACGTTATTTCAATCTATTTGACAAGTGTAAATTTTATTTATTTACATAATCACAAAACTGAATTTGTAATTGGTTAATTGCAAAATATATATTATTATTATTATTATTATTATTATTATTATTATTATTATTATTATCCTAGAGTCACTTAATCTTTGTAGATGTCCCCACCAGCTCAAATGTCTTCTCTTTATAAACTCTGAAATTGGTTCAATTTCTAATTCTTGTTGTATTTGCGTATTTACTATTTTATCCCTTCTTTTCTATTCAATTTGAAGATAGTATTTGATGCCACTCACTCTCGTTACTAAGCTCTGAGGTGAATTCTTGATAGTTCGTCCCTTAATACTATTTTATTAAAGTCACAAACAAAATTAAAATTTAAAATTAATTATATTTAATAAATCTCTATAACTTATGTACTGTATCTGCTTTCTCGCAACGGTATCAGAGCGACTGAAAGATATTACATGCATCGACGTTCATCGGAAAACTTCTTCAATAACCATCGATCTTTCAAACGATTCTGTTCCTCTTGTATGGCGGATAATAAGAGCTGGAATCCTACCTATTTCTGCTAAGACGTAAGAGAGGTGATCCTACAAATTGTATTACGTGTCTCTTTTCGAGGTTTCGGCGCCACCCCGATCCGTAATGACGTCGTATATACCCCGAGGTATGTAGAACGGTTTCGATATATCGTATTACCGAGTCTCGTTCGCCGACAAAGCACCACTTAGTCATTTCTTAGGGTCGGCAGATGCTGGTATACGCGGATCTTTCGTGTATCTGGAAAGTTTCCGGAGAGCTTCTATGCTGGAAGACGGGCGACATCTTGCCTGCTACATATATTTTATTTAGGTGTAAAAGTCCCTGGGCGGATCTAGATAATGTCAGTCGAGGTAGTTGCGTCTGTTTTTTGTTACATGGTTGTTACAGGTTTCTTTTTGGTTATTTAAATGTTATGTCGGTTATTTAGATGGTATTCTGTGGTTGATACTAACAATTAATAAATTATAAACGACTATAAATACGTAGAATTAATTATCATTAGACTTGTAAGATTTAATATTAATAATAATAATAATAGGTTTTTTATTATAACTAACAGCTAACAGCTAACAGACCAATTACAGGACAAAATTATAAAGTAATTTCATGCATGCATATAAACAAATTGCATGTATACAAAAAAATTGAATATACTTATACAAAAATAACAAAGTAAACATAAAAAAATTATTAAATGGGCTGGAAAAAAAATGTTAAAATAAAAATTATCTGCGTTTCTACACGTCATCGTATAGAGTGGTGATTGGCGAAGTAAATTGGTTTTCGGTACAGGAACGGAGAACGTAGTTGTAAAACGAGCTGAGCAGCGAGGCACATGAAAATTTACACCACCAAGAAGTTGAGTGCAGTCGATTACACCATTGATTAACTTCCACATAACCCTACTACTGTGAAGTTCTCTGCGAGTGGATAGAGATTGTATATTATGACGGTCTAGCAAATATTGGTAATCAACTCCTCGGGGTGAATAAAGAGAGTCTATCCTAAATGATAGAAATTTCAAAAAACGACGCTGTAAGCGCTCCAAGGATAATTGATGACAAATATAATAAGGCGACCACACTACAGAAGAATATTCAAGGGAACTAATAATAAAGGCGTAATACAAAGATTTTAAGGTATCAACATTAGTGAAATATTTGGATACGCGCATAATAAAACCTAGTTGTGGATATGAGGTAATTAATACGCGGGTTGAAGGTGAGATGACTATCAAAAAGAACACCAAGATCCTTGATGGTTTCAGATTTGGATATGGGTTGATTTTGTATATAATAGGTGGTTACAAAAGGCTTAGTTTTTCTGCAGTAGTTAATAACATGACATTTACTAACATTTAAATTTAAATTATTGTTCAAGCATCATTGAACAATTGTGTCAATATTAAGTTGAAGCTGGGCTGAATCAAAAGGACTAGTAACGATTGAATAAATCTTATAATCTAATTATTTTATATTTACTGCAATTTTCTGCAACCGGTTTCGGCTTTAGCAAACTTTCTTCAGGCAGTTTTACCTTGTAATAGTCGATATAATAGGTGAATCAATTCGAAAATATAATTCTTTTTACGGTATCTCTAAAAAAATGCCGCGGGCATCGCGGCTTTTCAGATTTTTTAATTTGTGCAATTTGACCTTTGTAGTTTCCGCTAAAGGATTAAATGTAATAATATTTTTCAAAATATCCGCATGTGCATTCGTGAGTAAATTTTTAATTCCCTCGTTTGCCTCGAAGTTTTGCTCCAATCAAATGCACGCATTTACTGCAGGGTATCAAATCAGATAATCGGATGTTTTTCCTTTTTTATTGGCGGAATTACTAGAAAATAAAATGATGTATTTCTTTCGAAATTCATTCTTGCTAGAATTATAATTTTTTTTTTAGTCTGGTTTATTTTATTGTTGTAGAATTTAAAATTTTATTTTGTATATCCTATTGTCCTATAATCCAATAACTGTTTATGCAGACAATTTTAAATTTCTTTCGGACAACTATGCGTACATTTCGAGGTCAACGTAGGTTCTCTCTCTCTCTTACAGTCCACCATCTGTTACTGACATCGCACTTTTGACCTGATGATTGCCGTAATATGAACAAAAGAAGGATGAAAATATGATTTCTATCGCTTAACAAGATTGAGAAATACGCACGCTATTCTGCTGGGCGATTGTGTTAGCTATACGCTTCAATTTACCATTTCCAATCCGCATGCTATAGCCGTCTAACGACAAGCATCCATCGCTATACTTTACCTTTGTCTAATTACTACAAAATGCTAGCACCACATCGATCTTTTCAATTTAAATCAATCCAATCTAGCCCTCATTCCGTTTACTGCGAGGTGAGGTGACCAGGAACGGCCCTCAAATTTTATAACGATTAGTAAGTGTTATGTTTTTGATATGTATTCCAAGAGTAGGTACTTCCCGCGTATTTAGTGTTGTATTAATGATAAACCATTTTACTTATATGTTAATATATTTATATAATAAGTACAGGTATGACTATGGTTTACAACTGCCCTTCACGGTTGCCCAGTACGAACTGACTGCAACTCTTAGCTTAGGGCATTACTTCCCACCGGATAGGCGCACTATCATATATACTAGTAAGTTTTGATCGCGGTCAGTAGTTTTATAAAAAAGAAAATTTAATATTATACGCGTTTATTGTGAAACAATTTTACGGTGGCAATTCAGCAAAAGTTACACACGATTTATTTGAAGTAAATTATTCTGAAGGATCAATTCCTAGCACGACTACTATTTGTAATATAATCCGACGATTTCAAACAACGTTTACGTCAATAAATAACTAAAATAAAAATGTCCCAGCGAAAAATGTCAGTGATATCGAAATAAGTTTGTACATTACTGGAATGAAACCCTAGAATGACATCTAAATCAAATTGCTTGCGGATTTAATAATAGAGCAAAAGTGTTAAACCTTTTATATAAGAATAAATATCGATCGTACAAAATTAGCACATCCCAAGAACTTTTAGTCTGCGATTATCACTTTCGCCTGGAATTTTATAAATTAAGGATAAAGAAATATCTCGAAGATGAATATTTTTTTTTTCAGTAATATACTATTTACCGACGAAAAGATAGTTTATTTATTATTGTTAGGTTTAGGATCCATGTTTATTATTTTATTTGATTATTGACTTTTAAAACTGCTTTTCATTCTTTTTTTCTTTTGATGTTGTTTTCGGTATAAAAATAAATATTATGAATAGAAAAGAAGCCTAAAACCTGAATTTAATATTACTTTTACAGACTTCATGAATCGTGTTGACAATAACCCGCTTAGACAGTTGGTTATTAATCTGTTATTCATACCATCAATAGCGATAAAATGGTGAGCTCTAGCTAGAAAAAGAATATCACGTTCATTTCATTTCGGCTGAGCTATGACAATTCACCGAACGTTAATGAATCTGTGCTGCGGCTCGTGCGTAGGTATTGCTGTGTACTGACTGAATTTGAAAAATGCAAAATAAATATTTAAAAAAAAAAAAAATTAGCTAGCTCGACGGATAAAAATTAAAAAGTGCGCAAAAAAACAATTTATCTCAGAGTTACCCTCGCAATTCAAAACTTGAATCTAATCACGAAAAGTAAAAAGTGGGTGAAAGAAATCTTCTTCACTTTCTTAATTACCCAAAAAATTGAAAAGAACAGAATTAAGAATGACGCTAATAAACAAACAAGAATTTTATTATAAAAAAAAGAAGAGAAAAAAATGTTAATTACAAAATTTTGCAGAAAAAAAACCGTGGACAAAGGGTCCTGGCTTAAATCAAAAAACTGCTATAGATTCTGAATTACAATAGGACAATGCTAAATCCTATATCAAAGCAAAAAACAAATTAGTTCAAAAAGATATTTTTTTTCAATACAATCCACGTGGTTTCAAATTAAAATAAAATAATTCGTGGAACACCAAAGATTTACAAAATTGAAAACTAAAAGCAAGCACCAAGCTTCTATTCACCCAACCCGAGGCGATAAATAAATCAAAACTAATCAGCAAACTAGAAAACTAAAAATGAAAATTATAATGAGAGAAAAAAAATTAAAATCTATCTTCCTGCACGAAATAATAAATGATCTTATATCTAAATTGTGTACACAACAATATAATAACAATTATTATTAAACGAGTTCTTTGATGAACGAAATAAAACAATAAATGCGAAACAAATCTTTAAATCAAAAGTATTAACAAAATGGCAGCAAACAATATAAAATATTACGTCTACTCACGCTTGTGTCTATCTGTCTCTCGACCGCTGCGTATAGCGAAGCCGCACACAGAACAGTCCGCCAATGGGCAAAATCACAAAACATAATGAATTTGCGAAAACCGGGGTGCCAGACCACAGCAGTACGCATACAGCTGAAGTCCTTTCAGTTGCCCAAAATGCAATCCACAGCTTGCAATTTTGCACCTTGTGTTCATAGCGCGCTCGAACATTTGTGAGGTTACCCTGAAAGATCTTCACGAACCAAAAACGCTAATTGCTTTTAACTTCTTCTGCATATCTTACTTATTAAAATAAATAAAGACATTAATCTATTAAAATACGAAACCACACCTTTAATGAACCTTCCACCTTTATGCCGTCTTTGATCTTAATCTCGTACCCCGCACGGATTTTCTAGGTCGTCAATCAGTCTGTTTACCTAGTTTTCTAAATCGCCGGAACTTTTCCCATTGTGTGCTCCATTCGGCAACGCGGTAACAGTCCTGGCAGGCGGATAGTTTTCAAAGTTACAACTTCATCGTAACAGTAGGGAAAATTCCATTATGGCAAACTGGTGACCGGCGGCAAAAAATTACACCTAACTTTTCGACCGCACTTACAAAGTTTGCGTTCGGCTTATTAATGCCATTAAATCAGAGAGATTGAAGGGATGCGAAGACGATATTTGCCGAAGAAGCGGGCATATTGCCGGTTCCCTCCGTATGCGATAACTTTTAATCCCGTGTTCGTGAGATGAGATTACATTAGGTGACACGATCTTTATACCTGATTGGATTATCGAAAATATTAGTATTTTGTATTGTTTTAAACGTAAAGTAGTATTCCAACGTATGTATAGGGTATCACGTCATATTTTTTGTGATTTCGGTAGCTTTTAGGAGAGTTTATCATAGTCATAAAGGGTCTAGCGGGTTAAGCATATGATGAAGGGTTCTTTCCTTGTTTTTATTCTTCTTCATCTAAAATAGCCATGCAATTAATCTCATATCCCTAATCCCTATTGTAAGGGAAAAATAGGGGTGACAATCCTTAACGTAATTTTTTTTTTTCAGTACCCATTAAAGATATCTTGATGAAATTTAAACTGTGCTTGACTATCCATGAACTCATTATAATATAATTTTTTCAGAATTATTGTGACACTGGAAACTGCAAAAAACGAGAAGTATATTTTTTGGGAGTGATTTTTTTTTAATAACCTCCAAAGTGACACCTACCAAAAGAATATATCTTATTTGTTTATTGATTAGCTACTACATGTTAAAGTAACAAAATGGTCGAATTGGTGGAATATAGTTAAAAAAAAATAAAAACCAATTATGGATATGTGCATATGTATAAATTATTTACCAAAAACTATATTAAAATCTGTAAACTATCTCTATGCCTATCGTCATAAATATTTTCTTATAACAAAATATGCACCTACAAATAAACTATAAACAATCAATACTTCGTATCGCATCAGATACGATGACGAGTACTCTGTACTATACTCGATGAAATATTAAAATAATACTTTACCAAAAAAATATGCATATTTACTACATTGCGAAGCTACTACAAGTCAATTCGAAAGTGTGAATTGATGTAGAACATGGTTAAAAAAAATAAAAACCAATTTTGGATATGTGCGTATCTATCAATTATTTACAACAAACTACATTAAAACCTGTGAATTTTTTCTATACCTATTGTCATAAATATGTTCTTATAACAAAATATACACCTACAAATAAACTATAAACAATCAATATTCCGTAGCTCATCACATACGATGATGACTACTCTGTACTATACTCGATGAAATATATCGAAATTGGACCCTACGAAAAAAAAATTTTACATTTGTCATTCGAGCTCACTACAAGTTAAAACTTCTGATGTGTGATTGATGGAACATAGTTAAAAAAAATAAAAACCAATTATGGATATGTGCGTATCTATCAATTATTTACAACAAACTACATTAAAACCTGTGAATTTTCTCTATACCTATTGTCATAAATATGTTCTTATAACAAAATATACACCTACAAATAAACTATAAACAATCAATATTTCATAACTCATCGGATACGATGACGACTACTCTGTACTATACTTGATGAAATGTTGAAATTGGACCCGTCGAATATGCGATTTTACAGCATTCGATCGCACGAATTTTGATGTGTGATGTAGACTCGGTACAATGTTATCCTGTAATGCGCTATAATGAGTATGTAGCGACTTATTCCCAGGACGATTAGATTTTCATACAAGTTTTGTTAAGCTATGAGAAGTTAACTAGCGAGTCAAAACATAGTTGGCAGGCCACGTATACTTAGATTTAGGCAAAAGAAAATTGGGTTAATGAAAGTTAAATTGCCTTATTGAGAATTTTGCGAAAGTTTTGAATATATATATATTTTTTTGTCATAACTATTGGCTGATAATATATAGAGATACGCAACCGACCGTGTCTACTAGCTGTGGTGATAGTGTTGAAAATGAGAGCTACGGCAGTGATTTGGATGATCCTGGCTTTCAAGAGTTTTGCCGCAATAGTTGACTTCAAGAAGAATATGCAGAGTTACAAATCAATAGAGATAAAACAACACATTCTTACTGTACATTACGTGAATCTAAAAAAATCTTAACTACTCTGCTTTTAAATGATCTTTTATCAAATGTCTTGAGCAACCTCTGTTTCCCTTTGTAATAAAAATTCTTCATTTAATAAATGCTTGAAGGTAAGCCTCTAAAGGCACAGTAGTAAGATTTTTTTTAGATTCAGATAATGTGCATATTCTTCTTGAAGCGAACTATTGAGGTAAACACTTGAAAGGCAGGATCATCCAAATCACTGTTATTTTCAACACTATCACCACAGCTAGTAGACACAGTCGATTGCGTATCTCTATATATTATCAGCAAACATTTATGACAAAAAAACAGACCCAATGTGTACAGTAGTTCTACAATAAGGTTGATATCTATTTAAATCTTCATTTATAATGATACGCTTTAGTTTTCCATTGGTTTTTTCCGACATTTATTTTACAATTAACACATTTATTATCTTTATGACGTTCAATTGTTTCTCCATTATTTCTTATCGCAAATGTTACAATGAAAAACAGGATCGCACTTAATATATTCGAAAATACTCAATAAAACAATTTAACTTCCAATCTAACTAAAAATCTACTTTAAATCTAAGTATACGTGGCCTGTCAACTATGTTTTGACTCGCTAGTTAACTTTTTATAATTTGACAAAACTTGTTTGAAAATCAAATCGTCCTGAATAGCACTTTATAGGATAACATTGTACCGAATCTACACCAGACATCACAATTTGAAATTCGTGCGGCCGAATGCTATAAAATCGCATATTCGACGGGTCTAATTTCAATATTTCATCGAGTATAGTACTGAGTAGTCGTCAATCGTCTTCTGTGTCTGTCGAAAATCAAACTTTTTAATATTTATATTCCCTACAGCGCCAATATTTACGTGATGGATTTGTGTCCCTCTCCTATGTTCAGGGTTTTCGATTAGACAAGGCAGCTGGGCACGCAATATCAATTTATCTCTGGCCGGCGGACTTTGCAAACTTCAGTCCACACAGTTCCTCCATCCTCGTAATTCCTTTTTAAGTGCACGCCGGTCTACGAAGAGAACCCATTGTGCTCAGTTAATTAGAGCACCGGCTCTCGACATCCCAGTCTATTTTTGTATAGTGGACAGTGGAAAAGACCGCAAGCTTCCCTTAAGCCGGACGTACAAGGCCCCGAGAATGGGTCGTTGTTACAAGAGTCGACATGAGAAGCAGTGAGCTAGAAGAATTACTAGAAAAATCTAAAACATTTCGAGGACAAATAAAGGAGATTTTACAGAGTTAAAGTTTCAGAAGGAGTTGGGCGGGAAATAGGTATTAATTTATTGAAAATAACACTAGCTCTCAATCTTAAATAACTGATGTAAAAGTAGATGTAAACTTCTTACAATCTTTCTTTTTCAAAAAAATAATTTGTTTGATGTATTACGTTTTCCGTGATTTCTTTTTTTTTTTTTTGAGGGGTATCTAAAGAAACTTATGTTTAAGAAAGAGCCATCCATATAGGAAAATAAGAAGAATAGCATGAGGGAGGCATTTTTATCAAACTAAATATATATTGCGGTGTTTCATAAGAGGAAAACTATCGACCATATTAGATATAATTATTATTTTATGTACGCACCTATTTGTAAGTCCAGTATAATTTGGATTAATTCGCATTAGTAGTCATGGAAATTGAATATAATTTATCATCTGACAACTGTACGATATTCTGGTATCCTAGGTTTCCATTTTACTTGAATGGTGTAGTGACTCAATGTAATTTGTTGAAAAGAAATGAATGAAAATCCTTGGTTACGGAGGATTGTTGATGAAAAGCCTTGGAAAAAAGCTGTGTCATTTCTCATGTAGTGTAATGAATTAAACCATATTGCTGTGGTATATCTAGTATCGAAGGGGATAAATTCACGTAATTACCTTCGATCTTAAGATATTCAAAAGAAACGTCGAGATTATTCGACATTATAAGAAATTTACTGTTTACTATACCTGGATTCATGTTCTACATGGTATCATACATGTTTTTGCTGTTTCGAATATGATCATACATCTTGAATGCTAGGAAGGAGGTCTGTTTCCCTGGATTTTTATGATACCGGTGTTGTTCTCGCGGTTTGAACTTTTCACTACGAACATCTGAGTTTGATTTGGATTGTCACTATAAGGAAATTCCAATGGGAGATACTCTGGCGTCTGCGTAAACCGATAAACGAGGTATCTGGTGAAAGCATTGTTTAAATTTTTGTAAAAATGAATGGATAATTTTGATAATATTTTGAGGTTACTGTTACTTTTTCTGAGATTGAAATGTTTAGTTTGTATGTAAGTTGGTAGACGTGGTTGGTGGTTTTTTTTTCTCTTATGATAGCGCGGGATATTTAAAAGTTGTTTTGATAATTAGAGATTCCAAATATATACTGGATAATTGACAATTTTGTTTTGAACGTTCCAAATAAGTATACTCACCTTGGGTGAGAGTTCTTATACTCTTTATAAGTTTTGATATAAACTCGATAATAAATTATACCTGTTATTAACAGTTACACTCTTTTATTAATGAAAGCTTATTTGATACATTGAATTATTAAGAATTAGACTATAAATTTAATATTTAACAAAGTCAAGGCACCATAATATACAAGCTAGTGATTTAGGAGACCTCAGCTGTACAGCCACCAGGGCAGCAGGGTCACAACTGGAAAAATAATAAAGATATAACTACTCATTGGTCAGCAAGAGAGGAGATCACCAGTGCGCATGATCTGGATTAGTAAACTTTAGATATCTTGGACTTGTACGGTATTTTATAGCCATCTAGTAGATTGGGATTGCATTGTGTCTATCATTATAGGATATAGAGGAAGGTGTATGTAAAGAAAAGGCAGATCTAATTATGTATGTAGGTAGAAGGGTGGTGTTACACTGCGACCTAAAAGATCTATTGTGTCCCCTATTCTTGCTGCTTTACAGCTGGGCCTTCCAATCCTATTCCTTTTAGAAAGTGTAGGATGTCAGAGGGCCCCAGTCTAGGTAAGTCTCCCTCTTCGATTTCACATGCTTCCAGGTACAATTCCCTCGAGTTGCACAGTGCTACGCAGTTTGAGAGGAGGTGGATGGATGTTTCATCCTGTTCTACACAAAATCTACATTCAGGATCTTTTTCCAATCCAAGCTTACTCAGGTGTCCTTTTAGTCTACAATGGCCTGAAAGTATTCCTTCCTTCCTTGTTCTTACTCAGGTTGATGCATTCTGTAAACCTCTTCTGGTTATAAGTTCCCAGAAGGATTTTACTTTGCCTCATTCCCTGGAGATTTCCAGTAACTGGATTTCTCTGCTCCAATTCCATTTTTAGTTTCTTCAGTATTGTACTGCTACTTAACCCGCAAAAGGGTTCAGGCCCTACAAAGGACATTCCAGCCCCTTTTTTGCGAGGTTATCCGTTATTTCGTTTCCTTCCACTCTTGTGAGACCCGGAGCCCACAGGAGGGTTACTTTATTTCTTTTGTCTAGCTCATTTAGTTTCCCTAGGCATTCCAGACCATCTTTGGAGCTGATTTCATATGAATTCAGCGCTTGATGGTGCTTGACTATCAGACACGATGATAATCTCCTGCTTCCGATAGTTCCTATCCATAATGAACTGAACACATCTTCCAATAGCGTGATTTCCGCCTGAAATATACTTGGTATTTTCCCAAGCTTTCGAAATATGTAGTTCTAGCCCATGTATTCCTATTCCAGTTCCTTCTGCCGTTTGAAGCCATCAGTGTACCATTTGATGCATTTCTATCAAGTTCAAGATAGTGTTATGATCCCACTCGCTCCTGTTACTTAGCTTTATGGTGAATTCTTTCACAAAGCTAAATTTTTTTAACATATCATCCCGGGGTTTGATCACCGTCAGGAGATTGAGGCATATGCCTAATCATTCCTTCCTTGACCATTCTTAGTGCGGTTCTTTTCGCCACACCTTCTACTACAATGTGAAGGAGGGCAAGATCCAATACTACTTCAATAGCTGCTGTTGGGCAGGTTCTCATAGCCCCCGTTATGCATACACATGCTAATCTTTGCACTTTCGAGAGGTTAATTCTCGCGGTGGCCAGATTAGTTCTTTTGCTTCATGCTACTGATGCATAGGTGACGATCGGTCTCACTATCGCTGCATACATCCAAAGCAGTATTTTTGGGTTGCATCCCCAATTTTTCCCTGCAAAGTTTCTGCATACCATCAGAACTCTTTTGGCCTTGTTGGTTACTTCAAATTCATGTTTGTTCTATAGAAGTATAGGGTAAGGCCTAGATATTTAACTTCCGCCCTCCATTCTATATTTTACCCATCCAGTTTTATGGTTCTAAGATTGGATTTTCTTTTCCTGGTAAATGCTACTAGGGTTGCCTTAGTGGGGTTGACATTGAGTCCCATCGATTGACACCATCTTCTCGTGAAGTTCAAACCTCTTTGAACAATGTCACCGAGGGTATTCTCAAATTTGCCTCTTGCGTATATGACAATATCATCAGCATACCCTTGACAAGATATCCCTAGATCCGTCAGTCCGCATAAGAATTCGTCTACTATTAGGCTCCACATAAATGGGGATGTAACTCCCCCCTGTGGGCATCCTCTGGTCGTATTAACCGAGATGGTCTTATGTCCCACCTCCCAGATCTAATTAGAAAGTTATTTATTTATTTTTCTTTTTCTTAAAAACATTAGCCGGGAAAATCTATTATAGAAATTACAATAATATATATAAATATTGTTATAAGATATTTGAAATCTTCTAAAACCTATAGTATTATGAATATATTAAAATTTATGTTTACTAAGTACTTGTATACATTGCTTATTACATCTTTTGAGCTCAATCTTTAATAATTTCCAATGCAGAAACTATTATTTTATGTTAAAAAAACAAAAAAAAACTCATTTCAATTTTCCACTCTGACTATCCTACAATATAACATTTTCCCGCGACTCCTCATTCTAAACTTCATTTTATTTTGTTCTTTTTATCAAGACGAGAACAATCTCGGCACTTCATCCCATTGCGAGCGTTTATTCGCCCATTTATGCAGCACGCGGAAATTATGATAAACACTATTCGAACACTCTGCTACTACAACTTCGCAAGAGTATTCATATGAAATTCCTCACTCCAGATGGGAAGAACTAGTAGTCCCAGATATAGTGGCTCAGCGCGAGAGAAACACCGTTGCCAACTCGACGGAATCCATTTTTGCCGATGTTAGCGCGCAATGAACAAAAGGAACAATTGCTGCCGCACACGCTTTTATGCTCAGCGCTAGCTTAGATCTTGGATACTCGGCCAAGATAGGAACCCGTACGTATCGTCAGATGTTGCCCGTTCATTGAGCCTCTGTAGGTAGGTATTCTTTTGAAGTTAAAATACCGACTGCATTTATTCAGGTACAGTAGCGTCGCTCGCGTCGTCAGCTTGTTTTCGCTGCGCTTTGAAAGGATAATAGTTTATTGAAGAAGTTGGTTGGTATATAAACACCATTTCTCGTTGGTAGAAGATTGAATTGTTATCTAGGTGGATTTTGGGTTTCCTATTGATTCTAAGACTATAATATACAACTTTATAGGAAATTTAACTATAAAATAGTAGAGTTTAAGCGCATTGAGATGAGCAGTGCTTTTACTAGGAGCAATATACAGGGTGTTGCACGTAACTGGTTCATTAAAAGTTTATGATGTTCTATTATTTACTTATATTTGAGATTTTGGCACCAGTATCTGTTCGATTGGAACTATAAATGTAAAATACCTTAACCAAAATATCACTTCCGGTTGACCGGAAATGGATGTCAACTTTCTTATTTTAAATAGAATGATATAATTTTTTATTCATTTTTGGATTCTACAACTATAGATACGTCAGTTTTCATTAGCTATTCCTATAGCTACATGTTGCCGTTTTTGAGTTATTTAAGTTTTTCTTTTTCTTTTAGTCATAATCATTGCATCATTTACTTAATACTGCAAGTAAAGACTCCAAATTTGCTATGTTATGAATGTTGATATAACTCTAAGAGACGGTAGGCACACTTTACATTCTAACATACAGGGTGCTCAAAACTGAGGAACAAAGTGACATATTTTCAAATGCAGAAAACTTATTTTTTTAAAATAGAACACCCTGTATTTGAATTCGGAATTAGGAAGCAAATATCATCCCCTATCGCTTTATATGAGCATTCCCTATACCTATCTTTAATAGATTTTGAGATATGAGCGACTTTTTGTTAAACAGACTAAGTATTCTTTTTTTTTAATAGAACACCTGTATTTTAATTCGGAATTAAGAAGTAAATATCATCCCCTATCACTTTATATCAGCATTCCCTATACCTATCTTTAATAGATTTTGAGGTATGAATGACTTTTTGTTAAACAGACTAAGTAGCCCTATCTTTGCGCGTTTGTAGCTGGCTCTGAATGGGATTAGTGTCAAATTCATTGACTAACCAAAAGTGTTTATGTATATCATTGTAATTACACTTTCGTACAACGCAATATTAATAGAAATGACTATTCGAACAGACATTCTTGTATGGTTATTCAAAAATAATACATGAATTTGACGTGAATCCATTTCAGAGCCAGCTACAAACATTTAAAGATAGGGCTACTTAGTCTGTTTAACAAAAAGTCGTTCATATCTCAAAATCTATTAAAAATAGGTATAGGGAAAGCTGATATAAAATGATGCAGGATGATATTTACTTCCTAATTCCGAATTAAAATACAGGGTGTTCTATTTAAAAAAATTGAGTTTTCTGCATTTGAAAATATGTCACTTTGTTTCTCAGTTTTGAACACTCTGTATGTTAGAATGTAAAGTGTGCTTACCGTTTCCTAGAGTTATATCTACGTTCGTAACATAGCAAATTTGGAGTCTCTACTTGCAGTATTAACCGAGATATTAATTTCTCAATGATGCAATGAGTATGACTAAAAAAAAAAGAACAACTTAAATAACTCACAAACGGCAACATGTAGCTATAGGAGTAGCTAATGAAAACTGACGTATTTATAGTTGTAGAATACAAAAATGAATAAAAAATTATATCATTCTATTTAAAATAAGAAAGTTGACACATTTGGTTAAGGTATTTTGTATTTATAGTTCCAATCGAACAGATACTGGTGCCAAAATCTCAAATATAAGTAAATAATAGAACATCATAAACTTTTAATGAACCAATTACGTGGAATACCCTGTATATGCCTAGTGGGTACCTGGATATTTTTACATACTTTAATAAATTTGGTCTCTATAAGATGAGTGCCGTCTCAAGAAAGAAATTTGAATTGAATTTGAACATGTTGCACTAGTATTGTGCCGTCGCTATATACAGGGTGTTTCAGACCACTCGTCCACTATCTTTTTCTCGCGATCTATTGCAGCTAGACTAATGCGACAAAAAATTTAACAACAAAACCCCACCTAAAGAATTACGTGAAAATATTTTTAACTTCAGGAAACGTTCTATTACACACCGGAAGTGGATAGCAAATTTCTTATTTTAAATGGAATCGTATGTTTTTTCTTACCTTAATGAATTCTAGAGATTATTTGAATACAATTTTCACTTAAGTTCTCTCTATTCCTAAATTCAACCGTTTTTGAGATATTTACGATTTTTTCCAAATTTTGACGTTTTCATCTCTTTCGAAAGCGTAACCATATTTTGTAAACCATTAAAGATAATGATGCCATTTTACTAGTATCCAAGAAAAATGGTTGTTTTTTCTGTCAAAAGAACCACTAAGTTGTATACAGAGTGTTCATAAATCGATTGTCAATTCGGATACATTTAACCTTAGAAAATTCATTTTTTTCAAATGTTATATCATATTCCTAATTATACCATGAATAAATGGCTTGCTAGAAAATAAATTGAATTAATCATATTACATATTTCATATTTGCATGATACACCTAATCAAATATTTGTTGAAGGATTAAAGTTGATCAAAGTGATCTGTTTCCATTTGACTGTTTTAGCTAATATATATATTTTTTTATTTTTGTGTATAAGTTTTATAAAGATCTCTGCGAAGCATTTGTTGCATCCAACACGTCTTTATGTAAACTACTTATCCCTAAATTAAAAACATTTTTGGAAGGATATACAAATAGATATAGTCCTGATCTTTCAATATTGCGGAGACAATATCTAATAAATTTTTACACAAATGTTGTTCAATAAATTAAGTTAAATATTTGTAACCAATATGTGTGGGTTAGTGCTGCTAACAACATCAGTATTGTGGGTCATTGTGCAACAAGTGTAATAGTTGTTATTTTGTTTCCAAATTCTCCTTCCAAACCTCATATAAAAGCTTCCAAGATTACGCATTGGGTTAATGCTGAAACTATAAAAAAAAAACATTATTAATGAAAGGCTAGAAGGTGTTCTTCAATTTGACCAAAATCAAAAGCGCAGAGTTCTTTTATTTTTCAACAATGCATTGGGCATATGTGTTGAAGTCTGTAAAAATAGTTTCTTTATTCAACTTGTATTTCCTTGGTTATTCAAAGTTCTAATATTTTTCAAATTTAGTGATCAGCACAAGTATAGATTTAATGAAAGGAATGCATGTGATTTACTTTAACCATAATGACCTTCAACTTTTCGACACTGATCACTGATCACAAGCATATTATGACGATCTCCCATAATGCATCATTATCTGTTAGTTATTCGACCAACGATTGAACAAAATGATACGCATATGCAACATGTTTTTAAAACAGAAGCTAACTATGTAAACGTAACCCTATTTTAAACATGAAATCGTACCTTTGTTCATTTACTGGCCGGCGTTCATTCTCTGAGTGATCTACCCTAATCTAGTAGGCAGTCAGCGCCACCTACACGTTAAAATTAGAATATCTTCCTGCCATTGGTCAAAGTTTACGAGTGAACTCTAGTAAATTATTCGTATTAATTTTTGCGCAGCTAAACAGAGCCCTCGTTAAAAAACTTTTACTCCAATCGTATTCCAGGAGAGGGGTTAATTAAGTTGGCATTATTACATCTAGATGTTCAAACATCGGATTAGGCCAAAATTTAACGCTAATTAAGTTGTTCGTTCTTTCATTTTATTCCGAACCCTGCAATTCCCATTTCGTCGTTAGCAAATGCCGGGTAATTAGGTACAAAAGCTTGATAAGCAGAATTTTAAATATGCTTGTTTTCTGTATGTGATGAAATATTTTGTTGGGAATAAAATAAATATTAGGTATTAAAAGTTTTATTTTTAAAAAGATTATCAAGAGCTTTAAAACATATTAAAATGTACTTACTTCTAATCAAAGCAGGCTTTAGTGAAAAGAATAAAAACCGTTTCTCAAAATGTAACAGAAAGAAAACTGATATACAGGGTGTGGCAGTTATCAGTGGATGGTCAATTATGGCTAACTTAACTGAAATATATTTTAAATAAAAGTGTGTATTCTATACGGCAAAATTATTTTTATGTATTGTTACCGTGGGATTGCTATCGTTTTATTTATGGCATTTTAGTTAAAGATTATTGTTTAATTAAATTAAGAATTAGACCCTGTAACGCCATCTAGCAGCTAAATTTCGTACTTCTTGCTGATTCCAACGCATCTTAGTCGTGATAGTCAAAAGTAATGTCCTAATTTTCGTTATTCATTTCCAAATTATTAGTAATTCATTGTCCGTCAAAATAGCTTTTCATTGTTCAATTATTAGTTTTAATTTCGTTCATTAAAACCTTTTCTTTTGCGTGAAATTACTCCACAGACTTCTTAAACCATTCATACGCTCTGTCAGTTCTCTCCGTGAAAGTTTTATTAGTTACCACGTTTGTTGTGGGATATTGTCACGTGAGGAACCTCCAGTATCGAGTGCATGTCGATCAGTTTTACCTGGAGCTGCCAGAAGAAGTGTTTGTTGCATCGATATTTTCCTGAAAAGGGGTTTACAAGCAGTAGCGTAAGCCGGCATTCATTTAGTTTAATGGCGTCATCTTTAGGTCACTGGTAAGTTGACTTTTCTTTCGGTTGTCAGCTTTATTAGTTTTGGTAATCCGGTCCTGTCCTTTAGGACCTATTTTGTTTTGGTTTGAACTTAGAGGGAAATAAGTGCCTAATTTGGGAGACCGCTTATCGTCGAATTTAGCTATTACCACCATACATATTATTGCATTTTAAATTCCTTGATGCAAAATAAAGTAGATTTCATTTATATACCCTACACCAAAACTGAACGGTTTCAGAGATATTCGACTTTCTGGAAAAAATTGCATTTACAAGGTTCATTTCAACAATCAATACCACCTTTATTTATAACAATTTTGCGATAATTGTGTGGAATAGTTGAGAGAGAAAATGTTTGAAAGTTTATAGCCAACTAATAATTCCTTTTTGTATTATACAGGGTGCTTCTGAAGTGGTAATAAAGCTAGAGGTACCTATCCTTAAACGTATGAAACTATTTTTTTTTCAAATAGAACATCCTGTTTATTTTGTTGTCACAGGAGAGAGAATTAAATTCTCTTTTAATCATATATAACATTTCCTATAGCTAAAGCTAATACTTTTTGAAAAATTTCGAATAGTAGTGTTTTTTAGTACACGAATAACGCTAATACATAATTTATAAGCAGATTCAGGTTTTTTGAAATCACTTTAATACTTTTTATAATAATTTCTAGGCTAAACATTTAAAATTATCGCAAAATTGTTATAAGTAAAGGCGGTATTGATATTTGAAATCAACGTTGTAAATGCATTTTCTTTTTTTTTTTTCTAGAAAGTCGAATATCTCCGAAACCATTCGATTTTGATGTAGCGTATGGATATTAAATCTGCTTTATCTTGCATCAAGGAATTCAAAATGTAATAATACAGGGGGTATTTTATTTAAAATAACAAAGTTGTATAAGGTGCAGGCTAAACTGAACACCCTGTATACATAAAAATAATGTTGTGGTACAGAATAATTGATCCTGAAACACTTTTGTTTAAAACATATTTTAGGTAGATGGATAGGTTAACCATAATAAACCGTCTACAAATAAATGCCACACCCTGCATATACTGGTCAAGATGAGAAATTTTAAAAGTTTTTATTCTTTTCACAAAGCCCTAGTTTCCAATCAGAAGTAAATACATCTTAATATTATACTAAATAAAAGCGTGATTCTCTTTATGTTACCGTAAAATAACATTCGCAATAAATTTCACGATAAATTTAGATCTAAATATTCATACTCACGGAGGACGCTCGATTGCTTTGTGCTCAAATACAGTGAGATTCACTTCGCAGTTTGGTATTCAGGGCACGTGCTAGCTGCCCGAAATGAAAGGAATACCATAGACATAGATAACTGCTATCGCAATGCACGATCCGCATATGGATAATGGAAGCGTAGCGACTGAACGTGAGGGAATATTCGATATCGACTCGCTGCGTATGCACGCAAAATGTTATAGCATAGAAAATTTGTACGGCGCTTGAAGCGTGGATCGTATCCAGTCTTCCCGGAAACTCTGAAGATGCATAAGTAACGACATTTTCTGAATAGCTGTAAAAGATGACGATTGTAGTTTTAAGAAAGCTGTCATTTATAATTATTATTGTATAGAGAGAGTAGATTGGTCATTCATTGCTGACACTTACTTGACTTTAGATGTTAAAACTAATATGTTTATTGAAAAAAAAGAAATATTAATAACAAATTTAATATTAAGTGGTATAACAGTGACCTACATACAATGCACGAAAATCTTACCTATATGAAGCAGCTTAAGAAATCCTACTCTTGTGTCAAACGAATATATAAAATTTCTACAAAAGCAATATAGATCAGCATTAAAGACTGCAAAAATCAGTGTCCATGACAAGTACATTACTGAACATAGAAACAACCCCAGAGCAGTGTAGCGTATTGTAAATGATACCTGTAAAATGCGTACCAATGAAACTAATTTAGACGCAGACACCTTAAATAACTTCTTCCCTAATACAGCTAGTGATATCATTGATAATCTCCCACCTTCAAATATTGATGCTATGACATATTTAAAAAAAATCTAAAAACGTTTTCTTTAATTTTGTTCCCGTGAGCTACATATATGTAAGGTCCGTTTTTGCCAACCTAAAGAATTCATCCAGCAGAGATGTATATAATATTAACACTAAAATTATAAAGACCATAACAAATATTGTTATCTAACCTTTCACTAAACTCATTAATGAAAGTATTAATAAAGGAATCTACCCAACTGCGCTTAAAATTTCCTCTGTAACTCCGATATTTAAAAAAGGTACTATTAATGATCAGAATAACTACTGCCCTATTTGTATTACACCTGTTTTTTTCTCCAAAGTGTTTGAAAATGTACTAAAAGATCAAATAACAAATTATTTTGTACTGAATTCACTTTATAGTAAATATCAATTTGGCTTTCGCAATAAGCTCTCGACGATTCTAGCTTTACAAAATCTAACCAACATTATAGTTGGAAATTTTGAGCTTAAAAACATACATGTATTACTTTATATGATTTAACAAAAGCTTTTGATTGCGTAAATCATAAAATACTATTTGAAAAATTGAAACTTTATCATTTCTCTGCACCTTCCTTACAATTACTTGAATCGATTTGTAAAATATAATAATAGTTCTTCCAATATTACAAATATCAAGCATGGTGTACCACAGGGATCCGTTCTTGGACCATGTCTGTTTTTAATTTACATCAATGACCTAGAGCATTGTGATATTAACACCGATTTTTTCTATTTTCTGATGATACCACAGCTATTAACTCTGACTTCTCAGAAGTGGGTCTCAGTGCCAGTACTGAGAACATGGATACTGCTATAAATAATTGGTTTTTAGCCAATAAATTGTGTGTGAATCCAACCAAACTGCAGAGGCAAATACTGTCACTGAGACCAACTGGGAATCACCTACTTAAACCTATAAGGCTACTCGGTGTATTGTTGGATCCGAAGTTGACTTGGGAGAATCATCTCGATGATCTGTGTACAAGACTCTCAAGCAAAATTTTCTTGATTAGAATTTAAAGAATAAACTATACCCTAATTATTTAATGACAGTATATTTTTCATTTTTTTCATTCATTCATTTATGAGCTACGCCATTTTAGTTTGGGGTCATTCCAGTCGTTTATTCAAAGTATTCAAACTGCATAGAAGATGTATCAGATTGGTTGCGAATTTGGAGTATAGAGCTGATTGCAGAGAAACTATTATTAAACTTAAAGTTTTGACTACACCATGTGTATATATATATCTTGGAATATATCACTTTTATAAAAGATAATTTTGATAATTGCACTTTTAATAGTGATTTCCATAATTACCCTACTAGATTTAACGAAAATATTAGATTACGTCAACTAAGATTGAAAAGAAGTCAAAATAGCATTAATTATTTTGCCATCAAATTTTTCAATGTCATACCCAGCTCCATCAAAAAAATTACCATTAATGTCTTTCAAAAATATTATGAAAAAATACTTGATTTCGAAAAGCTTTTATTCAGTTGAAGAATTTTTGAATAATAATTTTAGCGATATGATTTAATTTGATTTAAATCCATCTTTGTAATTATTAATATTTCTATTGTTTTATTCTTTTTTGACCGTGACGTATTGCTGTGGTTTGGCACCCCGGGGTTTATAAATTCAGTTATATTTTATTTGTTGAGATTAATCTTTATCAATGTGTCGGGCAAATTCTTTCAGAAATTAATATTTTATTTTTAAAAAAGATTTTGTTATTTGAATTGATTTGATTATCTTGTTTATTTAAATGTTCAGTTGAAATTGTTTCACTCTTTAATATATTTTTATTTGATCATGTAGTTTGTGTCCTTCTTCTTCTATGATCTTTGCATTTATGCGCTGCTTTGGCACGCATCTGTTTGTTATATGTATGCGATGTTTGGGCCCCTGAAGGGCAGTTCCTTGAACGATAGCGTGTAAGTAGATTGTTATTTTATTTTCTTTGCTACCATTTTTGGTAATTTCGTTTAATTTTAAAGCTTTGTTCGTTTGATTTGTATATTTTATCATCCTTCAAGGAACTCGTTAAATAATAATTGGCATTATACCATGTGATTCAAAATGATTGTCGTAAGAAAAAAACTGTTTTCCGGAAAAATTTATCTATTCCTATTACCAATTTAATGAGCGAAGTTAGCTACATACAAATTTCATACATTAAATGAATTTTCTTGACATTTAGGGACATTGGCGTGCGTGTTGTAGTATCTTTCGATTATTTATCTTATAATTTTTTTTCCAATCGTTTACATTTACATCTAATATCACCGACAATAGTATTTCTGAATACTGTAAGAAAATAAGGGAATTTATCTGTGGTAATAGCTCAAGAAATAGGTAAAAAATCAATATTAACATTAAGTGAAATAGTTTATTACATTTTATAATTTTATAGGCTTATCATATACTTCAGCGCAATGAGCTGTCAAAAGAAAGTTACATTTTCATCCCTATAAAGTTTCTACGGTACAGGAATTATTACCATTAGATCACGATAGGTGATTGGAATATTGTCATTGGTTTAATAACAATGTAAGGGACGATGACTTGCTAAACAAATCATTTTTCTCGGATGAAGCCTGGTTTTATCTAACAGACTATATCAATTTACAAAACTATTGTATCTGGTCTGCAGAAAATCCACACGAATTTCGAGAAACGCAATTGCATCCCGTAAAAGTTGGACTTTGGTTAGCTATGTCCAGGCAATGAATAATAGGGCCAATTTTCTTCGAGGAAACTGTAACATTGGGCTGTTACAGTTTCCTCGAAGAAAAAAGCCCAACGTTACCAACAGATGTTGGAATTGTTTATTGCAGAGTTACAAGAAATGAGCTTGAAGCAGGTTATTTCAGCACGATAATGCTCCAGCCACATACTGCTCGACAAACCTGCCAATATCTTCAACAGTTTTTGCTGACAGGGTCGTTAGAGCACAAAAATGGCCACCAAGATCGCCTGATCTAACCCCATTAGATTATTTCATGTTTGGCTATCTAAAAAATAGGATCTATAGAAATCGCATGCATACCATAGAAGAACTGAGAGATGCAGTTTTGTCACTTAATAATTATACTAATGTTATGTTATAATTTAAAGTAACAAATAAATTTAGTTAAACACCAGTTAGTACTGAATTGTAAAATCATAATTTAGTAAAGTTAAATTAATTACATTTCATTTTTACAAGCAGAAACACCAATCCATAATCGTTTATATAATGCGAGTTCAAATATAGGTTACGTTTTCCTTATTTATGACAGATCCGTTTTACTTCTTATGTTCCAACACTGACTTAGTTCAAACCTTCATTACAAACACGCGGCATATACCTACACCCTGTTACTATCTATAGGAGCGGTATTGACAATCATTTTGAATCTCTGGTATTATTGTGTGATTTCGATGTAAGATCTGTTTGTTATATTTGTTCTAGCAAGGGTATTTTTTTTAGTTTAAAGAGTTTAATTTTTCCGTTTCTAGTTTAGTGACTTGTATTTAAATAGTTAATCACCTTGGGTTAGGTGAAAAAGAAGCATTGTGCTAGTAATTAAATTTCATTTTTGTAAATTTACTTGTTTATCCACGTTGAAATTTAAATTAGTGTGTTGTAATTTTGAGATCACGTGGATTTTGTGAAAAAAGGATTTTCTTTAGAACAAATTTACCTCTTTATTGTTTAAAGGATTTGCATTGTCCTTTAGTAAATTAGATTCATGCAGTGTTTTTTCGGCCAGGACTCTCAGTCTATGGTTTTATTTTTTGCAAAGTTGTATATAATGTATATTTTTTTTTTTTTTCTTTTTTTTATAGTAAAATTTATTATTTTACCCACATTTTTACTTTTCATGAGTAGTTCAATTATGAGAATAACCTTGAGAGTAAGTGTACTTTTGCGCCCTTTTAATATTTTTATCCGCTGAGCTAGTTCATTTAATTTTTTTCACTTTTAATTTCATTTTGCATTTATGCTGGTACCATCAGTACACATCAGTATGTAAACACTTCGTGTACTAGCATTAACAAGCTTTATTATTATTATTAATATCATTATTATCTTAGTTACTTTATCGTTGGCAAATTATCAGAAGAAATCATCCAGATCAAATTACACCTTCAGAACTTAAACAAAGAAATTTAAAATTCCCCCATTTATAGCAGCGTAACTCCTCTAAATAAACGCACCAACCTTTCAAGGAAATCTCTCAGCTTTCGAAACGTATCTCCCACTCTCTCAAGTTGAGTTGCCTAACTGAACGGGAACTCGAAAAAAAAAAACTATTAAATATACCAGCTCAATTACGCCCCGTTCGCTTCGCAAGGCGAGGTAAAATTTGAGCGCCTCTAATCTTGATCAATTTGTTTGTAATCTGAGACGGTTCCAAAGTTAGTCGTTTATGTAGGTTGAACGTTGCCGCCGGCGATAGACCAGGCACCCGCTTGTTGGTGGAGATATTCAGAGACTGAGCCATTTGGAGTGTACGTACATGCGGTGAGTAACTCTGCTAATATCGGCCAAATATTACTGGCAAGAGAGGATGTTGATCTAAACTAATGTTCGCGATATGTCTAATAAGTTGTGGGGCACGGGAAATAGCGGTATAAAGTTGCTGCTTGGAGTTTGGATATTAAATAGAGTAGCGCAGTTTGTTTAAGCATTATGTTGGTGTTGTAGAACTTTTTACTGTATAAAGAAATGCACCAACGTATTAGATGACAAAATTGTTTGAAAAACCAACAACTCTGTATAACAAAATGGTAGCAATTCAGTCGAAATGCTAAATTCCTAGAAATGGTTCTTGTCTCGAAGTTAATCTGGAATTAACATCTTGAACAGATGTCAGACAAATGTAATTAGGTGTTAATGTCGACTCACAGAACAATTAAAAAACAACTGCCTATTCCTTAGCGAACGCCTGGAAAGTTAAATTGACAGGTGATTTTGTGCTATTATAAATGTCCCGTCCCACCTAGCAGGTAGAAGGTCACTTTTCACAAAATTCACTCATTTATCAGAAAGCTCCCTAGGTAAAAAATAAAAGCCACTAAATTGTTGTACTTTATTTTAAGGAAAAAAGTACCCTAACAGCCAGAAATATTACATAGATATTTTTAAAAATATATTTTATAAATATTTTTCGTGAGAGGTTGATGAATATATTTTTCATATTTTTTTCTAAATATAGATAACATATTCAATTAAAATATTTATTACATATTTTAAAATTAATGTAAGCGCTATATTTTTTCTAAAATATTTGTAAAATATTTATAAGAAAATTGAGATTTCTTATGCAATCTATTTAATTTGTCAAAATGAACTAAAATTGTTCTTGGTTATTTAGAATGTATAACGTCGATAACGAAAAGTTGAAACATACATAGAGTTGTCTAAAAGGCAAGAACTTGTTTTTTCACACTCACCATAAAAGTTAATAATCAATAATTCTGGCATCTTTTAAGGCACACTGAAGGTTTATCAAATTAATCATTATTTTTTAATGGAAGTGTTCTAAATAAAAAAACAAACGTACTTATTATCATTTTATTTGAATAAGCCAATAAAAGTGAAAAATACTCATTTTTAAGTCTAGCCTTGGCTAGTGCCAGGTACAACCCTATGGCGTTTTTCATATCTTCGGTAGTGGCGCTCTCATGGCGTTTCCTTGTGGCCTCTAAAACAATGCCAATTGTATTAGATCATACCATGAATAAAACATCGTACAACATTATCAACACCTACTAATACATTTGGAGCATTTACAATAATTGGATTGGTAGCTACATTATAATACTTACGATACCTATTTTTACTTTATTTCATAATATTTGAAAACATTCTACGTACAAACAATAAAACAACACAACGTATTCTAACCTCTATTTGAGGTTATCTCTTAACCAAATCAATTAGCAATTTATCTGGTAGATGGAGTACATATATGATGCATAAAATTCCTACAATTATGTTATTAAACGATTTCTGTACATAGCGATATTGAGCATTCCAATTATCTTATAAATGCCATGACATGTTCAAAGTTTTGCTTACCTCGTAGTCACCACAAAAACTAAAACACACTCCGCAATAATTAATTACACAGTTAACCCTAATCTGCCTTAATCGTATACTATTATAAACTATAACATGTAACGGACAAACGAATGAAAACGTTGAAAAACAAACATTTGAAGATTTACCGCACAGAACAGTATTATAAGAGAGTGCACTAAAGTATAATATACAGTAATAATGGTGTCTAGATGGAGGTTAGACTTCAATTTTAAAATTGCGTACTAAGCACTGTCCAGTTTTGCGCACACAAAATCATTTGATTACTCCAAGTCAAATGCTCGTTTAAGTAAGGGTCTAACGATTTCATAATGTTCACAACATTCAACACAAAATCAGTAGAAAAAGTGAGTCTGCTAATCTGCTCAACCTTGCGTTCATAAAATCCATCACATGCCGATTTACTAGTATTAAGCAATAAGTTATTTGCGTAACACCATTTACTAAACTAGTTGCACTTTGAGTAGAAGAGAATCTCCATCATAAGACACTACAAGCATCAGCGAAGAGCAGCATCCACCAGGATTAACATATTCAGGTAAACCATTTGTGAAAATTATAAACAATAATGGTCCGAGCACCAATCCCTATGGTACTCCATGCTGGATCGGATACTGACTGGATGTCATATTATTTCTCTTAACAACCATCTTTCTCTCTGTTAAGCACGATTGAAACCATTGAAACGGTGTTCTCCTAATGCCCAAGTAATGAAGCTTCTCTATAAGAAACACATGGCGTAAGTGTCAAACGCTGACGTCAGGTCAAAGAACAATCCAATCGTATACATCCCTTTATCAAGGGCCCTGTATATTGCGTCAACGAAGGAGCATGTGGCAGTAACAGTTAAAAACCAAGCTCGAAAACCATGCTGGGTCGTACTCAACGCAGCATAGCTGTCTAAAAATGTACTCTTTCTGTCAAAAAGAATTCTTTCCAATATCTTTGAAAATTCATTCAACGCGGATGTGGGTCAGTATTGTTCAATAGACTTTGCAGTCCTTCGTCCTTGAATAGGTACTACGGATGAGCTTTTCATTTTTTTCGGAAATACATCAGCGTACAAAATCTATTGGGATGGTAGATATTTTATCATATGAAATAGATAGCCTAAAAAAGGCTCTTTCGGTAAGCTTCAGCAAATACACGACCGTGTTCCAAGCTGAGGTTGCTGCAATCCATCACTGTGTTCGAGAAATAGAAAGATGTACCGAACCAGGTAAAAGCGTCGCTATCTTCTCTGACAGTCAGTCCACATTTAAAGCGATTAGCTCCACAAGCGTGGACTCTAAGCTGATTTCGGATTGTGTAAGCGCCCTAAATGAGGTGGGCACCTAAAGGAAAGTAACCATAGCCTGGGTCCCTAGCCACTAGGGCGTGAGAGGAAATGAGGCGAAACAGATGAGGTTCGTCAAGGCCATTCGTTGGAGCCGACACCTCTTTCGGCACTACCAAATCGCAAATTTAGAAAAACCATCAATGAATGGATACATAATCAGTCCAGAGAGTGGTGGCAAAAATCACCGGGACAAAGACAAGCAAAAGAGTTCCTAAAGGAGTAGAGGCCTGAATTCACGAGAGATCTACTGAATAAAGACAGGAAGACTGTCAAAATGATTGTAGGTCTGCTGACTGGTCACTGTAGACTAAATAGGCATATGTACAACATAGGCCTGGCAGATGGTGCAACCTGCAGATACTGCCAAGAGGAGGAAGAAACACCAGTTCATGTGCTGTGCCAATGTGAAGGCCTGGCGAGGACAAGGTTTCTAGTAATGGGGGAGGAGAATCCCACAGCTAGTAGCTACATAAATAAGCCGCTCTTAAAGATGATAGGCCTAATTAAGAGAGAGGGCAAAATTAGAGAGCGTCCTCTAGGAAAAAAGGGGATCACAATAGATTTGAAAAGGTCGCAGTGAAACAGGTCCATAGGCTACCCCAATCCTAATCTAATCTAATCTAATGCCCAAGGGAATGAAGCTTCTCTAGAAGAAACACATGGCGTACAGTGCCAAACGCTGACGTCAGGTCAAAGAACAATCCAATCTTACATACAAATGCTATCGCTATGAGTGAGCACTGGCTAGAGCAAAATGAAACAATAAACATCCAAGGGTATCATATGGCGTTATGCTTCAGCAGAATATCCAAAAAAGGCGGTGGATCCTGCATTCTCCCTGCGAGTGGAGTAGAGTATAAAGAGTTGGTTGACCTGAAAGAATATAGTTTAGAATCGATCATAGAATGTAGTGCAGTTATACTTACCAAATTATTTATTATTATCATCAACGTGCATAGACCTCCCCATGGGGATATTGAAGAGTTTTTTGAGCGTTTGGAAAGTATCTTGCAAAAATTAAACGCGAAATACAAAATTTTATTTAGTGGAGACTTTAATATTGATTTACTCAGAGATGACAGGCACTCAAATAAACTTAAAGACCTATTTAAATGTTATAACTTGATCCATGCAATTCAAGAACCGACGCGAGTAACAACCACAAGCCAAACACTGGTTGATAATGTATTTACTAATGCAGAAGATTTCTATGCCAAAGTTTTAATATCAATGCTATTGGACCATACGGCGCAGATAGTTAGTTTTGCCCATAATAAATTTGAAAATTATCGCACGCAAACGAAAAATAGTAGAAGAATTTTCTCGAAAAATGCAGTAGAATTATTGAAACTTGAATTAGAAAAACAAGAATAGCCTATATCAAGCTAGTTGTGTAGACGAGAGCTATGAACACTTTCAAAATATTATAGTTGCCGCAATGGAGAAATATGCAAGAAAAATCACAACTAGCACAAATAATTCGTTCAAGTGTGAGTGGCTAACAGATAACACCAGAACACTCTCAAAAATTCAAATCAAAGGCAATTATATGAAGGTATGATGAACCAGAGAATATCACGTGAAGATTATAGCAATTTTTGTGACTGTCTTAAACAAGAAACAGAGAAATCGAAGAAGGAAACTTATTCTAAACATATAATGAGATCGAGAAACACTATCAAAGGCACTTGGGATGTTATCCAACACCTTCAAGGTAAAAATAATAAACAACATACTTTTAGTTTAGAACTGTTTGAAAGCTATCATATTGATAAGAAGGATATGTTGTCCAAGATTAATGAGTATTTTATTAATGCAGCAGATAACAACTGTCACAATAATTTCAAAATAAGTGAGAATATAAAATTCGTTGAACAATCATTTTCTATGTACTTGATAGATTACCATGAAGTACTGGACATAATAAATGACTTAAATAACACAGCTGCAACGGGCTATGACGAAATATCCACTTCGGTATTAAAACAATCCTCTCAAAGTTTAGCACACACATTGGTGGACATTATAAATAAGTCCTTTCAAACTGGCACATTCCCCAGTGCGTTAAAATATACGCTTGTAAAACCTATATATAAGTATGGTGAAAAAACCGATTTTAAAAACTATAGACCGATAGCGTTAGTGTCAAACGTTTCTAAGATATTCGAGAAAATTTTACTTAAGAGAATAACGAATTTTGCGCACAAGCATGATATCTTCGATAGGAATCAAAATAGTTACATCAAAGGCCGTTCCACAACTCGTGCAATGTTCCAGCTGTTGCAAGAAATCATAAGTGCATTAAATCGGAAAGAATCCGCAATTTGTGTTCTCATGGTGAATTAGCTTCGATCGTATTTATCTTTAACATATCAAAGTGTAGTTGCGTTTGACAGATTTGGGAAAGATATTAGATCTGAATGGCAACAAATACTTCGAGGTGTTCCGCAAGGAACGATATTAGATCCATTGCTTTTCCTACCTGTAGATTGCGTCAATGAAGGAGCATGTGGCAGTAGCAGTTGAAAACCAAGCTCGAAGACCATGCTAGGCCATACTCAACGCAGCATAGCTGTCTAAAAATGTAGTCTTTCTGTCAAAAAGAATTCTTTCCAATATCTTTGAAAATTCAATCAACATGCATGTGGGTCTGTATTGTTCAACAGACTTTGCAGTTTTTCGTTCTTGAATAGGTACCACGGATGAGCTTTTGATTCTTTCGGAAATACATCAGCGTACAAAATCTATCGGATGGTGGAAATTTTACCATATGAAATAGATTTAACGGCAAAATGTTAAGCAAATTTTTTACCGACGATCCTGCATGTAACTTCACTAGAAAATTTCTTACAATATGTGGTTGTAAAAACGTGTGGTATGTTCTAAATGGTAAATGGTTTACATCACCTGTTATAAACCAGGGAATCTCCAAGATTACTTGGAATTTTCAAGTGTAGTCAGTAAATTCGAGGGCAATTATATCTTTAAAGACTGGCAATTAGTTTGTCATACGAGCAAGTTTTTAAAAACATATCCACATTATAATGAAAAAAAACAAAGAATCGAACCGTCGCCTCCACCAAAGTTCAATATTAAACATTTCTATTATATTAGTTGACCTAGTATTAGAACTACTAATTGCGAAACTTTCCCAAGTAATTAGTAAAAGTTTTCAACGTTAAAATGAACATTTAAACTCTATGTCCGAAGCAACTTTGCGAGTTTAATTATTATTAATTAAAACGCAGCTCCTTTCTCGTATATACTAATTGGCCTTGATATAAGCACAATCTATTCAAAACCGATACGATGTCCACACATGCCCTGACGAAGCTTTTCCTCAAACCACATGCGACCATCGGAAAACCCATTTTCCGATGCGCATTATCCGGGTCAAGAGATACAATTGTGCGCCATCATAGCAGAAAATCCGGTAAGCTTTTCCATTTCCTTCCCTTTGCGGGCACACGCTCGCGTAACCACTCAGAGACATACCGGCGCTCATTTGGAAGAAAATACCTGTGTACACGGACGACCAACTCGTCTTCCTAGTTCGTTACGATCCCTTGTATTCTTATCTTACACGGTAATCTTCAACAGATTCTTCAATCGTCGGAATTATTAAAAGCATATTTGTCGAACGATGGAAATGAGGGGTAATAGAATTCCCATTTGTCCTGTCGATTTTCCAATTCCCCATGCCCGTGACGTGATCGAATCCGTTATCAGCGCCGGGACAGATGGATGCGAGTCCGTCCCGAGTGGAGGTATACGAACGTCACACGTATTGTTTGGTTAACTTGTCCGATTTCGTCTCGACAATACGGTTACGGGATGGCGCGCATTGCGATAGCTTTTGAGACTCGGCGATGCAGCGCCGGGAATTTCGGAATAACGTCCGTAAAGGATGTTCATTGTTGTACGGTACGATTGCAGGTCGCAAACGATATTAGCGATATTGTATAAAGGAACATTCGTGGGATCGCGAGCCGGATTTGCGCTTACGAAATGGGATCTTGCGTGGACTTATGTTAGGGAAATGTTTGAGTTGATAGAATAGTGATACAGTGCTACAGATATGCGCTGAAAACGTACTGTAATAATCGAATCATTTATTCATCTCCTTCGTTGCTGAATGAATTAGTATATACCTTGGAAATCTCGTAGAGCAATGAGACTTTTTCGTTCGTAAACGCTGTTACAGTTCAATTTGAACTTAGCGAATTTGACCGCCGATTCTATCAATAATGAAAACATATGTTCTGCTGTGTGCTGACTGAATTTAATGAATCTGCAAAAAGAATTTTTAAAATGACGGATAAAATTTAAAAGGCCGCAAAAGAACAATTAACCTCGCGAATTAAACCTTGACTCTAACCACGAAGAGTAAATTGTGAGTTAAGAAATCTGACTTTCATTAAATACCCCAAAAATTGAAAAGGTTTAGTTTTAAAATAAAAGAACAGAATTTTTAAACCAAAAGATGCTAAGTAACAATCAAAATTTATTATACAAAAAGGGTTAATTATAAATTTGTGCAGAAAAAAAAACCATGAACTGAGGGTTTTGACCTAAATTTAAAAGTGCACTTGATTCTAAATTACAATAGGACAATGCTATTTCCTATGCAAAGCAAAAGATTAGTTTGTTCAGAAGATAATCCTAATCCACCAATTCCAATCCACGTGGTGTTCAACAAAATAAATAAATCGTGGACAACACACGAAATTATACAAAAATGAAAACTAAATGCAAGAACAAAGCTTCTACTCACCCAGTCGAGGTGATAGATAATTAAAAACGAAACAGCAAAATAGAAAAACAGAGAAAATAACTCTTTAAACTATAATGAGAGAATTACAACTAAAATATATCTTCCTGCACTAAATAATAAATGATTTTATATCTATAAATGTGCACACATAATCAATATTTACAATTATTACTAAAAGAATTCCTTGATGGATAAAGTAAAATTCAATTTGTGCGAAAAGTTAGAATATTAAAATGAATTATAAAATGGCATCAATAATTTACAAAAATACGTGTACTCACACTAACAGTCGACCAAGGAACTGCCTGACAAAATTCTACAACACAATCGTAACAATATGAACAACGCACAAATCACCGACACAATCTAGTAGAACAAACATTAAATAGAACTAGCAAATGGACATCTTAAAGAAAGAAATTAATTAAAAAAAAAACTAAACACTTAATTAAATAAATTATACAATTAACTCTTTAACTAAAATGTATACAAATTAAACATTATTGTGGAAATTTCTCGATACAATGATTCAGCAAAACGGAAAATCATGACTAAATTCTAGGCAGTTAAAAATACACTCAGCGGTAATGTGGGTTGTCACAGCAGTGCGTAGAAATCTAGTTCCGCATCCTCGACTTAGCCAATCAGCGTAGGTTATTTGATTTTCCGACAGATTTGTTATTAGATACCTTTCTGGACTAAAAAAGGCTCACGCAGGTACGATTTTTTGCAATAATGACGCGTTGATAAATATTTTGATGTAAATCTTTTGCGATAATTACCAAGTTTATTTCTTGTTAAAGTATTAAAGAACGAGACGCATTTTTATATTAGACACCAATGATTTGATTGATTACTCATTAGACTTATAAAACCAAAATTAATCTCTCTTCTGCTTATTTTAACAAAGGAACAAGAGTGAAGTTTAATTTACTATTTTAATAATTGAATTGGTGAATTGGAAAAGGGAACATGCCCCATATTTATGCTATAACACATGTTTCCTTTCCAAACTCACCAATTCAATTAATATTCGTTGTAATGTAGTTTAAGTATTTTTACCACTTCCAAAAAAAAAATTCCGTTCAAACGTTTGCAGGTTTTGAATATCCCAATTGGAAATATGATATGTGTATTTGCTGGTACGATGAGATGGAAAACATTTTATTGTTTAAATGTGAGTAGCCTTCTACATTAATTTTAAAGAATTTATTAAAGTTTTTCGAAATAAATTAATCTAGCTTTCAAACTCCTCTGAATAGTAATTTTTGCACGGACAAATAGAATACCAACAAAACGCATTTAATTTTTTATTCGTTATGTGATGTCAAGAAAATTGAAGAATGCGTTGCAAAATAGATGAGTTGTATAAAATTTTATTTCATCACAATAGTATAGGTAGTTAAATCAGTTACTCTACAATCTACAGTTGCTGAAAAAGCATTTCCATTCCCCTTAAAAACCATTTCTAATAAATAAATGAATATATTAACTTTGTAAGAATAAATACTTTTTTCTATTTCACATACGACGCTTTCAGAAAAGTTTCAATCCCACGTGGCTGTTCTAAGTATACAACCAATCTTGCAATGTGGTGCTAACTAACAGAAAATTTCCTGATTTCCAGAAAATTTGAATTCCAATTTGTAAATGATGTAAAGTTGTCCCCATGAATTCATGAGGATTTTCAGTACCCTACATTCTGTAATTCTGTGAATTAACGTACCCTGACAAATAAAACCAAGCTTCATCGCTAAAGAATATCAAGTCAAGAATATTATTATTGTTTAGCTGACGATTGATTTTTTGGAGGCGATACTAGCTGCAAAAGGATGGTGGCGAGTATGTAGAAGCTATTTTAGTGAAGCTTGAGTAAAGCCTATGATACGGTGTCACACAAAGTCTTAAAGATTTACCATTATGGAATTAGAGGCACCAGCTACAAGCTCCTTCAATCTTACTTAGCAAACAGAAGGCAGGCGATCTGGTGGAAGAATACCCTTTTCGATTTTAGGTATATACGGTCGGGAGTTCCACAAGGATCAATCCTAGGACCAATACTGTTTATTATCTGTATAAACGACTTACCTACAAGTACACCGCATTTAAAGGCCTGCATGTATGCAGATGACGCATCTTTCTTAGTGAGCTACCCTGAAACGGAAAACACTAAAGATACGTTGAAAATATGGTATGATGCCAATAATATAAAATTAAACGAAAATAAAACTCTTAAAAGTGCTTACCTTCTCTACTGTAAAGAATGGGGATTCTGGGTTGTTCTTGGGATTGCAGGTGGACACTAGCCTTAAATTTGCTAGTGTTCTATTTCCAAATCTATGAATAATTGAATGTCTACGGGTTTTAAATGCTTCGTAGTCCACATTGAAATCAGGAAAATTCAAGATGAACTGATCGGTACAGCTATGGACAGAATATTTCCAAATTCAATTAGCTTCTTATGTACTGCTTCTGTAGTGTACCTTTAAAATAAAGGCATCATGCTTTGGTTGAAAGATTATTACCTTGATTATAATTAACGTATCCAATAACTCACTAAGCGCAGATATTAATCTGTCTGTTGTTTTAGCAAAAACTGATGCAATAAAAGGAAGCTCAACAATACAAATAACAGTGAAGAAAATGCGACAAAAGAGTATGTAAATTGTCATCTGTCAAAATGAAAGAGTACGTACCGGACCTAGGAATATTTAATTCGTTACCAATATTCGAATATTTATTGGCAACCAAAGTTGCATCTCATAAAAGGGTCAAGTAGATTGAATCTATTTTCTGAAAAGCCTGTAGACAATGAGTATTTTGTATAGCTGTCTGTGGCGATTTTTTATGCGTGGTGGTAATGCAGCTCATGCTTGACATTTCACATTTGATATTTTCTATTTTTCGTGCATAACACATTACACATTGTATTACTAGTATGAAAACATTGAAACTCCCTGCCTGATAAGATATTCCCATTATAAATATATATTATTACGAAATAGAAAAAAAAAAACAGCATTAAAAACACGTGCTACAATGACTCTTGTAATACTCGTATTACTACAACACTAGTATTTTAATATATCATAAAGAATTATAATTTTTTGTTAATTTAAAAGATTACTACGAAAAAAAAGATTGAATTATGCCAACAGATTATTACAGAATGCCCTACGTACACTGGCCGATTATGTATTTAACTACGTTATGGTACCATAATCGACAAAAGTCAACTAATTGGAAGCTCTCTTCTCTCCTTTCTATCCGTAATTTCGCTAACGCATACCTTGTCCTCTGAAACTAACGTTCAATAGAGCAAATGCCCCTCTCATTTATGCAATACCACGACGAGTTATTAAGCCGATCATAGAAGCCCGGAAGGTATTTCTAGAATAATGATGCGATAATTACTTGCAATAAGTTTAGGAGAAAATCCGTTTAACTGCAGTAGTTTTGGTGTATTTGTCAAGTACTGTTTAACCTTAATTGTATTGAATCAGCACTTTGATTTTAACTCTTTAATCTTCAACCAATTTTCGTCAATATTACATCACGAAAATAATATCAATAATAGCTCCATTGCTTATACGGGATGATTCTTCAATATATGTGACCAAACTTTAAGAGCTGATTCCTGAGGTTATTTTGATCATAAAAGTTCATACGAGTATATGTCCAAAACGGTTTGGTTTTAAAGTTATTGAATGTTTAATAATAAATTATGAACTATGATTAACACGATATAATATCACAGTTGGTTCTTCAAAAACTATTGTGTTGAGAGGGAATTGTTTATTTGTCATTTCAATATTTGTCAGTAGTTGTCAGAGTATTCATTCAGTTTATTGCCAGTTTCTGTTTTCTAAAGTAAATTACACGAATGCTGAGATGTGTGATATGCATTTCGTTTACGGTCTTGCCAATGGAAATTCGCGTGCTGCTAGACGTCTTTATGAAGAACGATACCCGAACCGTATCATCCCGCATCATTCAATATTTGCTCGTCTTCACTAACGTCTTAGTGAAACGGGAAATTTTAAAAAACGAACGACTGATAACGGGCACCCATCTACAGTGAGATCCCCACAAGTTGAAGAACTGGTACTAAATGAAATTGAGGAACATCCTACTACAAGCACCAGAAAAATTGCGTTTGTTTTAAACATTAGTCAGGCCACAGTTTGGAGAATATTGAAAGATCAACTGTTGTATCCATATCACATTCAACGGGTGCAAGCACTTTTGCCGGCAGATTTTCCGTAAAGAGTGGCTTTTTGTTAATGGATGCAACACAAAATCGCACAAAATCCTAACAATTTGGCTCAAATATTCTTCACCAACGAGGCTACTTTCTCTAGAAACGCGATTATTAATTTTCATAATAATCACATATGAGCCGAGGAAAATCCGCACGAACTAGTGAATGCCCGTCATCAACATCAATTCTCTCTGTCAATGTGTGGGCCGGAATTGTTGGAGATCACTTGATAGGTCCACATTCTTTACCGATGCGGTTAAATGGCGAGGTATGCCGCAAATTTTCTTGAAGAAGAGCTACCACTACTGCTGGAAGAAGTCCCCTTGCAATTAAGATTACAAGTGTATTTTATGCATGACGTGCTCCCAGCGCATTTAGTTTAGTTGCTCGCGAGTTTTTGGACAATACGTATCCAGATCGGTGGATAGGACGGGGAGGTCCACAACCCTTGCCTCCTCGGTCTCCAGACTCAAATTCTTTGGACTTCTTTCTCTGGGGTCACCTTAAATCATTAGTTTTATACGACTCCATTGAGAATGTCGATGAGTGAGAAATCGTATTATCGCAGCTTTTCAAACAATTCGAAATACCCCTGTATTTAGAAACGGCTCGCCAGTCAATACGACGGAGGATAGAAGCTTGTATTGCAGTTGGGGGCGGTCATTTTCAACAGTTAGTATAAGTTATTTTGTTTTACTAATTATTTTGTTATTTTATATAAAACATTAATTATGTTACTTACTATTAACATTGTACAACTTTAGAACTAAGCGATTTTGGACATATGTTCTTATGAACTCTTATGATCAAAATAACCCCAGGAATCAGCGCTTAAAGTTTGTCGCATATATTGAGAATCACCCTGTATATCTATATCAATCGTAGACGTTGTGATGGATGTTTGAATTTGATTTCAAGCGAAAGAATTCACTTGCAATACGGATAAGGGGAGACGGAGTTATTCAACAGGATAAAACTCGACTACGCGAAGATCGACCCCAGTTCACCAGATAAAGAAAGCGATCCAACAGTAAAGTATCCGCTTTCGATGAACCGCTCACCCCTGGCAAGCGACGATAAAGCCACAAAGATTTACGAACGAGTTATAACGTTTTATGGGCGTGAAAAATCCCTGTTCCATACGTAGGATACAACTATTAAAAGAGTTCGCTGGATTGAATCCCACATTCGGTGTCGCAGTCCTAGGACAAGGACGGCGTAGACACGCTGGTCGTGCGAAATTCCTTTTTATGGGGACGTGTTTAAATTTAAAGTGATTCAAGCTTTTAGAATTACAACTTTACAAGCAGTACTTACGTAACGTTTATATAGTGTGTAGGTACTTTAGAAACATTGGGATCATACTCTTTTAAGATGCATATTTTAGAAGCATGGATGTATATGTATGCAAATATGATATGGTTGCATAATGTAAATCAAAGTCTGACTAAGATGGCATTGAGAGACACACGGAAGAATGTGTGGAGTAACAGAAAGAAAAGTATAATGAACATAATCTCAAGGAAAAGACCGAAGTTAGACAAGGGGACCTATTATCTATGGTACCACTTAATTTAGTACTAAAAGCAGTTTTCAGAGACGGCGGAATCCAACCACAAGGGATCATGTACAAAGTAAGAGTAAGGAATTGCTTATGCAGACGATGTGGTACTAATAATGAGGCTAAAAAAAGAACTAGGGAAAATATTCAGCAAAATAGAACAGGCGACAAAGTTATATGGGCTAAAAATCAATAAAGATCTAATAATGAAACAAGCAGCAACAAATGAACCTTTGTTTGTATCTTCGAAACGGATAGACCAGAAGACACATTTTTGGAGAAGTAAGTCACTTTGGATACTTGGGGTGATGATTACAGATAATAATGAAGATGACAAACAGATAGAAAAACAATTAAACTTGGGTGGCAATGTAATGTTGTCAATAAAAGAAATGTTCAAGTCAAAAGAAGTTTAATATATAGAACAGTTATAAAGTGTGAAGCGTCTGTGTTGGCGAAAAGGAATGAAATGAAAATAGAGGTGTGAAACAGAAAAATGTTAAGAGTATATTTAAGGGACACGTGTAGAACGTGTAAGGGGAAGATAGATATCCCAGAAGACCTTCTGGGACAGGGGAATACAAATATGCTAGAAGAGTACTGAAGGAAGTAGAATAGGAAAAAAGAAAGCGAGTAGAACGAAAAAGAAGTGACAGTGAGGTTTCAGACAGATATAGTGACAGGAGACTTCAAAACTTTGAGAGTGACGGATTGGAAATGCGCCTCACAGAATTGTGAAGAGAATTGAAGAAGCAGTATGTGTTTTTTTCCGATTACTACATTACCTCGCGTACTTTCCGATACCTTTTCCAATGCACTATAGTGTCGGCCCACGCTTGTACCTCCTGTATCTTTCATTTCTTCATTTTATTACGAGCGTCGGCCTACCGCTTCCCGTTTCATTGCACTAGAGCGTCGGCCCACGGCTATACCTCCTGTGGCTTCCGTTTTTTCGTGCTTATTATATTAGAGCGTCTGTCTACGGCTGCACTTCGTGTAATTTCCACTAATCTTTTCATTGCATTAGAGCGTCGGCCCATGGCTGTACTTCGTGTGACTTTCATTTTTTCAGTTCATCACGTGCAGCGTCGGCTTACGATTGCATCTCGCGTAATTTCCATCTCCCGTTTTTGTTGCGCTCGAGTGTCGGCCCACGGATGTACCTCGTGTGACTTTCGTTATTTCAGTTTCTTGCGTTGCAGCGTCGGCTTACGGCTCCATCTCGCGTAATTTCCAATTCCACTTTCGTTTATTATGCCAGTCTAGGGCTGCATCTCATGTAATTTTCGTTTCCCGTTTCGTTGCGCTTGAGCGTCGGCCCACGGTGGTGCCTCATGTAATTTTCGTCTTTTTTTCACTGGTTACGTTTGAGCGTTGGCCCACGAGTGATCTCACGTAATTTCTCACATAAAATCTGTTGTATCCATATCATATACGACAGGTACAGGCACTTTTGCCAACAAATTTGGTCAACGGCTATAACAGAAAATCCCACTAAATTTCTAATTTATGGTTAAAGCATATTATTACATCAACGAGTCTACTTTCTCCAGACCTGCTATTATTAATTTTCATAATAATCACACATGTACTGCAGAAAACCCACATGAAATATTTGAAGCCCGTCATGATCAATTCTCTATTAATGTGTGAATAGGAATTGTTGCAGATCATTTGATAAGTCCATATTTTTTTTGCTGATGAGGCTAAATGGAGAAGTGCTTTTTTTTGCAGAGAACTACATACTGATGAGGACATTGTGGCAGTTAAAATTTACAGTGTTTTGTTTATGAGAAAGCAGGTTTGAAAGATGTAGTACGGTTGAGGACCGCAAGTACAAATACTCGCAGAGTTTCTGTCCATGTGACACAGATCATTTCTTTGAGCCGACAAATTTTACTTTTGAATTAAAAATAGAAAAGTAATTTTGACGCTTAAGAGTTGATAGTTGACAGTCCAGGTTAGCATACCATTAATATTTTGACATTTCCGAGAATAATTTTTTTTGTAATGTTCTTTGTAGTTTGCACCGATTCATGTCAGTAAGGTTGCACAGCAGTTTAATGACAGTTTATTACACTTCTGTCATTTATTATATAGTGTGCCAACCTTTAGTAACATCTTTACTTGTGCTTTGAAGTAATGCAAAAATAATGTTTCTGGACGGAGGCCTAAAAATATGTTTTATGTACGATGTTGTTTCAGCACAGGGCAGGGAGACTAACAACTGTGACCTCTTTGATCTCCAGACTTAAATTCTCTAGATATTCTTTTCTCTGGGGTCACCTTAAATCACTAGTTTTACGACTACCATTAAATACGTTGATGAAATAAGACTGAAGTATTGTTGCAGCATTTGAGACAATGCGTAACACCCCTGTATTTTTGAAGGCACTCACTAATCAATGCAAGTGATGATAGAAGCTTGCATTTCGGTTGCAGGCGGTCATTTCCAACAATATCTAGAAGAGAAGTTTGTTATATTAGTACGTTTAATTATACGCGCTTTCAATTTACTATTTAACATTCTCTAACTTTAAAGTAAACCTTTTAGGGCATACACTTATTANTCAGCGCCATCTACACGTTAAAATTAAAATATCTTCCTCCCATTGGTCAAAGTTTACGAATGAACTCCGGTAAATTATTCGTATTAATTTTTGCGCAGCTAAACAGAGCCCTCGTTAGAAAACTTTTACTCCAATCGTATTCCAGCAGAGGGGTTAATTACGTTGGCATTATTACATCTAGATTTTCAAACATCGGATTAGGCCAAAATTTAACGCTAATTAAGTTGTTCGTTCTTTCATTTTATTCCGAATCCTGCAATTCCCATTTCGTCGTTAGCAGATTCCGGGTAATTAGGTACAAAAGCTTGATAAGCAGAATTTGAAATATGTTTGTTTTCTGTATGTGATGAAATATTTTGTTGGGAATAAAATGAATGTTAGGTACTAAAAGTTTCATTTTTAAAAAGATTGTCAAGAGTTTTAGAAAATATTAAAATGTACTTACTTCTAATCAAATCAAGCTTTAGTGAAAAGAATAAAAACCGTTTCTCAAAATGTAACAGAAAGAAAACTGATATACAGGGTGTGGCAGTTATCAGTGGATGGTCAATTATGGCTAACTTAACTGAAATATATTTTAAATAAAAGTGTGTCAGAATAACATATTCTATACGGCAAAATTATTTTTATGTATTGTTACCGTGGGATTGCTATCGTTTTATTTATGGATTTTAGTTAAAGATTATTGTTTAATTAAATTAAGAATTAGACCCTGTAACGCCATCTAGCAGCTAAATTTCGTACTTCTTGCTGATTCCAACGCATCTTAGTCGTGATAGTCAAAAGTAATGTCCTAATTTTCGTTATTCATTTCCAAATTATTAGTAATTCATTGTCCGTCAAAATAGCTTTTCATTGTTCAATTATTAGTTCAAGTTGTTCATTTAAAGCCTTTTCTTTTGCGTGAAATTACTCCACAGGCTTCTTAAACCATTCACACGCCTCTGTCAGTTCTTTTCCGTGAAGTTTTATTAGTTACCGACGTTTGTTGTGGGATATTGTCACGTAGGAACCTCCAGTATCGGTGCATGTCGATCAGTTTTACCTGGAAGCTGCCAGAAGAAGTGTTTGTTTGCATCGATATTTTCCTGAAAAGGGGTTTTCAAGAGTAGCGTAAGCCGGCATTCATTTAGGTTTAATGGCGTCATCTTTAGGTCACTGGTAAGCTGACTTTTTTTTCGTTTTTAGCTTTATTCGCTTTGGGTAATCCGTCCTGTCCTTTAGGACCTATTTTGTTTTGGTTTTGAACTTAGAGGGAAAATAAGTGCTAATTTGGTGAGACCGCTTATCGTCGAATTTAGCTATTACCACCCATAACCATATTATTGCATTTTAAATTCTTTGATCAAAATAAAGTAGGATTTCATTTTATACCCTACAAACCAAAAAACTGAACGGGTTTCAGAGATATTCGACTTTCTGGAAAAAGATGCATTTACAAGGTTCATTTCAACAATCAATACACCTTTATTTTATAACAATTTTGCGATAATTGTGTGGAATAGTTGAGAGAGAAAATGTTTTGAAAGTTTAATAGCCAACTAATAATTCCTTTTTGTATATACAGGGTGCTTTCTGAAGTGGTAATGAAGCTCAGAGGTACCTATCCTTAAACGTAATGAAACTATTTTTTTTTTCAAATAGGACACCCTGTTTATTTTGTTTGTCACAGGAGAGAGAATTAAATGCTTCCTTTTAATCATATATAGCATTCCTATAGCTAAAGCTAATACTTTTTGAAATTTCGAAATAAGTAGTGTTTTTTAAGTACACGAATAACGCTAATACATAATTTATAAAGCGATTCAAGTTTTTTGAAATCACTTTTAATACTTTTTATAATAATTTCTAGGCTAAAACATTTAAAATTTCGCAAAATTGTTACACAGTAAAGGCGGTATTGATATTTGAAATCAACGTTGTAAATGCATTTTTCTTTTTTTTTTTTACTAGAAAGTCGAATATCTTCCGAAACATTCGATTTGATGATAAGCGTATGATATAATCTGCTTTATCTTGATTCAAGGAATCAAAATGTTTGTAACCTACATGACGTTTGGACGGAGGTGTATACATCCAACAAATTACTGCAAATCATCAAAAACAGTCAAATAAGTTTATTAATAATTTTATTGATATTTTATTCTTTTTTCCATTTCTGAATGTCAATGACAATTATTCATGTGCTCTTTTCAATTTAGTTCATTTAACATTTAAATAAATTTTAGCTGGTATCACTTAACATTAAACCTTTTTTTTTTTACTTCTCAAAAGAAGTGGAAGGCAGACATATCAGTTCTGGCCATTTTTGTCTTGTCTGTCTTTGCTACATGTGTGAAATATTAAGCTTATAACATCTGAGTAAGTATCAAGATTTTTCCAATTTGAGAATGTTGCTTATCTAATTTTATTATTTAATTTGTGCCCTAAGCAATGTATTTTTCATTGATTGTGTCTTTTTCACAATTTTTACAATTGAGCACATGGTGATTGTCATTTCCATTTTAGGCTGTAAGGGCTGTAAAGGCTGTAAAAGCTGTAAAGGCTGTAAGATTTTATAAGATCTGTACGATTTATAACTTCATCGAGGCTAGAAATTCCATCTACGTCAAATCACAGGTGTATGTGATCCACAGTGATACGGGATGTATCAAGAAATGTGAATAGCATATTATATTCCATAACACCTAGAATATAATTCCTTAAATCGACACTGTCCGGAGAAGCAAGGATGTTGTAGCTTTTGGTCCTCGTCATGTGCTGTCCGTCTAGTCCCCATCATCGTAATGCATGTTGTGTGCAACCAACCACATCGACAACTAGAAACCTTATTTCAATTCCACCTAGAAGCATTTACAATTGAAGATTGCTGTACTCATTATCTCCGATCCTACCTGTAAGTGTGAATACACCTGTTTATGGTGCGCCTATTTATATTTTTGCTTCGTAATGTAACTAATTCCACTTTAAATATTTTATGCCTTCGATTTATTTAAATCAACTCAATTTTTTATTTTCCTTATTTTGACTAATTAACTTGTAAACGGTAAAGCTGTTTATGGTAACTGAAACAAATGTTATTATTATTAGAAATTTAAATTACTGTTTGAACTTTTCAACTTACATATTCATATTTCATATTCTTTTGTTGCATTATATAACTTTTTAATAATTATTAGCCTGCAATTGTATTGCAGCCGTTCATAACCTGACTTTTATGTCATTTCATGTTTAGGTTTATGCATTTGTTTACGTTTGGTCACGATTCATACCAAGCATTTGGAGGTCATTTATCCTATGCTTCAATTACCCTAAATTTACATTACCTACTGGTTGTCTGTTGTCGCTGAATGCAATATTTCCATTTTCATTATATTTACTGTTATAATATTAAATTTTTTTATACACTTTTATATATACACCATTTTCTAAATTTATTAAATTTACATTTAATGCTAACAGTTGTTGTTTGTCAATCTCCTGCTTACCTGACCCACCCTGCTGCTAGTCACAGTTGGCGCCCTCACGTTATAATATCAACTAACGAACCCCCCCCAGCCGCGGATTATGAGCAGCCGGACTCTGCGTGCGTTTTTGTTCTTTTTTGAACAAGTCGTAAGATGAAGGAGATCATCAAAGGGGTGTACGTCGCAATGTAATAATACAGAGGGTATTTTATTTAAAATAACAAAGTTGTATAAGGTGCAGGCTAAACTGAACACCCTGTATACATAAAAATAATGTTGTGGTGCAGAATAATTGATCCTGAAACACTTTTGTTTAAAACATATTTAAGGTAGATGGATAGGTTAACCATAATAGACCGTCTACAAATAAATGCCACACCCTGCATATACTGGTCAAGAAAAGAAATTTTAAAAGTTTTTATTCTTTTCACAAAGTTCTAGTTTCCAATCAGAAGTGAATACATCTTAATATTACTTAAGACATACTAAATAAAAGCGTGATTCTCTTTGTGTTATCGTAAAATAACATTCGCAATAAATTGCACGATAAATTTAGATCTAAATATTCATACTCACGGAGGACGCTCGATTGCTTTGTGCTCAAATACAGTGAGATTCACTTCGCAGTTTGGTATTCAGGGCACGTGCTAGCTGCCCGAAATGAAAGGAATACCATAGACATAGATAACTGCTATCGTAATGCACGATCCGCATATGGATAATGGAAGCGTAGCGACTGAACGTGAGGGAATATTCGATATCGACTCGCTGCGTATGCACGCAAAATGTTATAGCATAGAAAATTTGTACGGCGCTTGAAGCGTGGATCGTATCCAGTCTTCCGGAAACTCTGAAGATGCATAAGTAACGACATTTTCTGAATAGCTGTAAAAGATGACGATTGTAGTTTTAAGAAAGCTGTCATTTATAATTATTATTGTATAGAGAGAGTAGATTGGTCATTCATTGCTGACACTTACTTGACTTTAGATGTTAAAACTAATATGTTTATTGAAAAAAAAGAAATATTAATAACAAATTTAATATTAAGTGGTATAACAGTGACCTACATACAATGCACGAAAATCTTACCTATATGAAGCAGCTTTAAGAATCCTACTCTTGTGTCAAACGAATATATAAAATTTCTACAAAAGCAATATAGATCAGCATTAAAGACTGCAAAAATCAGTGTCCATGACAAGTACATTACTGAACATAGAAACAACCCCAGAGCAGTGTAGCGTATTGTAAATGATACCTGTAAAATGCGTACCAATGAAACTAATTTAGACGCAGACACCTTAAATAACTTCTTCACAAATACAGCTAGTGATATCATTGATAATCTCTCACCTTCAAATATTGATGCTATGACATATTTAAAAAAAATCTAAAAACGTTTTCTTTAATTTTGTTCCCGTGAGTACATTTATGTAAGTCCGTTTTTGCCAACCTAAAGAATCATCCAGCAGAGATGTAATATATACACTTAAATTATTAAGACCATAACAAATATTGTTATTTATTTTCACTAAACTTATTAATGAAAGTATTAATAAAGGAATCTACCCAACTGCGCTTAAAATTTCCTCTGTAACTCCGATATTTAAAAAAGGTACTTTTAATGATCATAATAACTATCGCCCTATTTCTATTACACCTATTTTTTCCAGAGTGTTTGAAAATGTACTAAAAGATCAAATAACAAATTACTTTGAACTGAATTCACTTTATAGTAAATATCGATTTGGCTTTCGCAATAAGCTCTCGACGACTCTACACTGTTGAAAATATTACGGTGTTGGCGTTAATTTTGCGCTAGTCAAATATTTTAGTGTTGATTTTTCCAACCTTTGCCAGACGAGTTGACTACGCGTATTTAATAGAACAGAATGACTAGAATTTCGTGTGAATTCTTTGTTCAAATATGAGGATTGACTATTTTTCTAGCATTCAGAGCGTCAACCAATCAGAATTCTTCCCTCGGATAGAAATATAGAAACCCCACCTATTCTAATACAGTATTGCATTATACACACCACCTGCATTGCACATGTATCTGTTTTCGTGTTTGATTCTCCGTATTAACATATCCAAACAAACCACCAAATGTGACTGACTTGCAAAGTGTAACCTCGTGTTATTAAAACGTTAATTCTAGTGGGCATAAAGATTTCAACATCTTAAGATGTATTGGGAACATCTATTTACGCAATTAGTTTAGACTTGATCAAATAGCATAAACATTCACTTAATTTTTATAATGGTTCTCAAAAATCATTTTTAAAATTGGTACGTTTAGTTGAAACCAAACTTGTGAATGAGTGCTTTTGCATATTTATAATTGAGAAAACGTCTTAAAGAGAGAATATTATAGCCTAAGAAATAGGAGTTGCATATTAAAAAGACGTTGTGTTTTAGAAAATGGTGTTAAAACACCCAATAGATCGCATTCATTTAGTTAAACAGCTAATAAATTTGTCTAGTCTAGATCAAATAAATGTGACTAGAAGTATTTATAATTCCACGTGTCATTGGACAAAATAACCCCTTAGCAATAGACAATACTGACTATCTTTGCTCGTCAAATTTAAAACTTCTATAGTTCTCGACAAAATAACAACGAAAAGAGTGTGGACCTCTCCTGACTATTAAATTAGTCAAAAAAGTGTTAAAATTTTCAACAGTGTAGCTTCACAAAATCTAACCAACATTATAGTTGGAAATTTTGAGCTTAAAAAACATACATGTATTACTTTATATGATTTAACAAAAGCTTTTGATTGCGTAAATCATAAAATACTATTTGAAAAATTAAAACTTTATCACTTCTCTGCACCATCCTTACAACTACTTGAATCGTTTCTATCAGATAGATCTCAGTTTGTAAAATATAATAATAGTTCTTCCAATATTACAAATACCAAACATGGTGTACCACAGGGACCATGTCTGTTTTTAATTTACATCAATGACCTAGAGCATTGTGATACTAACACCGATTTTTTTTCTATTTGCTGATGATACCACAGCTATTAACTCTGACTTCTCAGAAGTGGGCCTCAGTGCCAGTACTGAGAACATGGATTTAGCCAATTTTTAGCCAATAAATTGTGTGTGAATCCAACTAAACTACAGAGGCAGGTACTGTCACTGAGATCAACTGGGAATCACCTACTTCAACCTGTAAGGCTACTCGGTGTACTGTTGGAGCCGAAGTTAACTTGGGAGAATCATATCCATGATCTGTGTACAAGACTCTCAAGCAAAATTTTCTTGATTAGAATTTAAAGAATAAACTATATCCTAATTATTTAATGCCAATTTATTTTTCATTTTTTTCATTCATTCATTTATGAGCTACGCCATTTTAGTTTGGGGTCATTCCAGTCGTTTATTCAAAGTATTCAAACTGCATAGAAGATGTATCAGATTGGTTGCGAATTTGGAGTATAGAGCTGATTGCAGAGAAACTATTATTAAACTTAAAGTTTTAACTACACCATGTGTATATATATATATCTTGGAATATATCACTTTTATAAAAGATAATTTTGATAATTGCACTCTTAATAGTGATTTCCATAGTTACCCTACTAGATTTAACGAAAATATTAGATTACGTCAACTAAGATTGAAAAGAAGTCAAAATAGCATTAATTATTTTGCCATCAAATTGTTCCATGTCATACCCAGCTCCATCAAAAAATTACCATTAATGCTTTTCAAAAATATTATGAAAAAATACTTAATTTCGAAAAGCTTTTATTTAGTTGAAGGATTTTTGAATAATAATTTTAGCGATACGATTTAATTTGATTTAAATCCATCTTTGTAATTATTAATATTTCCATTGTTTCATTATTTTTTGACCGTGACGTATTGCTGTGGTTTGGCACCCCGGGGTTTGTAAATTCAGTTATATTTTATTTGTTGAGATTAATCTTTATCAATGTGTCGGGCAAATTCTTTCAGAAATTAATATTTTATTTTTAAAAAAGATTTTGTTAATTGAATTGATTTGATTATCTTGTTTATTTAAATGTTCAGTTGAAATTGTTTCACTCTTTAATATATTTTTATTTGATCATGTAGATTGTGTCCTTCTTCTTCTATGATCTTTGCATTTATGCGCTGCTTTGGCACGCATCTGTTTGTTATATGTATGCGATGTTTGGGCCCCTGAAGGGCAGTTCCTTGAACGATAGCGTGTAAGTAGATTGTTATTTTATTTTCTTTTGCTACCATTTTGGTAATTTCGTTTTAATTTTAAAGCTTTGTTCGTTTGATTTGTTAATATTTTATCATCCTTTAAGGAACTCGATTAAATAATAATTGGCAATACCATTGATTCAAATGATTCGTAAGAAAAAAAACTGTTTTCCGGAAAAATTTATCTATTCTTATTATCAATTTAATGAGCGAAGTTAGCTACATACAAATTTCATACATTAAATGAATTTTCTTGACATTTAGGGACATTGGCGTGCGTGTTGTAGTATCTTTCAATTATTTATCTTATAATTTTTTTTTCAAATCGTTTACATTTACATCTAATATCACCGACAATAGTATTTCTGAACACTGTAAGAAAATAAGGGAATTTATCTGTGGTAATAGCTCAACAAATAGGTAAAAAATCAATATTAACATTAAGTGAAATAGTTTATTACATTTTATAATTTTATAGGCTTATCATACACTTCAGCGCAATGAGCTGTCAAAGAAAGTTACAATTTTTATCCCTATAAAGTTTCTGCGGTACAGGATTATTACCATTAGATCACGATAGGCGATTTGAATATTGTCATTGGTTTAATAACAATTTAAGGGACGATGACTTGCTAAACAAATCATTTTTCTCGGATGAAGCCTGGTTTTATCTAACAGACTATATCAATTTACAAAACTATTGTATCTGGTTTGCAGTCCCGTAAAAGTTGGAGTTTGGTTAGCTATGTCCAGGCAATGAATAATAGAGCCAATTTTCTTCGAGGAAACTGTAACATTGGGCTGTTACAGTTTCCTCGAAGAAAAAAGCCCAACGTTACCAACAGATGTTGGAATTGTTTATTGCAGAGTTACAAGAAAATGAGCTTGAAGCAGATTATTTCCAGCACGATAATGCTCCAGCACATACTGCTCGACAAACCTGCCAATATCTTCAACAGTTTTTTGCTGACAGGGTCGTTAGAGCACAAAAATTGCCACCAAGATCGCCTGATCTAACCCCATTAGATTATTTCATGTTTGGCTATCTAAAAAATAGGATCTATAGAAATCGCATGCATACCATAGAAGAACTGAGAGATGCAGTTTTGTCACTTAATAATTATACTAATTGTATGTTATAATTTAAAGTAATAAATAAATTTAGTTAAACACCAGTTAGTACTGAATTGTAAAATCATAATTTAGTAAAGTTAAATTAATTACATTTTATTTTTACAAGCAGAAACACCAATCCATAATCGTTTATATAATGCGAGTTCAAATATAGGTTACGTTTTCCTTATTTATGACAGATCCGTTTACTTTCTTATGTTCCAACACTGACTTAGTTCAAACCTTCATTACAAACACGCGGCATATACCTACACCCTGTTACTATCTATAGGAGCGGTATTGACAATCATTTTGAATCTCTGTGTATTATTGTGTGCACAATTTAGATGTAAGATCTTTTGTTATATTTGTTCTAGAAGGTATTTTTTTTTAGTTTAAAGAGTTTAATTTTTCCGTTTTCTAGTTTAGTGACTTGTATTTAATAGTTAATCACCTTGGGTTAGGTGAAAAGAAGCATTGTGCTAGTAATTAAATTTCATTTTTGTAAATTTACTTGTTTTATCCACGTTGAAATTTAAATTAGTGTGTTGTAATTTTGAGATCACGTGGATTTTTGTGAAAAAAGGATTTTCTTTTAGAACAAATTTACCTCTTTTATTTGTTTAAAGGATTTGCATTGTCCTTTAGTAAATTAGATTCATGCAGTGTTTTGTTTCGGCCAGGACTCTCAGTCTATGGTTTTATTTTTTGCAAAGTTGTATATAATGTATATTTTTTTTTTTTTTTTTCTTTTTTTTATAGTAAAATTTATTATTTTACCCACATTTTTACTTTTCATGAGTAGTTCAATTATGAGAATAACCTTGAGAGTAAGTGTACTTTTGCGCCCTTTTAATATTTTTATCCGCTGAGCTAGTTCATTTAATTTTTTTCACTTTTAATTTCATTTTGCATTTATGCTGGTACCATCAGTACACATCAGTATGTAAACACTTCGTGTACTAGCATTAACAAGCTTTATTATTATTATTAATATCATTATTATCTTAGTTACTTTATCGTTGGCAAATTATCAGAAGAAATCATCCAGATCAAATTACACCTTCAGAACTTAAACAAAGAAATTTAAAATTCCCCCATTTATAGCAGCGTAACTCCTCTAAATAAACGCAACAACCTTTCAAGGAAATCTCTCAGCTTTCGAAACGTATCTCCCACTCTCTCAAGTTGAGTTGCCTAACCGAACGGAAACTCGAAAAAAAAAAACTATTAAATATACCAGCTCAATTACGCCCCGTTCGCTTCGCAAGGCGAGGTAAAATTTGAGCGCCTCTAACCTTGTTCAATTTGTTTGTAATCTGAGACGGTTCCAAAGTTAGTCGCTTATGTTGGATGAACGTTGCCGTCGGCGATAGACCAGGCACCCGCTTGTTGGTGGAGATATTCAGGGACTGAGCCTTTTGGAGTGTACGTACATGCGGTAAGTAACTCTGCTAATATCGGCCAAATATTACTGGCAAGAGAGGATGTTGATCTAAACTAATGTTCGTCGGATATGTCTAATAAGTTGTGGGGCGCGGGAAATAGCGGTATAAAGTTGCTGCTTGGAGTTTGGATATTAAATAGAGTAGCGCAGTTTGTTTAAGCATTATGTTGGTGTTGTACAACTTTGTGCTGTAAAAAGAAATTTACCAACGTATTAGATGACAAAATTGTTTGAAAAACCAACCCCAGTGACCAACTATATTTATTTCGTATTTTATAAATATTTAAAAAATATTAAAATCTTTCTTGAATATTAGTTATATTAATATAATATGCATAAAATATATTATAGAAAATATATTAGGAAAACATTTAAAAAATATATATGTTATGTGGCATTAATAATATTTCATTGCAAATGTTTTCTCAATATATTTTTCATAACTCTGCAAGAATATTTTGCTTTGTATTTCTGTAAATATTTATTTCATATAAAAAAAAGATTGAATTTTTGCTTTTGTACATTTGGTGCATAGGACGAATAATATAAAATGGGTAAAATATGCATACATATTAAGTAGGTATGTACCTATTTAAAATGATAGTTTAAAGATTAAATTAGATAATATATATCTAATATGATTTAATTAGTATCTAAGTTGAGCGTTGTAACTTTTCTATTAATATATCTGCGTTTTGTATTATATTATTTGTAATATTTGTAAGTTGCGAACGTCAACACAACACCTCTATTCATTACGGTGCCGGTGTTATATGATTTAGTATTGTTTATGCGTCTATGGATTAGGTACATAGAATGCATACGCGCACGTGCGTATCATCAACATATTCATTCGTTTGTCCGTTACATGTTATAGTTTATAATAGTATATGATTAGGGCAGATTATGGTTAACTGTGTAATTAATTGTTGCGGGATGTGCTTTAGTTTTTGTGATGACTACGAGGTAAGCAAAACTTTGAACATGTCATGGCATTTATAAGATAATTGGAATGCTCAATATCGCTATGTACAGAAATCGTATAATAATATAATTGTAGGAATTTTATGCATCATATATGTACTGCATCTACCAGATAAATTGCTAGTTGATTTGCTTAAGAGATTCACCTCGATAGATAAGCGTCATAACCTGAAATAGAGGTTAGAATACGTTGTCTTGTTTTATTGTTTGTACGTAGAATGTTTTCAAATATTATGAAATAAAAATAAAAATGAGTATCGTAAGTATTAGAATGTAGCTACCACTCCAATTATTGTAAATGCTCCAAATGTATTAGTAGGTGTTGATAATGTTGTACGATGTTTTATTCATGGTATGATCTAATACAATTGGCATTGTTTTAGAGGCCACAAGGAAACGCCATGAGAGCGCCACTACCGAAGATATGAAAAAAGCCATAGGGTTGTATGTACCTGGCACCAGCCAAGGCTAGACTTAAAAATGAGTATTTTTCATTTTTATTGGCTTATTCAAATAAAATGATAATAAATACGTTTGTTTTTTATTTAGAACACTTCAATTAAAAAATAGTGATTAATTTGATAAACCTTCAGTATGCCTTAAAAGATGCCAGAATTATCGATTATTAACTGGTATGGTGAGTGTGAAAAAACAAGTTCTTGCCTTTTAGATAACTCTATATATGTTTCAACTTTTCGTTATCGACGTTATACATTCTAAATAACCAAGAACAATTTTAGTTTATTTTGACAAATTAAATATATTGCATAAAAAATCTCAATTTTCATATAAATATTTTAGAAAAAATATAGCGCTTACATTAATTTTAAAGTATGAAAAATATATTCAAAAACCTCTCACGAAAAATATTTATAAGATATGTTTTTAAAAATATCTATGTAATATTTCTGGCTGTTAGGGGTGTTAGAAAAATACATCGGTGTACGAAATCTATTGGATTTAACGACAAAATGTTAAGCAAATTTTTTACCGACGATTCTGCATGTAACTTCACTAGAAAATTTCTTACAATATGTGGTTCTAAATGGTAAATAGTAAATGTTTTAAATCACCTGTTATAAACCAGGGTATCTCCAAGAGTATTCTTGGAATTTTCAATTGTAGTAGTAAATTCGAGGGCAATTATATCTTTAAAGACTGGCAATTAGTTTGTCATACGAGCAAGTTTTTAAAAACATATCCACATAATAATGAAAGAAAAAGAAATCTGATCGAACCGTCGCCTCCACCAAAGTTCAATATTAAACATTTCTATTATATTAGTTGACCTAGTATTAGAACTACTAATTGCGAAACTTTCCCAAGTAATTAGTAAAAGTTTTCAACGTTAAAATGAACATTTAAACTCTATTGTCCGAAGCAACTTTGCGAGTTTAATTATTATTAATTAAAACGCAGCTCCTTTCTCGTATATACTAAATTGGCCTTGATATAAGCACAATCTATTCAAAACCGATACGATGCCACACATGCCCTGACGAAAGCTTTTTCCTCAAACCACATGCGACCATCGGGAAACCCATTTTCCGATGCGCATTATCCGGGTCAAAAGATACAATTGTGCGCCATCATAGCAGAAAATCCGGTAAGCTTTTTCATTTCCTTCCTTCCCTTTGCGGGCACACGCTCGCGTAACCACTCAGAGACATATCGGCGCTCATTTGGAAGAAAATACCTGTGTACACGGACGACCAACTCGTCTTCCTAGTTCGTTACGATCCCTTGTATCTATCTGTTCACGGTAAATCTTCAACAGATTCTTCCAATCGACGGAATTTATTAAAAGCATATTGTCGAACGATGGAAATGAGGGGATAATAGAACTCCCATCTGTCCTGTCGCATTTTCCAATTCCCCATGCCCGTGACGTGATCGAATCCGTTATCAGCGCCGGGACAGATGGAATGCGAGTCCGTCCCGAGTGGAGGTATACGAACGTCACACGTATTGTTTGGTTAACTTGTCCGATTTCGTCTCGACAATACGGTTACGGGATGGCGCGCATTGCGATAGCTTTTGAGACTCGGCGATGCAGCGCCGGAATTTCGGAATAACGTTCGAAAGGATGTTCATTGTTGTGCGGTACGATTGCAGGTCGCAAACGATATTAGCGATATTGTATAAAGGAAACATTCGTGGGGATCGCGAGCCGGATTTGCGCTTACGAAATGGGATTGCTTGGGACTTATGTTAGGGAAATGTTTGAGTTGATAGAATAGTGTGGTACTGCAACAGATACACGGTGAAAACGTTCTGTAATAATCGAATCATTTATTCATCTCCTTCGTTGCTGAAGGAATTAGTATACCAAAAACGTACTTTTCAGTTTTCGTTGTGTTCATTATGCAAAAATTGACATAATTGTTTGAGTATCAACCAAATTTAGAAATATTACTGGTGTTAAAATATTATTAATAAAAAATATTATAATTTTCAATAAAAATAATGTTTGCTAAGTGGTTTAGAATGAAAATGTTTGTGAAATTTCATTTATTAGTACTATAAGGTAAAGTCAGGTAACTGTGTAACCGGGGCAAGTGTGTAGTTTGTTTATATTTATTTTTAAAATTGAAATACGGACTTCCTCTTGTTATGTACTAAACGTCATACTAGTTTTACAAACAAAAGTTCGCATCTCCTAACGTCTAATAACTTGAATATTTTGTGAATATATCATACCTTATTAAACAGGCATCAGTTTAGTATTAGACTCTTGGCCGAACTAAAGGATAATGCTATTAATATATAAAATGCGGAACGATTACACACTTGCCCCATTTTGCTGGGTAAGTGTGTAGTATTGACAGTGTTTAAAATTTCTTTTTTTTTTCTAGTAAACCGTTGATAATTATAAAAGGTGTATCTATTGAAGGCTTTCAACTGAGCATATATTACGTACTTCTAAGTGTAAAATTTAGCAAAATATCTTATTATGTGAACAGTGTTACATTTCTTTCGCACTATGCAATTTTTACTACACACTTACCTGACTTTACCTTATACAGTCCCCCGCAACAATAATTGTCATAGCGAAAACGTAATTTTTAGTTTTCGCTCTGTTAATTATGCAAAAATTGACAAAAATTGTTTGAGTATCAACTAGATTTAGAAATAGTACTGCTGTTGAGCTGCTAAAAACGAAAAAAATGGAAATATGTAATTCAATTAAACAATATTTGGAAAAGTTGTGATTTTAGCTTTTTTCTAAATATCTTCACAAAAATTTGCACATAGCCCCAGAATTGAATTCTAAGCAACTTTTGCAAATATCCCCTAACAGCCAGAAATATTACATAGATATTTTTAAAAATATATTTTATAAATATTTTTCGTGAGGTTTTTGAATATATTTCTCATATTTTTTTCTAAATATAGATAAAATATTCAATTAAAATATTTATTCCATATTTTAAAATTAATGTAAGCGCTATATTTTTTCTAAAATATTTTTAAAATATTTATATCAAAAATGAGATTTTTTTAATGCAATCTATTTAATTTGTCAAAATGAACTAAAATTGTTCTTGGTTATTTAGAATGTATAACGTCAATAACGAAAAGTTGAAACATACATAGAGTTGTCTAAAAGGCAAGAACGTGTTTTTTCACACTCACCATACAAGTTAATAATCAATAATTCTGGCATCTTTTAAGGCATACTGAAGGTTTATCAAATTAATCACTATTTTTTAATTGAAGTGTTCTATATAAAATACAAACGTATTTATTATCATTTTATTTTAATAAGCCAATAAAAATAAAAAATACTCATTTTTAAGTCTAACCTTGGCTGGTGCCAGGTACAACCCTATGGCTTTTTTCATATCTTCGGTAGTGGCGCTCTCATGGCGTTTCCTTGTGGCCTCTAACACAATGCCAATTGTATTAGATCTTACCATGAAGAAAACATCGTACAACATTATCAACACCTACTAATACATTTGGAGCATTTACAATAATTGGAGTGGTAGCTACATTCTAATACTTACGATACTTATTTTTACTTTATTTCATAATATTTGAAAACATTCTACGTACAAACAATAAAACAACACAACGTACTCTAACCTCTATTTGAGGTTATGACGCTTATCTACCGAGATGAATCTCTTAAGCAAATGAACTAGCAATTTATCTGGTAGATGCAGTACATATATGATGCATAAAATTCCTACAATTATATTATTAAACGATTTCTGTACATAGCGATATTGAGCATTCCAATTATCTTATAAATGCCATGACATGTTCAAAGTTTTGCTTACCTCATAGTCACCTCAAACACTAAAACACACCCCGCAACAATTAATTACTCACTTAACCCTAATCTGCCCTAATCGTATACTATTGTAAACTATAACATGTAACGGACAAACGAATGAAAATGTTGATGATACGCACGTGCGCGTATGTATTCTACGTACCTAATCCACAGACGCATAAACAATACTAAATCATATAACACCGGCACCGTAATGAATAGAGGTGTTGTGTTGACGTTCGCAACTTACAAATATTACAAATAATATAATACAAAACGCAGATATATTAATAGAAAACTTACAGAGATCAACTTAGATACTAATTAAATCATATTAGATATATATTATCTAATTTAATCTTTTAAACTATCATTTTAAATAGGTACATACCTACTTAATATGTATGCATATTTTACCCATTTTATATTATTCGTCCTACGCACCAAATGCACAAAAGCAAAAAACTCAATCTTTTTTTTTTTTTATATGAAATAAATATTTACAGAAATACAAAGCAAAATATTCTTGCAGAGTTATGAAAAATATATCGAGAAAACATTTGCAATAAAATATTATTAATGCTACATAACATATATATTTTTTAAATGTTTTCCTAATACATTTTATGCATATTATATTAATATAACTAGTATTCAAGAAAGATTTAATATTTTTTAAATATTTATAAAATATGAAATAAATATAGTTGGTCACTGGGGTAGATACCTTTTTGGACTAAAAAAGGCTCACGCAGGTACGATTTTTTGCAATAATGACGCGTTGATAAATATTTTGATGTAAATGTTTTGTGATAATTTCCAAGTTTATTTCTTGTTAAAGTATACGACACAATCTTTATCATTAGACACCAAATGATTTGATTTTGATTACATCATTTGACTTATAGACCCAAATTAATTTTCATCTTTCTTATTATTAACAAAGGAAGTGAAGTTTTATTTACTGCTTTAATAATTGAATCGGTGAATTGGAAAAGGGAACATGTCCCATAAATGTAGTTTAAGCATTTTTACCACTTCCAAAACGTTTGCAGGTTTTGAATATCCCAATTGATAATATGATATGTGTACTTGCTGGTACGATGAGATAGAAAAACATTTTATTGTTTAAATGTACTAGCCTTCTCACGTTTAATTTTAAATAATTTATTAAAGTTTTCCAAATAAATTTAATCATGGCTTTCAAATCCTCTGAATAGTATTTTTGCACGAAAATAGAATACCAACAAAACGCATTTAATTTTTTTATTCGTTATGTGAATGTCAAGAAATTGAAAATGGTTGCAAAATAGATGAGTTGTATAAAATTTCATTTTATCACATTAGTATAGTTAGCTAAAGTAGTTACTTTACAATCTACAGTTGCTGAAAAAGCATTACCATTCTCCTTAAAAACCATTTCTAATAAATAAATGACTATATTAACTTTGTAAGAATAAATACTTTTTTCTATTTCACATACGACGCTTTCAGAAAAGGTTTCAATCCACGTGGCTTGTTCTAAGTATACAACCAACCTTGCAATGTGGTGCTAACTAACAGAAAATTTCCTGATTTCCAGAAAATTTGAATTCCAATTTGTAAATGATGTAAAGTTGTCCCCATGAATTCATGAGGATTTTCAGTACCCTAGATTCTGTAATTCTGTGAATTAACGTACCCTGACAAATGAAACCAAGCTTCATCGCTAAAGAATATCAAGTCAAGAATATTATTATTGTTTAAGTGACGATTGATTTTTTGGAGGCGATACTAGCTGCAAAGGATGGTGGCGAGTATGTAGAAGCTATTTTTAGTGACTTGAGTAAAGCCTATGATACGGTGTCACACAAAATCTTAAAGATTTACCATTATGGAATTAGAGGCACCAGCTACAAGCTCCTTCAATCTTACTTAGCAAACAGAAGGCAGGCGATCTGGTGGAAGAATGCCCTTTTCAATTTTAGGTATATACAGTCGGGAGTTCCACAAGGATCAATTCTAGGACCAATACTGTTTATTATCTATATAAACGACTTACCTGCAAGTATACCGCATTTAAAGGTCTGCATGTATGCAGACGACGCATCTTTCTTGGTGAGCTACCCTGAAACGGAAAACATTAAAGATACGTTGAAAATATGGTGTGATGCCAATAATATAAAATTAAACGAAAATACAACTCAAGTGCTTACCTTCTCAACTGTAAAGAATGGGGATTCTGGGTTGTTCTTGGAATTGCAGGTGGACACTAGCCTTAAATTGCAGTGTCTATTTCCAAATCTATGAATAATTGAAGGTCTACGGGTTTCAAATGCTTCGTAGTCCACATTGAAATCAGGAACATTCAAGATGAACTGATCGGTGTAGCTTTGGAAAGAATATATCGAAATTCGATTAGCATTTTATGTACTGCTTCTGTAATATGCCTTTAAAATAAAGCCAGCATGCTCTGGTTGAAAGATTATTACCTTGATTATAATTAACGTATCCAATAATTCACCAAGCGCAGATATTAATCTGTCAGTTGTTTTAGCAAAAACTGATGCAATAAAATAAAGCTTAACATAACAAATAACAATGAAGAAAATGCGACAAAAGGGTATGTAAATGTCATCTGTCAAAATGAAGAGTACGTACCGGACCTAGGAATATTTAATTCGTTACCAATATTACGTAATATTTATGCAACCAAAGTTGCATCTCATAAAAGTGGTCAAGTAGATTGAATCTATTTCTGAAAGCCCTGTAGACAATGAGTATTTTGTATAGCTGTCTGTGGCGATTTTTTATGCGTGGTGGTAATGCAGCTCATGCTTCGACATTTCACATTTGATATTTTTCTATTTTTGTGCATAACACATTACACAGTTGTATTACTAGTATGAAAACATTGAAACTCCCTGCCTGGATAAGATATCCCATCATAAATAATATATTATTACGAAATAGAAAAAAAAAAAACAGCATTAAAACACATGTTACAATGACTATTGTAATACTCATATTACTACAACACTAGTCTTTTAATATATCATAAAGAATTATAATTTTCTGTTAATTTACAAGATCTACTACGAAAAAAAAAGATGAATTATGCCAACAGATTATTACCAGAATGCCTCACGTACACTCGGCCGATTATGTATTTAACTACGTTATTAGGTACCATAATCGACAAAAGTCAACTAAATTAGAAGCTCTCTCTCTCTTTCTATCCGTAATTTCGCTAACGCATACCTTGTCCTCTGAAACTAACGTTCAATAGAGCAAATGCCCCCCTCATTTATGCAATACCACGACGAGTTATTAAGCCGGTCATAGAAGCCCGGAAGGTATTTCTAGAATTAATGATGCGGATAATTACTTTGCAATAAGTTTAGGAGAAAATCCGTTTAACTGGCAGTAGTTTCTGGTGTATTTGTCAAGTAATTGTTTAACCTTAATTGTATTGAATCAGCACTTTGATTTTACTCTTTAATCTTCAACAATTTCGATCATATTCATCACGAAATAATATCAATAATAGCTCCTTGCTTATACAGGATGATTCTCAATATATGTGACAAACTTTAAGAGCTGATTCCTGAGGTTATTTTGATCATAAAAGTTCATATAAGTATATATACAAAACGGTTTGGTTTTAAAGTTATTAAATGTTTAATAATAAATTATGAACTATGACTAACACGATATAATATCACAGTTGGCTCTTCAAAAACTATTATGTTGAGACGGAATTGTTTATTTGTCAATTCAATATTTGTCAATAGTTGTCAGAGTATTCATTCAGTTTATTGCCAGCTTCTGTTTTCTAAAATGAATTACACGAATGCTGAGATGTGTGATATGCATTTCGTTTACGGTCTTGCCAATGGAAATTCGCGTGCTGCTAGACGTCTTTATGAAGAACGATACCCGAACCGTATCATCCCGCATCATTCAATATTTGCCCGTCTATCACCAACGTCTTAGTGAAATGGGAAATTTTAAAAAACGGACGATGATAACGGGCACCCATCTACAGTGAGAACTTCACAAGTTGAAGAAATGGTACTAAATGAAATTGAGGAACATCCTACTACAAGCACCAGAAAAATTGCGTTTGTTTTAAACATTAGTCAGGCCACAGTTTGGAGAATATTGAAAGATCAACTGTTGTATACATACCACATTCAACGGGTGCAAGCACTTTTGCCGGCAGATTTTCCGTAAAGAGTGGCTTTTTGTCAATGGATGCAACACAAAATCGCACAAAATCCTGACTATTTGGCTCAAATATTCTTCACCGACTAGGCTACTTTCTCTAGAAACGCGATTATTAATTTTCATAATAATCACATATGGCCCGCAAAAAAATCCCCACGAACTAGTGAATGCCCGTCATCAACATCAATTCTCTGTCAATGTGTGGGCCGGAATTGTTGGAGATCACTTGATAGGTCCACATTTTTACCGATGCGGTTAAATGGCGAGGTATACCGCAATTTTCTTGAAGAGGAGCTACCCCTACTGCTGGAAGAAGTTCCGTTGCAATTAAGATTACAAATGTATTTTATGCATGACGGTGCTCCAGCGCATTTTAGTTTAGTTGCTCGCGAGTTTTTGGACAATACGTATCCAGATCGGTGGATAGGACGGGGAGGTCCACAACCGTGGCCTCCTCGGTCTCCAGACTTAAATTCTTTGGATTTTTTTCTCTGGGGTCACCTTAAATTATTAGTTTATACGACTCCCATTGAAAATGTCGATGAACTGAGAAATCGTATTATCGCAGCTTTTCAAACAATTCGAAATACCCTTGGTCTTTTAGAACGGACTCCCCAGTCAATTTGACGGAGGATAGAAACTTGTATTGCAGTTGGGGGCGGTCATTTTCAACGGTTAGTATAAGTTAATTTTGTTTTACTAATTATTTTGTTAATTTATAATGAAAACGTTAATTATGTTAATTCACTATTAAACATTGTACAACTTTAGAACTGAGCGATTTTGGACATATGTTCTTATGAACTTTTATGATCAAAATAACCCCAGGAATCAGCGCTTAAAGTTTGTCGCATGTATTGAGAATCACCCTGTATATCTATATCAATCGTAGACGTTGTGATGGATGTTTGAATTTGATTTCAAGCGAAAGAATTCACTTACAATACGGATAAGGGGAGACGGAGTTATTCAACAGGATAAACTCGTGACTACGTCGGAGTCGACCCCAGTTCACCAGATAAAGAAAGCGTCCAACAGTAAAGTATCCGCTTTCGATGAACCGCTCACCCCTGGCAACGACGATAAAGCACAAAGATTTACGACGAGTTATAACGTTTTATGGGCGTGTAAAAATCCCTGGTTCCATACGTAGGATACAACTATTAAAAGAGTTCGCTGGATTGAATCCCACATTCGGTGTCGCAGTCCTAGGACAAGGACGGTGTAGACACGCTGCACAGTGGTTTAGGATCCGATATACATGATCGAAACCTCTAGCTCCTTAAATAGTTGACCAAACGAGGTGAAAATTTAACCATAGGGGCTTCAAGGCATGTAGAATCAACTGACGAAAAAGTTTTGGTACACCATGTCATCTTCAACTTACAGTGAGGGTGAAAGTGTGTGTACCGTTTAGGGAAAGGTGCAACTATACAAGAGGTATAAAAAACTTTGTTTCAATAAAATTTTTATTTATTTTTAAAATTTTAATAATATGCTTGGTAATAGTCGCAATAGTAATAATATAGTAATAGTAATAATAATATAAATATACATATTGATAAAACCTTTAGAATGATTCTTCCTCTGAAAATTCTTCTTCACTCACGTCTATTTGTTCTTCGAGGACAAAGTGTCTTGTTCATCTCTGTTAAGTACTACTAATTGCAACATTTCGTCGTCTAACTTCCTATGTGGTCTTTGCGTAACACTAAATGAACTTAACAATGGATCAGAACTAAGGATGAGTCTGTGGAACAGATCTTCGTTTACTTTTTCCGCACTAATTTTCTGGTGTGGTGTTGACGATATCGCCTCATGTCTTTATTTTTCGATTCTTGAGCCTCTTCAGATAGTTCACCAATAGGAAGAATTGCTTCTTTTACAATAATTGGACCATGGATCAATAGTTTGTGAACGGAGGGAGGCATGTAGTACCAGTTGTATAATGAAACGTATATCTCGGCAGTTTTTTAAACAATACAACTCAAGTTATCGATATTGATTTCATAATTACTGTTGATTGTACGCAAAATTACACCAAAACGTTTAATCAATCCTTCGTCATCCCAGTAATTTCCGCTGATAGAGATGGATTTGAAAAGAAACGTCTTGCTGTATTACCATCATTTGTATTCCCAGATCCAGTTTTCGGAATGTCTACAAGAAGACCCATTTTTTCTCGAAATTCTGATTGAATCTTTCTTTTCCGTGTCTCGAAAGCCTCCTTGTGTGCTTTGCTAACTTTCCACATTTGCAGCTCAAGCCTATATGAAATATGTAGTAAACATTCAAAACAACGAATATACGAATGTAAAACAGACAATCCAAATTCTAAAGAGTTCGGATCAACTGGCAGTTGCCGAAGAGATACTATATTGTTCATTTGTGAAATTTTTACTCCACAAAGATAGCAAGTCATGCTTGAAGTGTTTGTCAGCGCATTGCAGACTTTCCCGTCCACCATTGTTAAACACATTTTGAAATTGATTTTTCCTATTGGAGAGACATATGGATCAAATTTTCAATTTCACTTTTCACGCCGCTTTTCCTGTGCTGAAATATTCGCAGTTTCATGCACCCATTGAAGTCTTATTGGGCGACAATATCTCTTAGAGGCAGGTCGCGGGTTTTTCCATATAATGTCTGTGGATTTTTCATCGATCAATTGGAGCGGAACCAAAGATGTTATAAAAATACTATCATCCGCACGTGGTGCATCTTGACTTTGATGTTTATACGCGGTGTATCCCGAACTGCCGTCAAAACCCCACTTACACAATAAAACTAATGAACTTTCTCGTGCTTTCAAGTGAAATACATTTAAAATACTTTCACAAGTGTTATTTAATAAATTTTGCAGGGTACTTCACACTTTTTTTCGGAGATTGAAATTTGCGATGGGTAAAAAAGCTTCTTCCTTTCTAAGACTTTATAATACGGCGGATACAAAGCATGTCCGTGCTGGTTAGCTCCACTTCTAATGTGTTGTACTGTGTCTTAGTCAGATTTGCAGAAATTAAAAGCGCAACGGCTTCTTCTAATGAATAACTTGACTGTTCATAATGTGGAGATCTCCAACGAGTTAAAATTCGCTTCGACCGTGAAGGGGTTGTTGTGGTCATTTCCTCGAGAAGCTGTGCCCCAGCTGGATCACCACTTTCTCTTAGCTTCATTGATGTCGCAAAAGCTAATTCAGCAGTCGATTTCTCTTTCTTAACTGTTCGGTTTTTCGACGTTTAATTACCACTGAAGCATCCTTAAAGTCTTTCGATGGTCGGCCCCCGCTAGTAGAAGAAGGACCGGGAATACAACGAAGAACTACTTCAGGAAACTTTATTTCTTCTTGCAACCAGGCGCCAAATTTTGCTAAGAAGCGATTGTTCATTCTGTGCGCACTTTTCCAATTTCGATAATAGGGAGAGAAAAACGATTCTCTGGTAAAATTCACAAGAGTCTTTGTTGCAATTTCGTCACCATTTGTTTGAAAATGCTCTTTCAGGAAATCAAGAACTCGATTTTCCGCAGTTCCGTGGATTCTTCATGAAATTCCATAATTTTTTCATGCAGGACCATACGTGTGATTGGCCGATTCGCCATGGCCACAATACGGCAATTCGAAAAGAAAACAAAAACACCAAGAAAATAACAAAGTTTGCAAGTGGAAACACCGATATAAAGTCTTATAAAAACACATAACAGTTAACAAAACAAAGCTCTGTGGAATGATTTTATATACCCATGCCTTGCAGCCTTTTATAGGCTTTAGCTCTACCCTTATTTACATACCCCTACCTGCCACCTTCAGGGGCACGTAGGGGCATGTAAATAAACTTTCCTTATATTTATAACTCATTAAGGAACAATATTATTTTGACCACATTCCGTCCTAAGTTGTCCTCTTTATTGATACTTCGATTAATTACCTACTTCATAAGAAATATGCATATAATTGCATATAGGGGCTTGAGCAAACAAAAGATAAATTTCTAATACCCTTAATCGCACTTAATGATAGTATTATGATAAGAATTTCATTATAAACTCATAAAGCAGTTATATTTCCAAAGAATTTCTTTGGACAATGTGAAGAATTTATAAACATTAGAATCGCATTATTTAAAAGATGTGAACTTTACGATCTTTGAAAGCGTGTATCTTTAATTTCTGTAATGCATCAGTTGTAATTCCAGCCTAGAACTTGAACTAATGTAAGAAGAGTAGCATATCACAATTTTGCAACGATTGGGAAAAGATGAAATTGTCGGTTTCGATCGCGTATATCAGATCCTAAACCACTGTGCGCTGGTCGTGCAAAATTCCTTTTTATGGGGACGTGTTTAAATTTAAAGTGGTCCAAGCTTTTAGAATTACAACTTCACAAGCAGTACTTACGTAACGTTTATATAGTGTGTAGGTACTTTAGAAACATTGGGATCATACTCTTTTAAGATGCATATTTTAGAAGCATGGATGTATATGTATGTAAATATGATATGGTTGCATAATGTAAATCAAAGCCTGACTAAGATGGCATTGAGAGACACACGGAAGAATGTGTGGAGTAACAGAAAGAAAAGTATAATGAACATAATCTCGAGGAAAAGACCGTTAGTTAGTTAGTTAGACAAGGGGACCTATTATCTATGGTACCACTTAATTTAGTACTAAAAGCAGTTTTCAGAGACGGCGGAATCCAACCACAAGGGATCATATACCAAGTAACAGTAAGGAATTGCTTATGCAGACGATGTGGCACTAATAACCAGGCCAAAAGAAGAACTAGAAAAAGCATTCAGTAAAATGGAACAGGCGACAAAGTTATATGGGCTAAAAATTAATAAGAATAAAACAAAGGATCTAATAATGAAACAAGCAGCAACAAATACTTATACCATACAAACTTCGAAACGGATGCAAGAAGCCACATTTTTGGAGATGTCAGTCACTTTGGATACTCGGGCTGACGATTACAGATAACAATGAAGATGACAAAGAGATAGAAAAACGATTAAACTTGGGTGGCAATGTAATGGGGTCAATAAAAGAAATGTTCAAGTTAAAAGAAAAAGATAAAATGGCAATTAATTTTACCTGAATAAATGAGCAATTAATTGAAATAATTCTATTTTCTTTTTCCAGTGTTCATGATTCACACAATCGTTTTTAACAGTTTCAAAACTGGTTTGACATTTTGTTCTCTAAACTCACATAAAATCAACAATACCGCCATCTGTGTATAACAATTTACATAAATATATCGGAATGATAGTCAGTGCTACCAACCAGTGTTGCCAACTTGGTGAATTTTCCACTAAATCTGGTGTATTGAGAGCACGTCTGGTGTACACAAATCATATTCTAGTGGCTAGTGAAAAGTTTAGTGGTATAAGTGTTGTATTAAATTCATAAAAATTGTAAAAAATGAAATAAAGGGGCTTTTATAATAAAAAAAACTATTAATAATTACACAAATATATAAAATATTTTTTTTGCTTTTCTTGAAATACTTTATAAACTAATTCCTTTCTCAATTCTAGTGATTTTCTGATGGAATTATAATCCCAATCTAGTGAAATATGTCTTCTGTCAATTGGCAACACTGCCACCAACATTTCCAACCACAATCCAATAAATATTCATCATCAATCAGTATTCTTTTTTGGCTTCCAGTTTAGCCTATACACTTATACAGTCGAAACCAGTTGCTTTTACATTCTATTATTTTAAATAAAGAGTTTGTGAGACAAGGACCATTTTTTTACATTTTTCGCAATTATTTTGTACTCATATATACAGAGTCGAATTGCTGAAATTAAATTATTGATTGCACCACACATTTTTTAGCATAATATTTACGACAAAATATGTTGCAATTCAATTATGTTACAAATGGCATCACTGAATCGATAGTAATCATTGTGGTTGTTCATAACCTCAAATTTATTTCAACTGTTTTCGAGGGAAATTCGATAAAAAAAAGGCCCAATAAGAAATAACTATAATTTCACTAAATTGTTTAAAAACTGATCGTAATTGAATTGTCTAAACACATAAGCTATAAAAAAAAACGTTATACAAATATATATATCTCATATATAATTTACTAACCAATCTTATGTACACTCGTGAGCGTATATTATTATATCTAATTTTAATGTAAGTATATCTGAGGCAGCACTTTAAGAAAACTTCAGCGCGTAATGAAGTAAGGAGCACATTTTAAGCAAACACATAGAAATACTATATTCATATAATCGAAGGAAATAATGTTCTAGGAAGACATGACATAACATGTGGTACCATCGAAGACAAAAGTCGTGACTAAAAATTAAAGAAAGAAATATTGAAATACTGAAGAAACCCCAATGATTCTATCTCTATTTATGCCAAAACTTGAGTCAAGACTTTTGCCCTCAATAGTACATGTAAACTTGTTATCTTTTTTATATCATCTTTGTACACAACAAGATTTGGGCAAATATTTAAATTGTCCTGATATAACGCGTATTATGAATATAGACAGATTTAATGCAAAATGAATGAATTGGCAATAATTAATCGTAATTTCTTAACGAAAAAGCCAACATTTAATATTTTTATTAATGAAAAAGGTTATGAGACAAATCATTCTTCCCAAGTTTATCATGAAATATTTTATATAAATCTTCTTATGAGATCAACCAACAGAGAGAATTTGGATCAGATACTATTAACAAAGCAAAATATATTCTAGAACAAAATAATTATCCAAATTCTCTTATAAACAAAATATTCAAACAAAGAATTTTTCTTTTTTATAATAAATCAACAAAAATATAAATAATAGTCAAACAATTAACAAAATCATAAAAAATTCCTTATGTTAAACATTTATCCGAAAAAATAAATCAAATTTTCAAACCATATAATTACAAAATTGCCTATCAAAACACAAACAAACTACAAAACCAAATCTATTCAAAATTAAAATCAAAAATTGAACAAGGTAAAACATAACACATAGTTTATAAAATAGACTGTCAAAATTGTAATGGTGTATATATAGGTGGAACTATGCAATATTTGGAAAATAGAATAAAAGGACACAAATATAATAAAAATCTTACAGCTTTAAAAAAACATGAAATAACTCAAAATCATACCTTTGATTTCAATAACGTAACAATTTTAAACAAAGAACAAAATTTAAAAACACGTAATATACTTGCAATAATTCAAATTTATAAACATAAAAATGCAGTCAGTGATATAACCGATATACAATATTTCACAAAATTATATAATTTAATTTTATAACTAAATACAATATTTTTTAAGAACTATTTAGTTACAAAATTCAAAAACAAATAATCAAAACATCCTATTTTAAAACGCAATCTTTAAATAAAACATAATAATATATTCAAAATCATAGTAAACAAAACAATTTGTCATTTATTAAACAAAAACATTTTTTATTTATAATTTACACTGTTTACATTTATTTATATATTTGAAAAAGCTTTTCAATAAAGCGAAACATCGTATTCATTCATGTTTTTAATATTGACGACCTAAAAACCAAGAAAAAAGAAATCAAATATTATAAACCTATATGACCATGACAATTCTAGGAGTCAGCTCATAATAATTGTGGAATATATTTAGAATAACTGTGTGTATTAAAGCACGACTCATTATTCATAAAGAAATATAACAGCAAGCACACTCCGAATTTTGCTGGGTTAATGACCTTCCTCTAATTTGAGAGATCAAATCGTAGGCACGCGAGTTTTCATCGTCCATATTTCGTTTAAAAAGCGTTAATTAAACATCAAGCGGCAAGCCTTTGAGCGTCTTTAAACATTCTAGGCGCAGTTTCCGATCTTAAAATCGGCAGCGCCATGTCGGAGAACTCCGAAGTTTGTTGACAGGAAGTTCGCTGGTTCCAGATTATTTTAGAAACGCTCCGGGCATTCCGCATTGACTCCGGTAGCGATTGAGTCAATATTTTGCCTGAAGCTCGCTATTTACGAGATTGTACTTAGGTCTTCTCTCGTGGAGTAAGATATAAAGATTCAGAAATTGGAAAGATGCATACAGCTAACTGACTCAAAACTGGAGATTGAAATCACCATGCTTTCGACTACTACTAGGTCCTGACGAGAGTGGGTTGTTTTTTAAGCAAATTCTTTAATAAGATTGACGATTCTGGACTACTTTTAAAATGTACTCCAATTTGTAGATAGATTTGTTTAGATCATGATGGTCGTTGTTGAAAATCTCCAATATTTTCTCCTGATACTAGGATACTAGGATCGATGTTGATGGTGGAATAGAGCAATTGTGGTTGTGCTTTCAGTTAAATAATTGCAAATTTATTGTTGGCGGCATCTACAAAGCTCCACAACAAAAATCTTCATTGATGAACTTGAAAACTCGATTGTTTCACTTTTTCCCACTTCTGATATAATTTTTTGTTGTGGAGATTTCAACATCGATTGTATGAGATTGGATAACCTCTCCGCAAGATACCTGCTTCAATTTGTTGACTCGATTGGCTTCACGCAGATTGTTGACCAGCCTACACGGCTCACTGGATCTACTGCTACCTTGATTGATCTAGTCCTTGTCAGCAATGATTCTCTGATTGATGGTCATGGTGTTGTGGAGTGTTCCTTTTCTGATCACGACCTTGTTTACTTTATAACTAACCTGATGTCTTATCGCGATTTTAAAGAGTGAATTGGGATGTGTGTGAGAATGATTTGCGTAGCATTCCGTTCCAATATATTTTTTATATCTCTGACGTTGACGATAAGGTGGATTACTTTAACCGGTGCTTACTTGAAGTTGAAGGACTTGCGGCCTATTAGTATCTTGCCTGTGATGTCAAAAATTTTTGGGAAAGTAATTGCATATCAACTTAAGGATTTCCTTAATAGTGTTAAGGTTTTACCCTTTACTCAGTCTGGATTTCGCAGGGGTTACAGCTGTGAGACTGCTTTATTGTCTGTTACGGATGACCTAATATCTGCTACGGACCAGGGCCTTGTGTCATGTCTTATATTATTGGATTACACGAAAGCATTTGACACAATTAACCATAGTATTCTCTCATCTGTGCTAAAGCATATTGGCTTGTCTGGTGGTGCGGTGTCACTTCTTGATAGTTATCTTAATAATCGCAGACAAATGGTGAGGCTTAACGGGTGTTACTTCTAGTTGCCTCACACTCTCGCAGGGAGTTCCTCAGGGATCAATTTTGGGACCCATTTTATTTACAGTATATACTCATAAAGTGTTGTTCTGTGTGAAGAACTGTCAATATCATGTCTATGCGGACGATACACAGTTATATTGTTCTTTTTTACCATCGAATTGGAGAACTGCTGTGAATAATATCAATGATGACCTCGCTCGTTTATACACTGCTTCTGTTGAACACTGTCTTCAGATAAATCCTATTAAATCCCAAGTAACGTTGTTTGTATCAAAAAAAAGTTGTCGTAATTTAAGCAATGTGTTAGATATTAGGGTTCACAATTTGCGTCTACCTATTGTTGATAGAGTTAAAAATTTAGGGCTTTATCTGGATAATTCCTTTCGATATAGAGATCAAGTAAGTATATACAGATTGCATATATGAACTTGAAGAGATTATATCCTCTAAGATTTGTCTTGAATTCTACCATAAAGAGGAACCTATGTGATGTTTTTGTTTTGTCACATTTTAACTATTGTTCTTCAGTTTTCCATAGTGCGTTGGATAGTTTTACTGCGGGTAGAATCCAGAAAGTGCAGAATGCATGTCTGAGGTTTGTTTTCCATCTGCGTAAGTTTGATCATGTATCTCATAAATTGCCCGAGGCCGAATGGCTGAACATGTACTATCGTAGGGAATTTTTTATGATGTGTCTCTTTCATAAAATTATGAGGTATAAATCACCACCATATCTCTATAACAAAATAAGATTTAGGTGTGATGTCAATAATCTTATGACCCCGATTTCGAGGTTTGATATCTCCGCCACTTGCCAGATCGGCTTTGGGTGAGAGATCGTTTACTTATGCATTTTATTCGAAATATAATCAAGTTCCACCTAATCTTAAATCTTTGGGCCATACAACATTTAGGCACAGAATTAAACGAAGTTTGCTGAGTGATATGACTATTGATGCACGTCGGGAGTTACATTATAAACTGCAACATATGGCAATGTACTAATTTGTCTTAATTTTGTGCGTGACTTATGTGTCTACAACATGTGCATTATCGATTTTATGGTAACATCTCATTTTCTTTTACACTATTGTTGCAGTTGTTTTTACTGAAATTCGCCTTCCGGTTGCTACAATTACTAGTTTATTTTTATCATTGTTTTCTTTTTTATATTGTATTGTATAGCAATAAAGTCAATTTATTATTATTATTATACATCTTAAAATAATAATTTTCTTGCCTACAATTTCTACAATTACAGAATGTTTGCGCTTTACAGTGGCTGTGTTCAGAGAGGTGATAACCCGTACGTTCGCTGCAATTTGTGTTGCCTACAATGTTAGAGCACTGTCTACATACATTTTTCCTTAACTGTACACACATGCGGGGTACATTCGATTTCCCCATGAATTAATCTTCTAAATCTAAACAGGCGAGGGAGCAATTTCAACTCTCTAACGTCAAAGGGATTCAAATTTTCCCTATAACCAGGAAATCATTACGTATTCTCGTAACAGGATCTCGTGGCAAGGTCACCAATCCGTTTCCCGGTCTCTGAATCTGTATTTTCTCTGTGTATGACGTGGAATCATTCGTTTAAGGCAAGTGGTAGGTTTAATTTCAATATTCATAGATGTCAAACCGTCGGCGCCTTCCTGATAAATTTTATTAGCTCGTTTAGGGCGTGGGGCTGTTAGGCGGTTCCTGAAATATTAATTAGTTGTCGCTCGAGATACGATTTTCAAATGTCGCGCGTTCATTTCCTTCTAGGGAAATCTGTTGATGTGAGAATTCGGGATGAAGTATTCAGCTTGAAAGTGACTCGTCCGCAGTTATATCTCAAGCAATTTCGTTTCATTTAATTTACACACTGACTGATGACCAGCATAAATGCAAAATGAATTTAAAAAAAAATGAAAAATTAAATTGAGTAGCTCAGCGGATAAAAATAAAGGGCCCATAAGAGCACCTAACCTCAGGGTAACTCTCACAATTAAACCTATCATGAAAAGTAAAATGTGGGCGTTTAAAAATTTGGCTTTCTTTAATTATTTCAAAAAAATGAAATGGTTGATTCAAAAATAAAAGAACAGAAATTTCGAATGACGTTAACAAACATTAATTTTATTAAAAAAAAGAAAAAAAAACATTTAATTACAATTTCGCAGGAAAAATAAAACCATAGACAGAATGTCCTGGTCGAAAACAAAACCTACATGAATCTACAATTACAAAAGGACAATTCAAATCCTTTAACAAAACAAAAGACAAATTTGTTCTAGAAGAAAATCCTTCTTTCACAAAAAAAATCCACGTGGTTTCAAAATTAAACGAACTAAATTAATATTTAACGTGGACCAAACAAGTATATTTATAAAATTGAAATTTAATTACAAGCACAATGCTTCTTTTCACCTAAACCGTGGTGATTAACTATAAAATATAAATTTGGAAACTAGAAAACGGAAAAAATTAAACTCTAAAAACTAAAAATACCTTCTAGAACAAATATAATAACTGATCTTACATCCAATCGTGTACACAAACAAATACAACAGCAATGATTTAATGAGTTCCTAGATGGACGATTTAAATATCAAATTAAACGAACAATCTTAAAATAAAAATGAATTACCAAAATGGTAGCAAAGAAATTAAAATAAAATGTACTCACTCTCGTCAATCTGGAAACTGAGCGCCTCTAAGGGATAACAGTCGTATAAATATCATAATAGCTGCGTGCAACTCGCAACGCACAAAGAAAATTCTAGAATATAAACTACAAATACAATACTGGCGAACGCAATATGTACAATTGAATGAAATTAATATACACAACTGAACATTAAACTTAACAAACAATTCTATTAACAAAATCTTGTCAAAATAAAATATTAAAATTGTGGAAACTCTATCGTGACATTGATAAAGATAAATTTCAATAAATAAAATATAACTGAATTTACGAACCCCGGGGTGCCAGACCACAGCAATATATTATAGCTAAAAGTAGGTTAAAAGTCTGATTCAAGGGTATAGAATGGAAAGATCTACAGTTACGGCCGAATTGCAGTTGATGGAGAACATCTTTGGGGCGAGGGATAATAATGAGTCCGTAGAAATAATGGCATGTGACCTAAGTAAAGCTTTCGACTGCATCTCCCACCACATATTGCTGCAAAAACTTTGGAACTATGAAATCAGAGCAAGAGCATACGATATATTAAAATCTTATATACAGATCAAAGATAACAAGAGTTTGATGACAGAATACTTTATCTGACTCAAGACATGTCAATGTTGGAGTACCACAAGAGTATATATTAGGTCCTCTGTTATTTACTATTTATATAAACGATATGCCAGGTAATATCTTATGCAGCAAAACTACCATTATTGCAACTATCGTAAATAATTGTTTTTTACTTAAATTTTACTTTAAAAAATCTAAAATATATCATATAAATAATACTAACTATAATTGCGCACCAAATTTTCAGTTAAATTATTTGAACTTATTACGTGTAAGCCTCACCGGCTTAAATTTCTGGAGCGGGAAATAATACACCGTCTTCAATAACGTTCAACTTTATTCTCTATCTATAGACAACTGTATATATGAAAAGTAACTAGGGTATTCCAATATTGCCAACTGTTGAAATGCATGTTTGTTACGCTTACATACGTATTTTCGTCTGACACTTAAATACCTAAATGTTTTATATTTTTATATTTATTTTATATTAAATTCCAACATGTATTAACTAGTTATTTTAATCGTACTAACTAGATTTTTACACCACATATATTTTATTCTTGTGGATACCTGAAGATGACGTCACGCCGAAACATGTGGTAAATTATTAATGGAATGGAAAGCACAATAATATTTTTCATTTATTAACCACTATTCTTGTTAACTTTACCGTAGCGGAACGCCGTACGCCGGCAAGCGCGAAGGCGTAGGAGCAACCGTTTGCGAGAAAAATACAAAAATGTGATGAAAATCGCAAAATTACCACTTTTGTCATTTGTAAATTGCAAATAAAACATAGAAGCGAGGCGAACAAGTCCATGTGTTATATACTGGAAGAAGCGTCTGACCGCGTAGAATCGAACGCCGGCATGCGCGAAGGCGTAGGAATAACCGTTTGCGAGAAAAATACAAAAAGGTGCTGAAAATCGCTAAATTATCACTTTTGTCATTTGTAAATTGCAAATAAATAATATTAATACATTTATCGCTTAATATCACCTCATTTTCTGCGCAGTACAAAAAATAAATCGTCCAGAAATCACTTCTAATCCCCAAGCACCGTATAAATGGACGCACCCCTCTCCACATTTTGCAATATCCTGTTCTAACACCTATTCCCATCAGCTTACTACATCCAACACGGCATCAACTCCCCACATACAACCGTTTCCGCATCTGCATTCAGCGCCATCTATCAGCGCTTGCGTTCGCTTCGTCAAGCGTGCAGTAGCACTATTCGCGGCAAGCCGCACGATTTGCGTTCAGCGTGTCCCGGGCAGTATCGCGTCGGTTCTATAATTAAAGAGTTGAGGCACAGACAGGCGCTCCGACAATTATGCGAGAAGGTAATGTGAGTGAGCGACAGGCAAGCGATGCAATATCGGAGTTGACGCAGACTACGATAAATGCGGCAATCAGCATTAACGGCATTCGTAGCAAGGAGAAAAAATACCTAGTCACAAAAAAAGAAATAACGCCGAGAAGCGAAGTGGGAAATTGCGTATTTCGTGTGCAGGGAATGAGTGAGAGAGAGACGGATAGAAGCGATATGCAATTTCCACTACTGTCGATGTAAATTGTGAATTGTATAATCGCTTTTCGATTTTCCTGTATTAAATCGTTGAAAATGGTTCCTAAATGAGGCTTTATATCTGTGCGACCGAACGTGGCCGACTATGATCTATTTAAGAGAAATGTTTTCAACCTTGTTAAATCCTCAATTTACATTTTATTACCTATATAATAATAATATACTTTTAAAATAACTGAACCTGTATATTAATATACTGTCATGGAATGTGTACTTGATATTGTTTAAGTGTAAAGTTACTAGTTTTGACTTATGTATTAATTAATTAAAAAATAATTTGATATAACAAGAAAAGGATATAAAATGTAACAGCAGACAACCAGACCATGTCCAGGTGATGTAGGAAATCCCTACATTTGGCAAGTCCTTCAAGGCTTTTTCTTTCAGAATGTTCCCTTCAGGAAGTAAAGATAATCAGCAGTGATATACCTACACATCGAAATCGAATATTAGAATTTGAATAGCATATTTTTATAATAAATATTGACGGATCAAAGTTAGATCTAAGTTAAATTCAAATGAACATTTTATTTTTTCTACAGTGTACTTATTTTATTTAAACTTAGTCTAATACTGTTTTTATATGCGTTGGCAATCCAATTGCATTGATATGTCAACAGAAAGAGATGGAAAATTCGGTTTCCTCACAATGTCGTGTGTTGAAAGAGTTGCCTACTCTTTGTACAGTAATTAATTTTAAGATTGTTAATTTTACATAGTAATAAGTGTTGAAAATTTTTAAATATATTTTTCTCATGATCATGAGACACCTACCTTTATTATATTTTAATTGTAAGTGATTCAGAATTTTGCAATAATTATTTATTTTAATTTTGTGTAAACATTCGACAGTCCATTCGATCACATGGGCATTCTCATGTATTAAACATCTTATTCTCCTCACTTCGGTAAAGTTAACGGACTCTCTGACACAGTTTGTTCCCTTGTCTAAAGACAATCGCTATAAAAAAAAGTTGTTAGAATTTTTCAATTCGAAAAGATTCACTAGCCAACTTTTGTCAGAGGCAGACATGTCTCAATTTATTTCGTAAAATTTAAGGGCCATTTTGATAAAATCCAATTTTATTCCCAATTACAACCTATGTATGTAGGTAGAAGGATGATGTTACACTGCGACCTAAAAGATCTGTTGTGTCCCCTATTCTTGCTGCTTTACAGCTGGCCTTCCAATCCTAAAAATGATTGTTAATTGCTAAACAAAGTTTATCACATTAATATTATCCAAATTACCTATTATCTTTATGGTAATTTTCTCCAACGACGAATCTCCTGTGATATTTTTCTGTACCGAGCCACCCTCCGTGTTTAGAAATATGATGTGCCAGGGCCCCTATCAGATACCCGACCACAATCCTGACCACTTTGATGTCTGCTGAATTCAGCTCTTTAGAAGGTATTCCTCGTCAAATCTACCTAAAAATAAACATATTGTTTTAATCCTAATCTAAATTTAATTATACACATAAGGAATTTAAATTTGTACGTTCGGCAAATTTTGAGGTTAGGTATTTTGTATGATCGCTCAAACAGTTTGCAATCACTGGGGAAAATTTGTATAAGTTGGTACTTTTCTATGTTAATATCTGATATGCATATATTTACGGTTCGAATCGATATCCAGTAATTTTACCATTCAAGTTGGCCATTATGATTCACATGTCTCTTTAGCATAGAATAACGCAGATAGAACGTTTATTTATATTGCAAAAAGTGGAATTACTAACAAAACGTAATTGCTATTGATTAAGCGAACTCACGTAACTTGCCTGAGATAAGGATATCCTTAGATTTATGCTGCTCGTGCACGGTTTCACATTTCGGACTTTGTTATTGAATAAAACCACTTTTATGTACACTTAAATGTTTTCTTTATCATGCAAAATTGATGATAATCGAGGCACAAGACTATCGTACGTACGATATCCGGGAAACTGGTGATTGAACATGCAAATTGAAGGAGAGACATTTTCACAACAGTCCTCCATACCACCTTCCCACATACTGAGGAAAAATAAGGGGGTAACTAGCTAATCATTATTTTTTTTGATGTCAACGTGTTTCAATCGGAAATTCTCGTTCTGCATGCCATTTGGCACGAGAGAGAGCAAACTTATGATTTAAAACTGATGAATATAGATGACACTGGGATATTAAAAATTTGATTTTTACTAATTTAATTAAAGTATCATTTTTAAAATTTAATTTGTTTATACCCAGCTGTATGCTACTCTGTAGCGTTACAATACAATTTCCTTTAACATAGCCCTGGCTTTGGAAATATTCGGCTAAGGTGAGGCGTGCTTGTAGACATCGATTCTCGAATCGAGTATACGTATAACTTTTTCGTTTGGTTTACCTTTACATTGATTTACGTCAATATTTCATGTGGCTATTTTCCAAAATTAAACGGAGAGCTGGATTTACGGTAAAAGCAATGCCCCCTGTCATAAGTCTACGCTGGCTGAGTCGGATAATAAAATCCGATTCATTTTCTCCTGATCGAAGCGGATTTTATGTGTTATCGTTGACTTGAGCAGTGATTGACGGTGGAATGAAATCGACTGCACAAAAATCGGAAAGATTTATGTAGAAACGGAAACGTTGAACTTTTGTAACGATTGAGAACAGAACGACTTTCAAGATTGTAGGTATTATTGAAAATATAACAACAGAAGAAAATGTATTGCATTAAATTTTTAGATATGTCTTGTTAGAATTACTACAAAGTGGTTTCTCTTCTAATTTTTGATTGTTATTATTTACGGTCCAATTAATTGCTTGTATAATTATTAGAGGGGCACTACGCATAGTAGAATCAAATATCCGAAAAGCAGCAAAAAAAAAAATCGTAATACAAGACACACTTTAGTATACTGGGTGATATTATGCCTATTTGCTTCTTGCCTCTTTAATTCCCATTTCTATTGTAAGAAATTTGGTCTTCACTTTAACGACTACTTCACTGGGAAAAAACTGTTTAAAATACCATCATCTGTCTATTACACCCTTGCCAACAGCCAACGTTTTCGAGAATTATATAGATCACTGCTAAAAATAGATGTTTCTAGAACTCCTTGCAATGAATTTCTCTGTAGGGCTATCTATGCAGTTGCAACCAATCAGAATTTCCTTCCTTTTTTTTCTCTGCATTTGGATATATAAGGACGCAATTTTTTCCCGCCAGAAATTCTTCTATTGATCTTCCAATCGACCATACACAGAGATTCAAAATGATTGTCAATTCCGCTCCTATAGATAGTAACAGGGTGTAGGTATATGCCGCGTGTTTGTATTGGAGGTTTGAACTAAGTCAGTGTTGGAACATAAGAAAGTAAACGTATCTGTCATAAATAAGGAAAACGTAACCTATATTTGAACTCGCATTATATAAACGACTATGGATTGGTGTTTCTGCTTGTAGAAATGAAATGTAATTAATTTAACTTTACTAAATTATGATTTTACAATTGAGTACTAACTGGTGTTTAACTAAATTTATTTATTACTTTAAATCATAACATACAATTAGTATAATTATTAAGTGACAAAACTGCATCTCTCAGTTCTTCTATGTATGCATGCGGTTTCTATAGATCCTATTTTATTAGATAGCCGAACATGAAGTAATCTAATGGGGTTAGATCAGCGATCTTGGTGGCCATCTTTGTGCTCTAACGAACCTGTCAGCAAAAAACTGTTGAAGATATTGGCAGGTTTGTCGAGCAGTATGTGCTGGAGCATAATCGTGCTGAAAATAACCTGCTTCAAGCTCATTTTCTTGTAACTCTGCAATAAACAATTCCAACATCTGTTGGTAACGTTTGGCTGTTACAGTTTCCTTGAAGAAATTGGCCTTATTATTCGTTGCTTGGACATAGCTAACCAAACTCAACTTTTACGGAATGCAATTGCGTTTCTCGAAATTCGTGGATTTTCTGCAGACCAGATACAATAGTTTTGTAAATTGATATAGTCTGTAGATAAAACCAAGCTTCATCGAGAAAAATGATTGTTTAGCAAGTCATCGTTCCTTAAATTGTTATTAAACCATGACAATATTCTAATCGCCTATCGTGATCTAATGGTAATAATTCCTGTACCGTAGAACTTTTATAGGGATGAAAATGTAACTTTCTTTTGACAGCTCATTGCGCTGAAGTGTATGATAAGCCAATAAATTATAAAATGTAATAAACTATTTTACTTAATGTTATATGATTTTTATTATTTTTCCTGTTTATTGAGCTATTACCACAGATAATTCCCTTATTTTCTTATAGTATTCAGAAATACTATTGTTGTGATATTAGATGTAATTATAAACGATTTGAAAAAAATTATAAGATAAATAATCGAAAGATACTACAAACACGCACGTCAATGTCGCTAAATGTCAAGAAAATTCATTTAATGTATAAAATGTGTATGTAGCTAACTTCGCTCATTAAATTGGTAATAAGTATAGATAAATTTTTCCGGAAAACAGTTTTTTTCTTACGACAATCATTTTGAATCACATGGTATTTCGGAAACTATCCAGGTAAACCCTTCTGAATCTACATTTCCTGCCGTGAGCTTTAGCTAAGCGATTTTTGAATCCAGAACCTTATAGATCTTTGTTTTGGATTGTAATCATTTTTTGGTCAAGCCCATCGACAAGATATACGTTGGACAGATTAGAAGTTGCTAACCTGGTCATTAGAGACGTGTTTTTTTACGAAGAAAATATTACTGCAGGTGTTTTCTAATGGCGTAAATTTTTGACGATAGATTACTGAAATATGAGTTGGTGTTTGGATTATTTCCATCGTTTGTTGTATTGTTTAGATCTGACGTTTCGGCAGTGCTTCTACTGCCGTCATCAGAGTAGACAAGGCTGTGGTTTGTCAATTCCATAGTAAGCGATGGAAATGATATGAATTGCCTATACCGCAGGAGCCATCCAAACTCTAAACAGCTATATGCGTTTATTCTATATTCTACAGTGTACACAGTATTATACCGGGTGATTCAATAAAGGTGGCGACCGACTGTATATCGGAAACTGCTATGCTTAGGGTTTCAGAACAAAAAAATGCATAATCAATGTGGCCACCAGAAGTATCCGAAAATTATTTGAGTGTTCGAAATTTCACCGCTAGGGGGCGTACTTGCTATGTTCAATCATAGAATCAGTATTATATCAGAAAATTACAGGTTGAGCTATAGTTTTGAATGGATCACTCGAAAGCTGAGTTGATGCCCCATTATTGTGTTTAATGACTTCTTTTCGTATCTGCCATAATAAGTAACAGGGAATCTAATCAAGTCTTCAATATGTAAATTTTAATATCTCCTGAACCATTCAATTGGGCTCGTTCGATAGAGCATTTTATGGTTTTTTTTCTTTAAATATTTTCGTTCTTACACTTAGTTTGAAATAGGTACATTAGAGGAAATTTTCTATAGTGGTTACATATTTTGTTGATTTTCAAGAAAAAAATAAATATGGCAGACTAAATTAAATAATTCAAGATTCAGTGAAAACCGCATCTCAATGTCACATTGGTTATGTATTTTCTTGCCCCGAAACTCTAGGCATAGCAGTTTCCGAGATACAGCCAGTTGCCATCCTTACTGAATCACCCGGTACAATACGGTCACGTACTGATTTCTCCGGAATAGATATTTGAGACCAACTAGATGTCGTCAACGCATTTGAACTACAGTCTTGGCTTGACCTTCGTCGTATGACCACATGGTATACATAATCTAGAGGATATCTTACACATATCAACCACATTGAACCTTCAATCAAGTTTACCAAGGAATTGGAAAGGGAAAATGCCGTCCCATTCTTAAATGTGCAGAAAATGACGGACGAGAACATAAAAACTAATTGTGTACTGAAAATCAAACAAAATTGAAGTCGCAAGATACCTATACGATAAAACAAAAACTAATATAATATATACTCCAACACAACAAGTTCAACGAACTAAAAACTGTGTTTACAGGATTCAATGTGAATGTGAGGCATACATTGGTGAAGCAAGCAGGCCAGGCCGTTTAAAAAAGAATTGAAAAACACAAAAAGATCTGCAGAAAAGGAGAAACAAAAAAACTAAGATTGGTACAGCAGGCTTAGGAAACAGATCGTGAAATAGATTGGAAAAATGTTTTCATCCAATCCAAAGAAGATTAACAGACAAAATGGAAATCGAAAGAAGCCGCATACATAGTGACAACACTATAACTGTCAATCAGAATTTTAGAACCACATCAACTCCGAAACAGTAACGAGTAAAATATCTGTCAAAAATATGACGAAATTTCTGTAGAAATAGATTTAAAAAATCTCAACAATTAATTTCTGGAAAAAAGGAAAACCACAGCATACCTCCCATGCTCGTCAGTTTTAACATATTATATATAAATATGGGTTCCCAATACTTATAAATCCTGGAGAAGGAAAGAAAAGTTGGCAAACCACAGGTCAATATATATGATTTAAATAAGCAACAGACGATAGAAATAGCCCAAACACTAACTCATATATTATATGCGATCTGTTACCACTTCTGTAGAGCCCACAATACTGTTATACACTTGTAGAAGTATTTATATCACCTTTGCATATACTATGCGATGAAAAAGAAAGCGACTTCTGAAATTCCTTCAAATAAGCACAACACATAAGGTTCCAACCTTATTGTGTATAAATAATTGTACCAGCCAAAAGAGTAGCCTAAACGGAGAAAGCATTAACGTTAAAGCTAATATTAAAACACTTTTTTCTACCTTTACCCATTTAAGAGATATTTTAAATGAACAAAATTTCGGTGGAATTTCAAAGTCATATTGAACCCTCTAAAGTTAACAAAAATACTCCAAACTGTGGTACTGGTAATGCTCTAAACTTCTCCTAGAGCTCTCACCACAAACTGCACTAAAATGGATGTAGGTACGTTTCGATAGCAAAGTTATCATCATCAGCAGATACACTGAACTAAATAACTACACTAAAACTACCTCAATTTATATCTAAAATAGGTCATGGTACAATGAACCTCTTTTTTAGGTATAAATTAGGGTAGTTTTAGTGTAGTTATTTAGTTCAGTGTATCTGCTGAAGATGATAGCTAGGTTTAGGAGAAGTTTACAGCCTCTAAAGTTAAAGTTCTGCCATGGTAAATAGTGTAATTGAGCAACACTCGATAGAATCTACAAACCAAGGAAGTACCATCAGAATCCACGATTTACAGTTGGCAATCTTGCCTAGTAAAAGAAGGTATCATAGGTGTTTTGTTAAAAACTATATCAGGTATCTCTACTGCTACTAATACTAAAGGTAATTCTTTTTCACCGATTGTGTCATCATTTTTAAAATGTGCAAAAAAGTATTTCAGACAACATTCACCATTTTTCTACCGCAGAATTGCAATATGTAATCTAAATAGGCATTTCCATTAGAAAAGATAAAACTAATACATTTTTACCACTAGCATTTACTTTGAAATTTAAATGTTTAACAAACCCAATCTTCTGAAAGGTTGTTTCGAGCTGCTTTCTCCGAAACTTCTTTGTAATATAAAGTGCCGAATTCGGCACCTTTTCTTTGTAACCTTCTAAATCGAATATCAAAATATTCACAAACAACCTTAGGAAAAAGTTTTCCACGAGCATTCCTTTCCACTTATCCATCTTGAAAATTCATCGCCCAACATATTAGTTCCTGTAGGATTTACCTCAAAGCGAAGCACACGGACGACATCTAATGCTCTCGCACTTAAGAGAATTGTCCCTTCCCCCAAACTTGATGCGACCGAATCACTAGGGCGTGCGGAACCTTTTGGCACGCAAAGCTGGAACACGTTCGCGAATTATTTTGCGCTCCCAAGCGCAAAACTAAGCTGCAATGCGACGTCGTCCGCCGACGCCAGCGACCCATGGCTCCAATTTGACGCTCCGTTGCCGGTTCGTCAAATTCATAAACCGAACCGGTCAGGAGGGCTTTGATATTTGGGGCGGTCTTACCCTCGGACAAAGAAATGGGAGTCGGGTCTTTATGGGCGAATAGAGAAGCAGATGCGACTGGGCAATTTCGTGCATACGTAGTAAAGGAAATGGTCTTTTACAGTGATTTTATTAGTATTTGCTGGCGCAGTCAGTAGGATATCATAATTAACTGACAGGGGAGGATCAAGTAAAATTATCAATTTAACTTTAATAAATTATGGGTTAACCAGATATTAAATCTGTGTAACAAAATATAATCTTAGTCCGGTTTTTCAAAATTCTAATACTTTAAAAAATAAATTAAAATTTAATATTGAAATTATTGATTTTAAAACATGTTCTGGCATTTATAAGATCAAATGGCGGTGTTTGTAATAAAGTATGTACCGGGTGTCCACGCTTAAGTGTGCACTATTGATAACTTTGTTATCTTTGGAGGTACAGAATCTGTCAAATGAACAAAGTAGTAGTATTTTTTATGGCAGAAAACAGAAAAACAATTGAGTGTCGCGTTCTCTAGATATTCATCCAAAATTATTTTTTTTAATGGAGCGCCCTGTATATTTTTTTGCAATTTAAAAGAAAATACCAAACTGAACAAAAAAGTATTACTACACTATTATAAAAAAATATCAAATAAAATAGTTATTGAGAAATCTTTATCTTTGCTTTGTTGGAATGTAATCGATATACCTATGGAAAATTAAAGCGTCACATTGTTTAGTAGCTATCAAATTATTTATATTTGTTGTTGTTAAAGTTACTGTGCGGAAAAAGTACTGTTTTTACAATTTTTTCAACGGTAACAATGGCATTTACTCATTTGGAAAAGTGTGATATGTTTGAGTTGTACTTGTTGTTTAACAAAAATTCAGATAGACCGCTAGAACGTTACATTCAGCAATTTCCTGACCGTGATGTACCAAACCGTCGCTATTTTTTAAAACTTTATCGAAGATTAAGAAGCAACGCAACAATTTTTATAAAGAAGAGGAAGAAAAAAAGATTTTATATTATCACAAGAGAGAGAAGAAGAAGAGTGTTGGCATATTTTCAGGTACATCCCAATAATTCTGTAAGGGATTTGTCCAGAGAATCAGGTATTTCTCGTAGCACGATCCATAAAATTCTGAAAAAATATAAATATGTTCTCAGCCTGTTCAAACTCTACCTTTGGGCGATTATCAAAGACGATTAACTTTTGCTCAATGGTTTATCAATGCTTTTGAAGAAAATCACAATTTCTTTAGACACATTTTATGGAGTGATGAATCTAACTTTCTAATCGCGGATGTTCAATAAAAGAAATAATCATTACTGAGTCGTGAAAACCCATTGTTGTTTATTCTTGTAATCCCCAACACCGATTAGTTTAAATGTTTTGTGGTATAATCGGATCCCGAATTGTTGGGCCATTTTTCTATCGGGGTTTTTAACAGGAGAAAGAGATGTGGCATTATTGACAGAAATTTTAGAAAATTTTCTGGATGAATTAAATTTGGTAGACAGACAGATTATTTACTTTCAACAAGATTATTTGGAAATAGATGGATTGGCACAAATGGTCGTATTCAGTGGCCCACGCGTTCACCTGACATGACGCCATTAGATTTCTTCTTGTGGGAGCAGTAAAAAATCAAGTGTTACAACATAGATATACAACAGTGGATGAGCTTCAGGAAAGAATTTCCAACATCATTGATGACATCGACGGTAGGATAATTTTAGGAGCTACTCGTAATGTTCACAGAGATTGACAAATGTATTGAAATGAAGGAGGTGTCTTTGAACATTTAATTTGAGTAATTTTCTTGACTATTTTGTATTTATTTATTTGTTTATTAAATTAAACGCTTTAATGAATGTGACGCTTTAATTTTCCATAGGTATATCAGTTTCATGCCAACAAAGCAAAGATAAAGATTTCTCAGTAACTACTTTATTTGACATTTTTTTATAATAGTGTAGTAAGACTTTTTTATTCAGTTTGGTATTTTCTTTTAAATTGCAAAAAAATATACAGGGCGCTCCATTAAAAAAAATAATTTTGGACGAATATCTAGAGAACGCGACGCTCAATTGTTTTTCTGTTTTCACAATTGTGACCGCCATAAAAAATAGTACTACTTTGTCCATTTGACCGATTTTGTACCTCCAAAGATAACAGTGTTATCAATAGTGCACACTTAAGTGTGGACACCCGGTATAGGTCAAACAAAGAGGAATGCAGAGATTAGATTTAATGAGCATTTATATCATAATGCTGATAAATCCACTTTGGCGTATCATTTTGAAAATACAGAACGCACTTTTTCAATTAATGATTTAGAGTTGATTAAGTCTTGAAATTGTAAGAATCTTAGTATGTGGGAAGCTATTTATATGAAAAAAACATATTAATAGCTTAATGTTCCTATCGACACGAAACGACCGTAAATCATATAATAACCTTGTCACAACGTTGTCATATCCTTTTACTGTCATGCTTGTTGTCGACAAGTGAAAGTTAAGCAAGTGACAAGGGTGTTACCTGGGATATTTCTTATTAATTTTGAGTCAAGACTTTTGTCTTCAATGGTACATAGTGTGAAGATTAAAAAAAACTGTTGTGAGACAAAAGTTTTTTTTTTGAATTTCGTATATTAGTTATCAGCATACCTCATAGTGCTTGATCTACCTTTAAGGGGAGGTTTACATGTATTTGACTGGAAAAATCGATTTTTGGTTTTTTGCATTTTTTGAAAGCTCCAAATATATAACATACATGGTTAAAGCGGTTTCGTAATATTCGCATTGTTTAAGCCGCTGCGGCTTATTAAAAGAGCGGGTGTACCGAACACAAACGGAGCAAATTAGATGTACTATATTCGACTCGGGGCTGCTCGGGTCGAAATATCATACTTATTGTTTGTTAGTGTATGTATAGTTGTCTTTAACCCTAAACCTACCAAGGTGTGCTTTTGAGGCACAATTGATTTTGAAATTGCTGGAACTTTGTAAGTTAACTGCCCACAGACTGGAGGATTTTTGTATTCGCAAAATAAACTATTTAACACAGAATGACATAAAATTTCTTTAAAAATATTTTTCCTATTTTACTAAAAAAATTAAACATAATTTACCGACACGTCCTACCAAGGTGTGTCTTTGAGGCACATACTGTTATTATATTATAAAATGCATTGCTACGTTATTTAAAATTAGGTATGTGGGTAAATCCCCCGTAATAAGATATGCTTTATATTTCGGGACTTTCCCCTTGTATGTAAGAACTTCCAGTTGCATATGAAGGGGAATTCCCTAAATGCGTTTTGCTAAAACAGACAGCTTACAAACTGCATTGCTATCAGTGTATTTGTGACTTTCCTAACAAACGCATTGGCCGTTTTAGGTGTCTATTGGTTAATTTTATTTGTTTTACCTAGTAAATTTATGCAGAAAGTATGACCGATTGGTTGACTGACCGACGCCGGCCACTAATTGAAAAGGAGTTGCTCGATGCATTGTACGAAAGTGATGAGGATTTGGGAAGGAATGTAAATGATGGTGAAGATGAAGAAGAGCCAAATGACGAAACCTCTTCTAGTGAAGCAGATTATCAAGAAACTGGCGATGAAGAAAGCGATGAACAAGAAGGAAATGACGATAGTTATGCTAATGATGAACCGCCCGGCCATTCGCAAACTTTTATTGGAAAAGATGGTACCGAGTGGAATGCCACGCCGATTGCCAAGGGAAAAACACGTGCACACACATAATTACAACAGCTTTGAACAAAGTGAAACTTCCACCTGGAGTGCATGTTGATACTCCTTGTGACGCATTCAATTTGTTTTGATGATACGGTTATTGTATTGTGGTTACTTTCACTAATAAGGAGGCTGTTCGTATTCTTGCGATTTGTGGAAACCAGTTGACGACGTTGAAATCCGTGCTTTCTTGGGCCTTTTGATTACTGCTGGAAGAAATAAACAAGGAATGGTGGACTATAATGAGCTATGGAATGCTTTATATGGAAATCCTGTTTATCGAGCGTGTATGTCACGAAAATAGATTTACTCAATTACTAAGATTTATTCGTTTTGACGATAAAGCGACCAGAACCCTCGAGGCAAAAGGACAATTGGCACCAATTAGAAACCTGTGGGACCGTGTTAATACAAACTTGCTGAATATTATCTTCCTGGCAGTAATCTAAACCATCGATGAACAAACTAGTGCCTTTAGAGGTCGTGTATCTTTCCGACAGTACCTGCCAGCAAGCCAGATAAGTACGGTATGAAAATTTGGTGGATATGCGATAGTGGAACTAGTTATCCGTTACGTGGTATACCGTACTTAGGAAAGAAGGTCTCAACAGAGCAGAAAACAGCGCAAAAGGTGGTTGAAGACCTTTGTGAACCTTTCTGAGAACTAAAAGGAATATTACGTTCGCAACTTCTTCACCAGCTACGAGCTTGCATCCAGTTTGCTTACCAAAGCCTAACTTGTGTTGGAACGCTCAGAAAAAATAAGCGCTGCATACCACCAAATTTTTTACCTCACAGGCGACGGAATATTGAAAGCAACTTGTTTGGTTTTCAGAAGACAATGACTTTGGTATCTTATGTACCTAAAAAAAATCGATGTGTCATATTATTATCTACAATGCACAACGACTCCACCATTGATGAGGAAAATAAAAATAAATCTGAAATCAATAAGTACTACAATTCCACGAAAGGAGGGTGGATACACTTGATCAGAGTACATACATATTCAGTGAAACGAAAAACTAATAGGTGGCCTTTGGTCTATTGTTTCAATATAATTGATGTGTGTGGAGTAGCTTCATTTGTCATTTGGACAAATATCCATCCTGACTGGCATATTTCCAAAAAACGAAGACTTCGCAAAATTTTCTTACGAGAAATTACAACAGAATTAGTACTGGGGCAAATTAGACGTCATAGTTTGAGTGGCTTGCATAAAAGTCATACTTCATTGATACAAACTACGTTGAATCAAGTACCAACCACAGGGGAGTCTTCGCCCTCGAGAAGTAAGAAAACGAAAACGGTGCTATATTTGCCCATCAAAGAAAAGCAGAATGTCAACACAGTTATGTGATAAGTGTAAGCAAACGGTTTGTGGTGAACATTCAGAGAAAATACTCACGTGCACAAATTGCAAACTACATAAATAACTTTCAAATATTTTACTATCTTGTACTATTTTTAAATTATATCTTCTGACACACAATATTCTTTCTATATGTTTTAATCTTACTGTATACCTACTACATGAAATAAATAATGCATATTTTGCTATTATTTACATCAACAATGTGTACAAATAGATGTGCGCCTGTGAGGCACACCTTGGTAGGACACGTTACGATAAAACGTTGGTAGGACTAGGGTTAATGATTAGAAATGCCACTGCAGTCGGGATCACAAATAAACGACAGAGTAGCTATTTATATTACAATAATATGAAGCAATTAGATCCGAAATAAAACGCACATTTGAAGAAACTGATCTAACAATATTTCTTTTACTTAAAACACACTTTCCCACGCTTTAGAAAACTACTTACCATAAAATGTACCAATTTATTACAGATGCACTTACTTACACTAAATTTCTTATAAAAGCTGGCTAGAATATGATGGCAAAGGTAACCGCACTAATACGGATCATCAGAGTAGCACAGGAAAAATGGAAGTCGATGCGATGCCTTAAAAGAAATTTTCGCACGATTTCGGATAGGCGACTAAGACAAGATAACTTTTTAAGCAATTTGTGATTTTTAGCCGTACGAAGATGTTACTGTTCAAGAAAAAAAGAGAATGCGTTGGAGATGAACAAAAAAGAATGAGTGGCCTTTGAAGAAAGGGCGCTGGTAAACTGACTAACAAAGTTATTGATAATTTAACAATAGCGTACTGTGGACTAGCAATTAGACAACATCCAGATTCTGCATAAAAATGAAGGCAGCTATTTGGGCTACAATTCATTATAAATGATCCACGACACATTTATTGTCCAAAAGGTGTAGACAGCCTGTGTAAGTGGCGCGTTGCAGAAGCCAAGGTTGAGCTTGCTTCATTCATACGTGACCCCTTTTGCAAAAAAAAAAAAAATCAAGATGTTATTAGGCCGATTTATGAAGTTTTTTCTAGAGTGATTTCTTGCAAAGATGCATTGGAAAAAAAATTGTCAAAACTGAAACGACTCGTTTAGTTCATGTGTGTAGAAACTAGCTCCAAAAGATTTACACTGCGACCCATAAACAATTCAACTTGCTACCTACATTGCCGCAAATTTATTCAGTGAAGGTTACTTTTCTGTATTACAAATAATGAATGCGGTGGGAATTGCAGTAGGATTTGATGCCAAAAATTTCGTCATCAATTCTGATCGTTAGCGCATACAACGAGCAGAGCAGAGTATGTCCAGCGCTGCAAAACTTGCTGTGCTGTCTAAAGGGAAGCAACAAATTTTGCAAATGCAGAAGTATGAAGAAGAAGAAGGATTAATGTATGGTGCTGGAATAGCTGACTAAGTGTATGTTGAACTATTTGTAAAAATTTTTGCTGCGAAACTTTGAACGTGTTTTTCTCGAAACATGATTTTTCAAATCTGCGTAAGTTCTAGTTCTTCAAGTGTTCAATATATCAACTTAATTCTTTTGTTTTCTTAATGTAAACAGTTTTTATTGGAGCTTATACCTATATTACACTAAAAATTGCAATATTCTACATTTTTATATCCACATACACACAAAAAAGAAATAGAAAATAATCAAATCAAAGTCCAGGTATCTGCCACATTGTTTGCTTTCGACTTATTTGGTTAAATTTAGGTATAACCTCCAACAAATTTAATATATTTCTAACTCTTCTTTTTATTTTCAATTTCGGATCACTTTTGCGTATGCTAGAGTTTACGCAGTTTGACCGTGTTTTCTGTACACATTGCTACCTAGATACAAATAGCGAACGTTATAGTGGTCTTGTCTTTAAAAAAAATATATTTTTTTAATGTTCAAATTTTAATATATTTATTTAAAAAAAGCCGTATTTCGTATATCTTTTCCTTTGTCTGAAAAAAAAATGCTCAAAGTTTTTGGACTTTTCCGATATATATATGTAAACCTCCCCTTAATTTAATTAGTTGTTTTTCTCCAATTTTTCCAGCTAATTAAATCTTTTTTATACGAATAAAAAACACTAATAATAACCGAAAATCCCGCTCACTAAAAGATTTTTATTATGGAAAATTTCGACATTTTCCTTAATTTTATCTACATTAATTTATCCCCATTCAAATTATCAAAAAAAAGTGATGTTTACCAAAGAAAGATTACCTAAATTTGTTAGTGTGTGTGTGAGCTTTTTAATATTCCACGACGTGTATTTCCGCACCGAAAAAGAAAACAAAATTACGCCACCTATAGGAGAAAGAGAAAATTAATTTCATTCTCCTTCAACGGTGATATAAAATGATTTAGAGTTTTCTCTTAACTTCGTTACACGGGGCGAAAAATTATTTTATTATAAACTTTGCGGGAGAATTTTTCCACTTCATCAACATTAAACATTCAGTAAGAAATCCCCGCTTCCATCTCTGTCATCCGTCTGTCCGCTTGACGCGCCTTGTTTATAACGTAATTTCAAAGTTAGCCTCTGAAGAGAAAAGTTTATGTATATGACGGGGCGGAGTCTCGAGCCGACGAAAACTTTTATCCTGTTTCGCAATTACTGCGAGAATTATAAGGACACTTTCTTCTCGTTTTCTTTATTTCGTTTCCGGCTGGAGATAAAGATTTATTTTCTTTTCGGTAAACAAAATCCTATACCTGAGATTAATTCAACTGTGATGGCTTTTAGAAATGTTTCTCTACGCTGAACCAGAATCACTTTTTCTAATATTTCTATCTTGTAAATGAATTGTAAATAAAGTATTATTATAATTAATAAGTATTTGTATGTATCTCGTAGGAACACCAAAGGACGTGTTCCAATAATGTCCAGCATCATTCCACAGAAAGCAGTTGTACTTTAAAAATAACATTGAACTATCAGAATTACTATTAGTACATGGTGCATCCGTATCTATAAATCTTATAATCTTTTATAATGTATACAAATAATAAGGAAATACACAAATATGATACATACAGATATTATAACCTCACTAAACACTAACCACTTTTAGGTAAAAACCAACTCGTATGTAGAAAGTTTACTCCATATTAAATAAACAACCACGCAAAGAAAATGCAACAATAACAATCATGTAACAGTGATAGTAAATCTTTTGATTCAAATGAGAGGCAGACAGGCTCGTAGGAGCCACTTTGCCGAGCGCTGCCTTATAACAATTGCAATTTTGAGGAATTTTCTCGTTTTGAATGGGAATAGGATAAGGTGAAATCAGCTTGTTAAAAGATGAAATATCTATTGAAGTATAGTATATAGATATATATACAACGTGTGTATAAATGTCGCAAAAGCTATACGCAGTGACATTCTTCCTTCGTTTCTGAATCTAAAATCTAAATGGTAAAATATGGTACTATGATGCTTCATGCGTCTTCAGGAGCCACTTGAAAGTAACATACATTTGACAATACTGTAGTCGCATACTACCGTAATGGTAGTTACAATACTTGTCAAAATTGACAGACCAGAATTACAAACGACAGATTGGCTAACACAAATGATACATAGGGAAAAGCAATAAGAAAGCTTTATTAAAACAGAATTAGTAGTTTTGATTTTTCGAACGCATCTCTTGTAATAAATTAGCGAGACTATTACCTACGCATATGTTCAAATTGATATCCGTCTGTTTGTAAACACATTTGCAATCTACGAGATATTGTCTGTATTACTTGTTCAAGCCTTTCCGGTGTAATTTCTAATACTGCCGCGTTAATTCGTCCTATAACTTCATCAGCGTCTTGTGGAGGTGTTGCGTAAACTTTCACCTTTATGAAACCCCAAACAAAAAAGTCTAAAGGATTTGGTCGGGAGACCTTGCAGGCCATAAGATAGGACCACCGCGATCAATCCACCTGTTAGGGAAGTGTTCATCCAACCACTTACTCTCTCACATTACGAGAAAATGTGCCGGAGCTCCATCATGCATGTACAACATGTTACGGCGTATATTCAATGGCATCTCGTCAATAACTTGTTCTAATACATTTAAATACCCGTTGGCATCAAGTCGATTTGGCAGATAGATTGGTGATTTATTATACGCAGCCAAACATTAACTGAAAACTTTCTTTGGTGACCGTATTCCCGAAACGCATGAGGATTTTCATCTGCCCAATGGTGAAAATTATGGGTATTGAGACACCATCTCTAGTAAACATAGACTCGTCGATCCAAAGAACACCTCTTAAAAAGTCGCCATCTTGTTGAATCCTATTTAAGATACTATGACAAAAGTTTAAACGGTGTATGTTATCATTTTCATAGAGCGGCTGCACCTTAGTTATATGGTATGGATAAAGAAGGTTTTCACGTAGAACCAAATGAGCGGTCTTATTACTGCGGATATTGAATGTGGACGCCAACTGTCGAGTACTGACGGAGGGATCTTCATGTACTGAGTCTAGAATTTCCTCATCCAGTTGTAATGTACGCCGTTGTCTAGGTCGACCAACGTTGCCATTTCTTTTCTTAAACGAACCAGTTTCACGTAGACGTTGGTCCAGCCGTCGAAATACGTTTCCAGTAGGATGTCTCCGGTTTGGAAAACGTACGCGATATTCCTGTTCTGCCATGTTAGCATTTCCATTTCACAAACCGTATACCATATACATATCGGCATATTCATTAAATGTAAAAACCATTGTAAATAAACAAAACAATAATACGAGAACGATAAAAACACTGAAACAGAAAAACTAATCAAGAGAATACGAGTAATCACGAAAAAGAGCAGAGCTTGCATAAAATTGAACACTTCAGATTAATGTCAAAATTTGACAGTAATGGTTTTGATTGAAATCAAATTAGAATACAAAGTCATTGTCCTACAATGTTGCCAAATGTGTTTTTCATGAGAGGATGCTTATGAAGAAATGTTGAAACCAGGCTCTAAAATCAAAAAGAAACTGTTTACGAAAAAACAGGAATAAGAAATCGTCTAAATTCAAAATTGCAGCTATCTATACCGACAAATAACGAACACAAACGCTTATTAAGGAACTAAAAAACCGAACTTCAAGAACCTCGTGAAGACTTATGAAGCATAGTACAATATTTTATCATTTAAATTTTCGATTCAGAACCGAACGAAGTATGTCGCTACGTTTAGCTTTTGCGACAATTTATACACACGTTGTATAAGTATATCCCCACTTATAATTGGATATCCGGTATAGATCAGAAAGGAGAGGTATGCTACTAGTTATCACTCTCCCACGCCAAAACATTTTGTTTGGCAACGTCAGATAATAACGAAAGGCTGCTTGTGTCTAGTTCACTTCGCTATCGTGCCACGTGATTGTTCGCTCGAGGCCAAACAAGGGTATACGGCAACCCGGAATCGTACAGGCGGATTTTGCGATGCGCACCGGGAACATCCGCGTATCTGGTCATCGCTAGGAATAATCCTCCACCAGAGTATTAAACCCCTAAAGTAGATACAGGAACTGCTACATCTAATCTGCTGCTGGTATTATCCGTTGAACTAGTACTAACTGCCGTTGCTTACGTGTGTATTCGGCCATCTGTGTATCGATTCTCGAAAATGGAATTATCACCGAATTAAATCGCTTTCAATTCCAATGGTGTGCAACGTGTCTTATACAAGCGATGCGAGGACAAGCAAGCAGTGTTGGGTCCGTTGCGTACATAAGCGCCAGTATTCAAATAATTATTTTAATGAAATTTCAATCAATTATTCTATTAAATAGAAGGTAAATCGAGCACTGTGAGATATACTGATAACTAACACGAAATACCAATAAACTTCTCGTCTCACAAATTCTTTAATCTTCAAAACACAATGTACATTTCATTAGCTAAGCTAACATCTTCAGGTGTATTGTCAAGTGTGTTGTCAGAATACCAAATGTGTAAATAAGATAAGTATTTCCTAGGCTACAAAATTAATCTTCAGGACTACTATATTTAATAAATTCTAAATATTTATAATTAAGGGCTGTTAAATCGGTATTAAGATGGAAGCAGAGATGTTACATCGAAAGATATTAATTTATCTCCAGAAGAAATTTGAAAATTGTAGAGATTATCTATAAGTTCTGTTGTGTTTTTTATGGAAAAATCTTTTTCAAATTTAAGTCGGTAAAACTCTTGTACTAACCATTTAGAAATTGCATAAATGGAAGAGTCAATATTAGAAACAATAGGTCTATATGAATTCCCTGATTTATGAAGTTTAGGTAAACAGTACGTATATGGTATCTTAGGATTATGAATTTTACCCTAACAGCCAGAAATATTACACAGATATTTTTAAAAATATATTTTATAAATATTTTTCGTGAGAGGTTTTTGAATATATTTTTCATATTTTTTTCTAAATATAGATAAAAAATTCAATTAAAATATTTATTCCATATTTTAAAATTAATGTAAGCGCAATATTTTTTCTAAAATATTTATATGAAAATTGAGATTTTTTTATGCAATCTATTTAATTTGTCAAAATGAACTAAAATTGTTCTTGGTTATTTAGAATGTATAACGTCGATAACGAAAAGTTGAAACGTACATAGAGTTGTCTAAAAGGCAAGAACTTGTTTTTTCACACTCACCATACAAGTTAATAATGAATAATTCTGGCATCTTTTAAGGCATACTGAAGGTTTATCAAATTAATCACTATTTTTTAATTGAAGTGTTCTAAATAAAAAACAAACGTATTTATTATCATTTTATTTAAATAAGCCAATAAAAATGAAAAATACTCATTGTTAAGTCTAATCTTGGCTGGTGCCGGGTACAACCCTATGGCTTTTTTCATATCTTCGGTAGTGGCGCTCTCATGGCGTTTCCTTGTGGCCTCTAAAACAATGCCAATTGTATTAGATCATACCATGAGTAAAACATCGTACAACATTATCAACACCTACTAATACATTTGGAGCATTTACAATAATTGGAGTAGTAGCTACATTCTAATACTTGCGATACTTATTTTTACTTTATTTCATAATATTTGAAAACATTCTACGTACAAACAATAAAACAACACAACGTATTCTAACTTCTATTTGAGGTTATGACGCTTATCTACCGAGATGAATCTCTTAAGCAAATCAACTAGCAATTTATCTGGTAGATGCAATACATATATGATGCATAAATTCCTACAATTATATTATTAAACGATTCTGTACATACGATATTAGCATTCCAATTATCTTATAAATGCCATGACATGTTCAAAGTTTTGCTTACCCCGCAGTCACCACAAAAAACTAAAAACACTCCCGCAACAATTAATTACACAGTTAACCGTAATCTGCCCTAATCGTATACTATTGTAAACTATAACATGTAACGGACAAACGAATGAAAACGTTGATGATACGCACGTGCGCATAAGCATTCTATGTACCTAATCCATAAACGCATAAACAATACTAAATCATATAACACCGGCACCGTAATGAATAGAGGTGTTGTGTTGACGTTCGCAACTTACAAATATTACAAATAATATAGTACAAAACGCAGATATATTAATAGAAAAGTTACAGCGCTCAACCTAGATACTAATTAAATCATATTAGATATATATTATCTAATTTAATCTTTAAACTATCATTTTAAATAGGTACATACCTACTTAATATGTATGCATATTTTACCCATTTTATATTATTCGTCCTACGCACCAAATGTACAAAAGCAAAAATTCAATCTTTTCTTTATATGAAATAAATATTTACAGAAATACAAAGCAAAATATTCTTGCCGAGTTATGAAAAATATATTGAGAAAACATTTGCAATAAAATATTATTAATGCTACATAACATATATATTTTTTAAATGTTTTCCTAATATATTTTATGCATATTATATTAATATAACTAATATTCAAGAAAGATTTAATATTTTTTAAATATTTATAAAATATGAAATAAATATAGTTGGTCACTGGGGTTGCTATATCTTAAACAAAATTTAGAAAAAATAGCTTTTTTTGCCATTTCAATGATACTTAAATCAATATTGTATTTAATTTAACATCATTAGAAATATGTTTATAGCTCATCTCCTGCATCCATGTTTCTGTTTGAATGTATATTTTTTTTATTCTTAGAAGCATATAAATCCGGTTTTTACTTATAACACTTACACAGTAACACAGTAAACGACATTGTGTTGCTGCTCTTTTTCAATATTTTGATATTTCGATATTTCCACATTTCAATATTTCAATATTTTCAATTTTTCAATTTTTTGAAATATTTTATATTTTTTTTGTAAGTCTTGCATCTCACGCATTCATTTCTTAATGTCAAGAAAAATATCTCCTCCATTCTAACTCTCAAAATTGGGTACTATGGATTTAATCGATGAGAAAAAAGCAATTCTCTCCCAAAAAAAATTTACCTACTTGCAAAATTTTTATATTCAGTCCTCAATTATTCAATTTTTTTCGGGATGAAGAATATTCCTCAACGCAAACGAAGTAGTCTTCATATATATTATCATAAAAACAATCTGGTTAAAAAAAAAATATCTACGGCGGATAAAATAAGAAGCCATCCTCTTCAACTCATCCCATAACCTCATTCCGAGTTCACATACCCGGAAATCCCAGAACTGAAGGTCGCAAAAAAGCTAATTCACGAGAACCAACTCAGGCCTCAGACCTGTCAGGAGCTCGTAGCTTCGGTACACTGTAAAGGAGCGCACGCACGTGCGAGCAAGATTTCTTACATAAATCACGGAGCCCGGATTGCGTATCCAAAGAGATTCCCCCCTTCAAAGACTACCTACAACGGTTCCCAGGAATAATTTACATGAAGGAGGGCGCTATGAACTATGAAACATTCTCCCAGCTTGTCAGACCGTAGATTATTTTTCTTCCGTCTTTTTACCCGCAAGATCTAACTGAACTGTAACGAACGCATACGCTGTGTGTGCGTGGTATATAAATTTGCCGAGCGGAAGGAAAATTGCCGTCGGGGAAGAATATGTTGTACGTTCTCTGCTTGTGTGAACAAGGAGTGGGAGAGGGTGATGGATCTTTCTAATGAGGATGTATTGTTATGGCTGCGAAATTTGGGCTTATTATCGCGGTTTATACCTTCGAATGGGCGATGAATTTTGGTTAGGTAAATGTTTTGTTGGTAACGAACAACACGGAGCTGGTTATTATGTTATTTACAGAGTACGTGATATAATAACTTCCAGCATAGGCTGGGAAGTTTACCCTTAGGCGGACTTCCAATGTTAGGACGGATGAGTTGTGTTGGTGGCATAACTTGAAAAAAAAAAAGGTTTTCCTTTGGTATTTAAACCTTTTAGCCACTACTTCTGTTCTTTTTATCAACCTTCCCTTTTTATACATCAATTTTATTTCAATTACTTGCTCTTCTAACTAACACACAAAATACAAATAATCTTAACCTTAACGTTTGAAGTCAATAAACATTATACCAAATTGGAACAAATAAAATTGTCAACTTATGAACTACAATTGATAAGATCAGAAATAAGCGAAATCCCTTGGAATTGGATTGTTTTGACGAGAAGCGACAACGAGCCATAAATGCCAAAGCTTTCATTGCTGCCTCATAAACATTTCCTGCCAAAGAAGTTACTAAAGTGTGGAAAAAATGTACTAATCTCATAGAATAGTTAAGTTTTAAACTTACCCCAGTGACCAACTATATTTATTTCATATTTTATAAATTTTTAAAAAATATTAAATCTTTCTTGAAAATTAGTTATATTAATATAATATGCATAAATATATTTATAGAAATATATAGGAAAACATTTAAAAAATATATATGTTATGTAGCATTAATAATATTTTATTGCAAATGTTTTCTCAATATATTTTTCATAACTCGGCAAGAATATTTTGCTTTGTATTTCTGTAAATATTTATTTCATATAAAGAAAAGATTGAATTTTTGCTTTTGTACATTTGGTGCGTAGGACGAATAATATAAAATGGGTAAAATATGCATACATATTAAGTAGGTATGTACCTATTTAAAATGATAGTTTAAAGATTAAATTATATAATATATATCTAATATGCTTTAATTAGTATCTAAGTTGAGCGCTGTAACTTTTCTATTAATATATCTGCGTTTTGTATTATATTATTTGTAATATTTGTAAGTTGCAAACGTCAACACAACACCTCTATTCATTACGGTGCCGGTGTAATATGATTTAGTATTGTTTATGCGTCTATGGATTAGGTACATATAATGCATACGCGCACGTGCGTATCATCAACGTTTTCATTCGTTTGTCCGTTACATGTTATAGTTTATAGTAGCATACGATTAGGGTAGATTAGGGTTAACTGTGTAATAAACTGATAATAAACTGTGTAATTAATTGTTGCGGGGTGTGTTTTAGTTTTTGTGGTGACTACGAAGTAAGCAAAACTTTGAACATGTCATGGCATTTATAAGATAATTGGAATGCTCAATATTGCTATGTACAGAAATCGTTTAATAATATAATTGTAGGAATTTTATGCATCATATATGTACTGCATCTACCAGATATATTGCTAGTTGATTTGCTTAAGAGATTCATCTCGGTAGATAAGCGTCATAACCTCAAATAGAGGTTAGAATACGTTGTGTTGTTTTATTGTTTGTACGTAGAATGTTTTCAAATATTATGAAATAAAGTAAAAATAAGTATCGTAAGCATTAGAATGTAGCTACCACTCCAATTATTATAAATGCTCCAAATGTATTAGTAGGTGTTGATAATGTTGTACGATGTTTTATTTATGGTATGATCCAATACAATTGGCATTGTTTTAGAGGTCACAAGGAAACGCCATGAGAGCGCCACTACCGAAGATATGAAAAAAGCCATAGGGTTGTACCTGGCACCAGCCAAGGCTAGACTTAAGAATGAGTCTTTTACATTTTTATTGGCTTATTCAAATAAAATGATAATAAACACGTTTGTTTTTTATTTAGAACACTTCAATTAAAAAATAGTGATTAATTTGATAAACCTTCAGTATGCCTTAAAAGATGCCAGAATTATTGATTATTAACTTGTATGATGAGTGTGAAAAAACAAGTTCTTGCCTTTTAGACAAGTCTATGTATGTTTCAACTTTTCGTTATCGACGTTATACATTCTAAATAACCAAGAACAATTTTAGTCCATTTTGACAAACTAAATAGGGTTGCATAAAAAAACTCAATTTTCATATAAATAATATTTTACAAATATTTTAGAAAAAATATTGCGCTTACATTAATTTTAAAATATGGAATAAATATTTTAATTGAATATTTTATCTATATTTAGAAAAAAATATCAAAAATATATTCAAAAACCTCTCACGAAAAATGTTTATAAAATATATTTTTAAAATTATCTATGTAATATTTCTGGCTGTTAGGGAAGTATTTAATAAGAAATAGTATTGTACAAACGGAGATTATCTTAGTAATATAGTTTAGTTCCTCATATATTTCTAGGTGCGTTTTTTTTTTTTTTGAGTCACATATCTTTTACTCACTCACCCACCTTGCTACGTCATCAAATCCACTACGAGATCAAATAAAACCGCTCTCCTAGTGACCGAAACCTATCGTTCGATTAAGCCATCGACCGCAGCAGCCGCTGAATACGTTACTTCCTCCAACTTTTCCACCAGCGTCCTTTTTCCCTCTTTTTCTTTCCGTCTCTTATCCGGCGCTTATCGCCGACGGATATCGGCCGTAGAAGTGTATATCCCCGTCTCGAACTTCTGCACCGAATTCCGTTACGTGGTCCGCTTTCTCCTGCTCCTTTTTCAATTCACCGGCGCGCCGCGCTGCAACTTATTACAACTTCAAAACTCATAAATCCAGGCGGCCTTCCTCAACTTTTCGGCCCGCCAGCGTATGGACGTCGTCATCCTTAGTAGTTGCGCGCCATCTGCGCATGGCTTCGACAAGCACCCACATCCGGCAAATAGAGAAGTTAGAGGAAAAAAAGAAGAAGAAGAATCAGCGTTGTACCTGGCGCAATTCGAAACTTAAATCCACCTCGCCATAGTAAAATTCCACCAGTTACCAGTAATTTGCAAAATTTCCCGACAGATGTCGCCCGAGCACTACACACTTCTCGGAAACTTCGTCGTTACCATTCCTAAGCCTGCTGTATGTCTCAACGCTATGTCTCCCTCTATGTATCTCCATCCCGTCTCTGCTCGCGTGTTAATAGCATATATTTTAATGAGGACGCGGCCCCAAAACTGAAACGATGTTATTGTGTTGACAGTTTTTGCCGGAGGCAACCCGGAGCTACCCTTCCGGGGTCAGAGTAAGTGTTGTTTTATTATCCTCGGGGATCGTGCCTCGTGTAAATCGTGTAATTTAATGTTTTTAGTGGGGTCGCAGCCACGGAAAATCTGCTTACTTAGGGGTACTTACCCTTGTAGGAGGCGGGCCGCGCAAAAAGCCGGTCGTATTTGAGATCGTCACGATGTAGTAATCAGCGCCATCTGTTGACCGGTAATTCCAAAACGATTTACGACGGAATCGGGGTAAATCACCCTTAAAGAATTGGTTAATTAGGCCGGCTCTTTGTATTTCATTTGAACCCTTTATATACTTGAAAAAAAAAAAAACACCGCTGGTTGTTGATGATCTGCTCAAGGAATTGTACGATGAAGAATACAATGTCCAAGGTTACGTAGACGACCAGGAAATTCTAATCAAGGACAAGCATGGTAAGATCTTCTAATTCCAATTTTTTTCCAAGTGGTCTTCAAGTGTACATAGGTAAAATTACAATGGACGAAATATGTTTGCATAAAGTATTCTTGAAAAGTGAGCAACTGCAAGCCCCAAGGAAAGCAAATATTTGCCTAGAGACTAAACTGGAATAGGTAAATATATAAAATTACCCGTTAATTCATCTTGCCAAAAAATGTTTGAGAAAGCTTAGAACTACAGCCGACAATTTCTACAGACCTCTGTATCTTGCTAAGTTCAGTTATAGAGCAGTTTGCTGCTGCACCATTGTTCGTAATATCGGAGGCGCATAAGCAAATTCTGACCACCGCATCGTGATTTATATCCAGTAGATCATATTAAGTCTTAACCTCAATGTTTTTCTATGAGCTCCTCTAGCCAGCATAAGTGCTGTCTCTGCCCTGCATTTAATCCTCGGAATTATCGATTTCAAGTATGCTTGGAGTCTAGGCTGAAACTAAGATATTCCCTTTGACAACTTTGTTTCTTCACTTCGCAGTTTTAGGGATCCACGACCATTTAAGTTCACAATATCAGAGATGCATAAGCAGAGTCTGACCACCGCACCGTGATTTATATCCAGTAGATCATATTAGGTCTTAACTTCCATGTTTTTCCAAGAGCTCTTCTAGCCAGCATAAGTGCTGTCTCTGCCCTGCATTTAATCCTCTAGAATTATCGATTTCAAGTATGCTTGGAGTCTAGGCTGAAACCCAGATATTCCCTCTGACAACTTTGTTTCTTCACTTCGCAGTTTTAGAGATTCACGACCATTTAAGTTCACAATATCAGAGATTCATAAGCAGAGTCTGACCACCGCACCGTGATTTATATCCAGTAGATCATATTAGGTCTTAACTTCCATATTTTTCCAAGAGCTCTTCTAGCCAGCATAAGTGCTGTCTCTGCCCTGCATTTAATCCTCTAGAATTATCGATTTCAAGTATGCTTGGAGTCTAGGATGAAACCAAGATATTCCCTCTGACGACTTTGTTTCTTCACTTCGCAGTTTTAGGGATCCACGACCATTTAAGTTCACAATATCAGAGATGCATAAGCAGAGTCCGACCACCGCACCGTAATTTATATCCAGTAGATCATATTAGGTCTTAACCTCCATGTTCTTCCAAGAGCTCTTGCAGCTAGCTTAAGCGTTGTCTCTGTCCTGCATTTAATCCTCTAGAATTATCGATTTCAGGTATGCTTGGAGTCTAGGATGAAACCAAGATATTCCCTCTGACAACTTTGTTTCTTCACTTCGCAGTTTTAGGGATCCACGACCATTGAAGTTCACAATATCAGAGATGCATAAGCAGAGTCTGACCACGGCACCGTGATTTATATCCAGTAGATCATATTAGGTCTTAATCTCCATGTTTTTCCAAGAGCTCTTGCAGCTAGCATAAGTGTTGTCTCTGTCCTGCATTTAGTCCTCTGGAATTATCGATTTCAAGTATGCTTGGAGTCTAGGCTGAAACTAAGATATTCCCTTTGACAACTTTGCTTCTTCACTTCGCAGTTTTAGGGATCCACAACCATTTAAGTTCACAATATCAGAGATGCATAAGCAGAGTCTGACCACCGCACCGTGATTTATATCCAATAGATCATATTAGGTCTTAACCTCCATGTTGTTCCAAGAGCTCTTACGGCTAGCATAAGTGTTGTCTCTGTCCTGCATTTAATCCTTTGGAATTATCGATTTCAGGTATGCTTGGAGTCTAGGATGAAACCAAGATATTCCCTCTGACAACTTTGTTTCTTCACTTCGCAGTTTTAGGGATCCACGACCATTTAAGTTCACAATATCAGAGATGCGTAAGCAGAGTCTGACCACCGCACCGTGATTTATATCCAGTAGATCATATTAGGTCTTAATCTCCATGTTTTTCCGAGAGCTCTTGCAGGTAGCATAAGTGTTGTCTCTGTCCTGCATTTAATCCTCTGGAATTATCGATTTCAAGTATGCTTGGAGTCTAGGCTGAAACTAAGATATTCCCTTTGACAACTTTGCTTCTTCACTTCGCAGTTTTAGGGATCCACGACCATTTAAGTTCACAATATCAGAGATGCGTAAGCAGAGTCTGACCACCGCACCGTGATTTATATCCAGTAGATCATATTAGGTCTTAATCTCCATGTTTTTCCGAGAGCTCTTGCAGGTAGCATAAGTGCTGTCTGTCCTGCATTTAATCCTCTGGAATTATCGATTTCAAGTATGCTTGGAGTCTAGGCTGAAGCTAAGATATTCCCTTTGACAATTTTGCTTCTTCACTTCGCAGTTTTAGGGATCCACGACCATTTAAGTTCGCAATATCAGAGATGCATAAGCAGAGTCTGACCACCGCACCGTGATTTATATCTAGTAGATCATATTAGGTCTTAATCTCCATGTTTTTCCAAGAGCTCTTGCAGCTAGCATAAGTGTTGTCTCTGTCCTGCATTTAATCCTCTGGAATTATCGATTTCAAGTATGCTTGGAGTCTAGGCTGAAACTAAGATATTCCCTTTGACAACTTTGTTTCTTCACTTCGCAGTTTTAGGGATCCACGACCATTTAAGTTCACAATATCAGAGATGCATAAGCAGAGTCTGACCACCGCACCGTGATTTATATCCAGTAGATCATATTAGGTCTTAACCTCCATGTTTTTCCAAGAGCTCTTGCAGCTAGCATAAGTGTTGTCTCCGTCCTGCATTTAATCTTCATTTTGCAATTTTAGGGATTCACGACCATTTAAGTTCCTCCTTTTCGTGAATGCTATTCTGGTCGTTTTGTGGGGACTGACATTTAGACCCTCCTCACCGTCCATACTTATACAATTTGTAGATCGTCTTATTTGCTTGATTGTCCAGTTTCACTAATAGCTCGTAAAAGGCCAGGTTCCACAGTAGAGGAGACAAAACTCCACCCTGCGGACATATCCTCTTCCAACTTGAAGCACCAATTTCAATAAAGAATTAAAAAGCATACTGATTGAGTAAAATATAAAGACCCAGACAATTTTAAAATTGAAATGAATGAATGACATTTACAACACGTTAAAACCAATATCGGCATTACAAATATCCTACTGACTGCGCCAGTAAATCCAACTATATTATCTAGTAAATTGTTCATTTTCTCTTTACCCAAATATAAGTCAATATTAGACCCTGCTTTCAACACACATAAAAAAAGTTGAGAACCCTTCTTTTCGATTCGGCTTTCCCCAAAATTTGACTTAGGAATCGTCGAAATTCCCCGTCATAAGTCAGAATTTGCCTCTATCCCAAGCTTCCAGTCTAGTCCTGCACAATTTAGGATATTACACGGATACATATAAAGCGGAAATAAGGAGATACACCGTTCCGGCCACGTACCATCATAAACTTTTATACACATTAATTTTTATCAGGCCGTTTACGAGATACAATGAAAAGTTGCCGGGTTTAACTTCTGGGCCCGCCAGGGGTCGCTGTAGTTTCGCCATTGCGAGTCGACTGCGTAATTGGGAGTTAATATCGTTAGTTCCCGGACTGCACAATACATCATCAGCGGCGTATAAAAGCGAGACCTGTGCCGCCTTTTCCCCCCGTCCCCGTATGGACCCGACGGGAGTTTATTATTATTGCGTTGGCAGTGCTGATCGCTGTTGTTGATACAGGGCAAGGTAGTTAATTATGACCGGGTTACCGGACTGGAACATTAACATTTTGTTCGCACGTTACTGTTCACTATCACGTAGTACATGTCTACATGTATGTATTTACCAGTAATATGCATTTAATCATTTATTGGATACGAAGAAATTGTATGCATTTTATTAGATCATATTAACAATTACCAGATTGTTTTACCAAGTTTCAAGGTATGAGAAAATAGGGAAAACGTGATTGAAACTTTTACCACTCCCTCCTCATTACTATTAATAATAAAAATATAGAACATCCATACAAATAGTATACATGTACATATAAAACAAATATTATAACATTGGTTTTTTTAGTTTATGTGATTTCTTAATTACTGGCGCATATTTTTTTTCTTTTGTTAAAATCTCAAGAACGGAGATAAATTGACCTAGAGCATACATGCACTCATAGAAGTACCTGCATTGAGGTAACTAAAATTTAGTTAATTTAACAATGCTGTTTGGTTGTTTTTGCAATTAGTGCCGTAACCATACCATTTATTCCACTAGTGCCGTAATAGGGTCTATTACAGCACTCGTTGCGTAGTAGAAATGGAACATTTAAGCAGATTTATTTTAAGTTGGTCACATTGCAACAGAAATGGAGATGTCAATATGACATTTTGTAAGCAAGTTTGAGGTTATTATATTAAAATTCATTGTAAGATTTGATATTTTTAATTAATCTTTGAAATAGTACAACTATTATAAACATTTATATTAACGTTTGAATTATCTTTCGAAGTGATAGTGATACCGTGTGCAGTAGAAACATTCTGTTGAAAATTATCGTTCTCTGCGATAGTGATATTGCTTCTGTTGGAGTACTCAAACTGTGAACCATTCCCAGAAGTTCCAGGTAGATTCACATTATTTTCCTGTGCAAACATATTTCCAACATCAATTTTATTTTTCATAGAAGAGGCGACGTAACCTTCAGCAACAGCCGTGCTTTTTATAGTTAAAATATCACCTCCAGTATTTGCTATGTGTCGCACTGGATCCTTCTAAAACAATGTCCTGTATAAAGATGAGGATCTGGTAAATGAAGAAAACTGGCAATTTGTTTAGGAACGTTTCCCATGGTGTTAATACCGATAGGGCTATTAATTAAGCAGCCATGACGATAAGTTAGAAAATAACGTTTGTGAGTAACTGTTTTAAGCCGCAGATTATTATATTTTTTTATAAGTTCGATGCAGTTTACATCAGTCACTGCGAACATTCTGGGTACATTGTTTTTTGTTTTAGGTATGTTGACTATAATGGAATCGGAATTGTATTGAAGATCTTCCACACATATATTAATTAATTCTTCTCGCCTACAGGCTCCATTATATCCTATTATCAAAATAACCTAGAATATAAAGAATTTACAAAAAAGTAACGAAATAAAATCAACACTAACCTTTATAGCTAAGTATATTTTATCATCGGCTTGTTTCAAAAATCTATGAATATCTTCTTCTTCTAAAAAGGGAAAGCCAGCAATGACGAAGCATACCACAATTTTAAGCTAAAATTTTGTATTATTACAATGCAGTTTGTTGTTCTGTATACAAACATATTTTTCTCTTTGTTGAAGCGTACGAAATCATTTTTTTCACGATTAAAAGAGACAAAATCAAAATTATTTACATTACAGTTTCCTCGACCTATAACGAAGACGTCCAACAGATTACCCAAAAGGTAATATAACAAATTTTAAATGTTGTTGCTAGGCTTACAAACTAATGCGACAATTATTCGTAACTCCAATTATGCAAAATTCCAATTCAAGTCAACTAGTACCCCTTTGCTCTCTCAAGATTTAATTAAAATAATATGCCCCCATCCAGTAACTTTCATAAAACGAGAAAAACATTCCTCATCCACTCCAGCGAGATACTATAGCAGTTGCTAGGAACTAACTTTTCATTAAGTAAATGGCTCTTCTCGTTGTCTGCATTGCGCTCCACTGAATTGCTTGTTTTACCTCGAAAACACCAGTTGCTATTTTCCCCCGACTCGCGACCAAGTTCGCCGATCTCAGCCAATATGCTACGATGACGATAAAATGAGCACAAACTGCTGTTACCGGCTGATAAGGCGGATACCTCGGCGCTAACTACATTAAGCACTGCATTACATCGATACTCCTTGCCGTGTATGTATGAGTTGAATTGCAGCGACATCTATAAGTCATACCATTGTTTATATACATACTAGTTAGTCAACCTTATGGACAAAATAGTTAACGGATTTTTGAACATTTTGGACAAAAGCGGTAGATGACAGCACGGCGCACAGTGGTCCAGGGCCGGCAAAAAATCACTTTTGACAAGTATGAAATCTAATGATATATTTGCCGTAAATACTTAGTTAAATGTTCAAACTTAATGAAAAATGCTATTTTGCAATATTTATTCGAAATAAACTATGCAATATCCCCGCTCAAAGTTGACATAAGTAAAAATCCTGAAATAACCGCATATTTTTGTTAGAATTAATAATGCTGTATTTCAATAAGTTGTTATATAAATTGAATATAACTTCTGGAGGATGTTCTATGGTCCTTATAGTTTATGCAACTGCTAAAAAAAATGATTTAATTTGTAAAATGCTCAATTTTATCAACAGTTTTCTAAATACTCCATTTATACATGAAAAAAAAGTTCAGGTAGACTTTTAGTGGTCATCGGCAATTATCGACAAGCAGCTTTTTACATGTACATGATCTCTAATGCCTCTAGTATAATGTCCAAAAAGAATCAGCTGCTCCTTTTTGCTCCTCTCCGAGAAAATCACATTTAATTGCGAGCATGTCGAATAAAGTTAGCATTCGCCATTGTATTATGCAGTAGACAATGTATCTCGATATATCTATAGCTACATTTATATTTATGTGTGTTTATGTCAATTTGAATGTGTGTATTTGTGTGTACTTGTATATAGGTATCTTGGTCTACTGATTTTTAGAAAACTAATGCGGAAGTTAAAGCAGTGAACGAGCAACTTCACGTAACAGAAATAATATTTCTAGAACGCCCCATTACAATGCTTTATGGAAAAGTTGCGCAAGCCCACAAATACATCATCAACATCAAGATGCTACATATGCAAAGCTACCCCAAAAGAAATGAATAACCTGACCGTTTTATCAAAAACTTGTATCAGAAGAATGTTTTAAATTAGGTCTTTCAACACCACACGCGCGTATAAAGTTTATGGAATGCATATTACATATATCATATAGAATACCGATACAAAAATGGTCTGCTGTAACACTAAAACAAAAACTAATGACAGATAATACAAAGAAAAAGATCCAAGACGAGTTTAAGAAGAAAATGGGGATTAAAGTAGATTTTGTGCAGCAAAGTTCAGGAACCAGCAATGATGGCAATACCACTAGAAGGTTTTTTCAAAATCCTCAAATGACTGCAGATATAACAGGGGTTGATGTAGAACTAATTGAAAGATTTAGCGTAATTTTACAAATAATAACAAGTAATGCAGTAATTAATTCCGATAAATTTGAAAAGTACGTGCGTGACACTGCAGAGTTATATGTAGCTAGCTATAATTAATACTATATGCCTGTAACCGTGCATAAAGTTTTAATTCATGGCAAAGAAGCCCAAAATAAAAATTATAAAAGGTATAAGAGCCCACCATTCGCGAAAATTTTCTCGTAAAGCAACAAATGAGGACATTATGCATATGCTGCTGCTAACATCGGATCCGCTAATTTCAAATGTGAGACGTTTGCCTCCTAAAAAAAAATTTGAATTTCACGATGTCGCTAAAGATTTATTTCGAAATGATTTATACATTAGACCCCCAAATTACTCTCTATGAATATACTTATGAATATCCAGTTGGTCTGGTATTGTGCTATTATTTTTAAAATGTTTGAATATGTATGCTTTTCGGTGTTTTTTAAACTGCTTAAAGTACTTTTGCCATTTTTCTTGTTTTTTATATAGAAAATCAGTAATTTAATTACTGCGCTGATGTAGGTATGTGAATCCTATCTGATTTGTTTTAATTTTTAAAAATCTTTGCCTAATTACAATAATATTTATGTGTTCTAAGGTACCTAAAAAAATTGAATTGATACATTCTAAATATGCTATATACACATACAGGTATGCACATATGCGGTGTTTTCTTTTATAATGATCTTAACGGCTATTTGTTTAAGAATGATGAGCGAATGTAGTACTCTTGGGACGCAATAGCAGTTCCTCTTATTTTGGACTACATACTTTCTGACTTAAACCATATTCTCTTATTCAGTATCACTTATCTCACACACAATCATCATGAACCATTTAAAACTTATATAGTTATAATAATATTTTTGCAAAGAGTAGACATCGCTAAATAAACTTCAAACTCAAAACTTAATTACAAATCATATTCTCGTATTAGTCTCTATATCAATTAGATACAATCTTAGTAAGTGTTGTATGTGGAATTCTGGTTTCTTATATTGTTTTTTTTTTTACTGTAGAATCTGTTTTAATTATTATGTTATATAGTGGCTAAGGCTTTGTACATATAGATTCAATTATTTTCACTAATTTCATTGCCGTTAGAATTTGACGGGAAATTTCTCTACTATTAGTAATTAGTTCAGTTGTGTATTATTAAAAAGTATCTAACCATTTCTCTTTGTTTATAATAATGTTAAAACATTTTTAAGCATGGCAAACGGTTATAATAATTCTTCGGAATATTTTCTCATTTTCTGCATATTTTCCCATTTTGTATGATTATCATTGCTATTATTATTGTTAATATTATTATACATATGTATATTTAACTAAAATAATTGAAAAAAAAACATTAATGAATAGAAACTGCAATACCTAACATTATTTGAATAATTTATGTACTTCCGCCAATAATTATGTCGTGATTTTATGCTTAAACTTTTTTTTCTTTTATGCAATTCAAATCGCCTATATTTAATCTCATTATCCTGAAAAAATTATTAAAAAATTCCAATTCTATCAGAAGTTATAGATTTATTTCCGCAAAAGCGCGTTTCTGAACCACTGTGCGGCGTTGGTGCCCATCTTGATTTAAATATAAGCTTTATAGTTAGACTACTACATACAAGATGGCCCTTTTACGTGTCGGCAAAATATATTTAATTGCAATAGCATTGCAAGGTCCGGGGAAAAGAGAGGGTGGATAGGCGATGACGCTGTGATGACTCGCCACGCGATAATTCTCGTGTTTACATTGAAATGTTTGTTTTATTAGGAAGAATAAATATTTAGTATGATAATTTACTTTACTTTTTTTTAGTTTCTAATTTAACGTTATGCTCTATATATGTGTGTAGTTCTAAGTTTTGTGTTATATTTATATAATATTTTTTATTTATTTACTTATGTTTACTATTGCATAATAGTAGAAATTCGTTTTTCATTATAAAAATAAATATGTAGTTTGGGAGTACAAATCGCCATTTAGAGCATGATTTGTGCGTGTTTGTTTGTTTAGAGCAAGCAAATCCAGATCACAAAGAGGTTCCTCTTTCTGCTCGCGATCCGACGTCCGAGCAATTATGAGCAATTTGTGCAACATAACCTAATCGCACCAACATCGTGCTGTAAACTGTCGCTTGTAAATGTAATCCAATTTATACCTGCATAAAATATGCACGATATGGATAATATAATGATACTAATGTGATTGATGTAAAGAACGATCATTATATTTTAAAAACTTCACTTGATAAGTACATAAATACTAGTATATGATGCATTTTTATTGTAGTCTACATTCATTAGTTTGAAAAATTACTTTTACTTTTCCTATTCATAATAGCTGTGATAATCTGACAATAGTAAATAATAAAATTAAGGTTATATTGCAATCGAGCGCGTTTGTTTGTATCATCTTTAAATCCAACTCTGAGACGCTCTCAAGTTACTCTGATGACGTCAGTAGTTACTGCTCCAAGCACACAAATAAACAAACTATTAAAAACAGCATATATGATAACGCGTTCGCGCTCTTTCTCTTGATTGGCTGAAAAGTTACGATGTAACCTTGTATATACAGATGTTGCCCCCAAAGGTTACCTCGTAACTTTTCATGCCGCTCAAGAGAAAGAGCGCGAATGCGTCATCATGTATAGTGTTTTTAATAAGTAAAGTGGTGCATATATGTAAAAATAAATGGCGATTTGTACCCCCAAACTACATATTTATTATATAAAAAACGAATTTCTATTATTATGTAATGGTAAACATAAGTAAATCAAATAAAAAATGTTTTGTGAATATAAGAAAACTATATACATAGAGTACATATACATTAAATTAGAACTAAGAAAAAGTCAAAAAGTAAAGTAAAATAGTACATACATCTAAAAAAAATAACGATTAATAGTAGGCTACATTTTAAATTTCAAATTTCCCGCCTTTACACCAGTTGAAGTTAGCGATAGTACCGCTATACACGGGAGAAGCGAAGATAGCAATAGGAGAGAGGAAGAGAAGAAGGTTTTCGTATATACGTTCGAACGAAAAACCCGCGTTTTATTAAAATTTTAAATATAAAAAGGCCATCGAACTACAGATTATATATTATCAAACTAAATACTTATTCTTTTTAATAAAACAAAAATTTTCTGATTATTATATAATCATAAGCATAAGTAAATTAAGTTAACAAAACAACTTATTAATTTAAAAACTAAGAAAATAAAAATTGAGAAGTAGATTTATGTTTTTTTTTTCTCGGCAAATTTTCGTCCTTTTAGATTTAACTTGTCTCTTTTCAGTGATTTTTGTTTTAAGTTTAAATATTTTATTCTTAAAAGAAAATAACCTCAATTTAGAAAATTGTTCAATTAATGTTTTGTCAACAAGAACGCGCCTTGCAATATACTTTCAATTTCTTTATAGTTATAACAGAATACCTCAGAATTCTAATCTTCTAATGTAAACAAACACGAGAATTATGCGAGGTGCGTCATCACAGCGTCACATGTATCCACCCTCCCTTTCCCCCACGCCACACAAATCGCCAATGCCAGTAAATCACCGATACGGATTCCGTTGTTTCCGCACATGGATATAATACAGAAATCTGTCTCTCACTCTGACCGAGATACCTGTTATATTTATCACGTTTTCAAATCAATTTACATTCACCGATAGAGTGCACCACTTCCCTGAGCAATACTTTATTTTTCCGAAAATGCATTACGTTGACTAACTAGATATATTTAAACAATGGTCATACGAATATACCAATACGACTAGCTTGTATTTTAGTGAACTTTCAACAACGCAGCGACAAGGTAAATGATGATCGTGTTACGCAATTATCGAGCGCGTAAAATATTGTTTGATATTCGAAACGGGTGTACGCTAGAAAAGGACGATTTGATGCTGTAATATGACATGCCGATTGTGTCGTTTCGGCGAGCAAAATGCAAAATAACTGAATTAAAATCCAACGCGACTCGCAGAAATGTGCGTATATTGACAAAAATTCCATCGTACCGGTTGGACGTTCACAAAATGAAAATTGAATACTTTATGACCCTGCAATAGAAGCACCTTTTATTAAATAAATTGTAACGGATCAGTGAGCGTTTTGCGGTTCACTGAACATATATACATACACATGGGGTGCTAGGCAACGTTATTTTAAAATATATTCCGCGGTTGGAACCGTGAAGCAAATATTTAGATAATAATTTTGTAAAAAAAAAAAAGTTATTGTTTGTATAAAATATATATTATTTTGGTGGATTTTATTTGAGAGTGTCGATATACAGGACAACTTTTGGGGGATGGTCAGCCCTAATTCAATCGAGCATGACCTGGCCTCGTTTACAGGTAACCCCTCCTGCCCTTTTGACCGGCGAGCCACTGCTGGGAAATAAACTTTTTGTTCGGTAGCGAATGGTTTTAGTAATTTTAGCCAAAGATGTTTTCCAACTGTGTTTTCCACCGTCAGTAGAAGCAGGGTCGTTAGTTAGCCTAATGATTGTCGACTTACCCTTCTCGTCTGCTTTCTCTTACCGATGATAACTTCCTCTCCAACTCCTTACTAAGGGTTCAACTGAACTTCTTTTAAATGGCGAAATAATAGAACGACATATTTTTACAATTATATATTGAATATTTAAGACATTGGAAAAAAAACTAACAAACTACACAATTAAATAAAATAACAAGTGAACTAGAATGAACAAAACACAATTTTGTTTTAACGATTTTTTTTATGACAACTAAGTTAAGCTAACAATCTACGAATTTAATAAAGTATCAAGCAAATGACAAAACAAAACACAACAATTTAGACGAATTTTTTAGGCTTTACTTAACAATGTTGATTAACTTAATTCTAGTAATTCTTACTATCAAAATATTAATTAAGGGAGAGAGAGAGAGAGAGAGAGAGAGAGAGAGAGAGAGAGAGAGAGAGAGAGCGAACGAGTTACGGTTTTCACGTAATTGCTTTGCTTAGTTTTAAACAGAAATTTTGAACATCTTACCGGCCCATGTGAGAAAAAATAATTCTTCTCGTAATCCAAATTTTAAGGCACAAAACTTTACACAACACTCACAAAAATTTAAGCCAAGAAAAGGGGGAATTTACACGTATTTAACACAAAATCACTAAACACCTCTCGAGGAAAGATTTTGCTTCCTGTTCTCGATTTTTTTTAAGCGTATTTTGATTACAAATTCTAAAAAGAGAAGTTTTAAGTTTTAGAATCGCCCGACGAAGGGGACGCGAGCTTATTCCTGAAACTAAATTGAACGACCGCGGACTAATTAATTGAAAACAGCTATGTTAAGGGTTTTTATAAACTTTGATTGTGACGTCATTTCGCACCGATAACTAGTTTCGCTTCTCTTTACAGGAGGGCGCAAGTATGACAAACAAAGAAGCAGATAACATACAAAGTAATAGCATATTATTTTAATTACGCGAGTCTTTAAACGAAAATAGACTTTTATTTCCTGTTAGTTAGACGCTACTCAGCAAATGCCACGGTACCTATCAACTACGTATTAATAAAATGAATTTAAATTGTCGCATTATACAGGATGGAATTTCGAATTCTTACAATTATAAACTTTTATTGATGGACCTGACGACTAAAATCATTCTTCAGGGCGCAGCAGTACCCACCCTTAGGAAAGAGGAGTCTTTTGTAGCCACTCACTCAAAAGGTCTTTTAATTCTCTTTACGGCAACATGTACCAAAAAGTCTTTTTTTTTAATTCGTAAGCAAATGGTGCATAATAAAATGGCCCTCTTTATGCGCTCTCTTGACATTTTATATTTTTCTTTTTTTGTGGTAACCAATCATTTATTATTTTATTATCATTTTTAATGTGCTTTTTCTCCACTCTCTTTGCTTTTGTTTTCAGCTTTAGACACTTATTTTGTACGGTTTTATTTTACGTTTCCATTGTTTTAGTGGAATATTTTTTTTAAATGTAGTTTATTTCTAGTTTAATCGTGAATTCACAATAAGTTAATATGCACTGAGAAAAGAGATTGCATTAAATGATAAGTTTTATAACTTTTGGTTTTTATCATGTTCAACAAAAAGAATACCTCTTCTCAGAAAAGTGTTTATTTTAATTGAAAGTAGCGTGCTGTTATGCCGGAAGACTATTTTCTTCTTAAGTACATGCTTTTCGACGAAAAGTAACCGTAATTAAATGGAATGCACCTTCGATCGTTCCATCGACAGAAACGAATTAATATGCATCACATCATCTTCTAAATTTATCGAGCTTTTTATAGCTGCTAACAACATTTTTCCATCTAAATCCCTACTTTTTAATTGACGTCATTGACAGAACGTTGACAAGACGACGCACGTAGATCCATCACCACTAGAATCCTTCTAAATCCGCCAAATCGAATAATCAAGTTGGCCACTGGTGAAAAAAAAAAAACAGCATCACTAGAGCATTCCGAATACATACGGAAAAGCCGACAGAGCGCCTATACGAGCTGTTGGATGTCACCGCTGACGACCTCTAGCGGTCAGATCGAAGGTAGGGGTCGCACGGAATTTAATTCGATTCGCGTAGGGGATGAGGGACGGATTGCATTAAAAAGAAAAGAGGGAAACGTTACGTCAGACGTTATAGCCCGGAGTTACTATGCGACACGTGTAGCTTTCGTTAGCTTTTGTTGAATGTCAAATGTCATATCTGACAACACGTGATGTTTCACGAAGCTGCGAAGTTTGAGTTTAAAGGTTAATCTTACAGATTTAACTACGTATTTCGGTATAATTTAACATAGGTAAGAACTTTAACTTACAATTAGAAAAGTTCATGTTTTTAAATCTTTAGACGAAAATCTTAACACTGAAACGTTGTACCATGGTACCTCTCCACAGGAGAAAGTTTGAAAGCTTTGGTATTTAACATTCAACACGATGCGCATATTCACTTTATAGAGAACAAAACCATTTTCGGAGCTGTATATTTACCACAGACTTCTCTTCCAGCATTTGACATAAATAATGATCAATGTCGAAACTAAAAAATCCGCCTAGAAGTACGTGCAGTTGTCCGGAGAAGGATCGCCTGCGATACCGTACCGAAGTATTTTTCACTTTTTAGTCTTGTAATTGATGATTGATGATTTAATTATTCTTAATTTTCACCTGAAGAAGGCTAATGCTTTAGTTGAATCCGGTAGTGAAAATTTTTAAAAGGTATTTATTACCACACTTCACTTACCACTAATCCTAACCTAATTATGAGAAGAAAGATCAGCATATTTAAATTGTCTTTCGATACTATAAAAATAATAAAACTAATTTTATGGTTATCATTTTTAAAGCTTTTTTTATTTTATTCTACCGCTTCTTCAGTGTTGTGAAAAAAATATATTTTCTTAGCTACTTTTGTCTCCTCATCCCTAGCGTTAGAAAAAATCTACTGGATTATTTAAAACTTTTCTAATCCTCCCATCCTCATTCTGGTGTTGTAAAAGAAATAATTTATTGATAAAGTATTCATCTACTCCCACTTTAGTGCTGTGAAATAGTTTAATAAAAAATCTTGTTTTCTCCCGCGTCCTTTCTAAAGCTTAAAAAATAAGTTTTCTTACTCAAGATACTTTGAATATTTTCATCCTCTATTGTGATGTGGCATACAAAGAAAATAATTTAATTAAAATAAATAAATAAAAAGTAAGTTTCATTACGCCTTTCACTCTTAACTTTTTTTTTTTCGTTGAAACTATTATTTCTTTTGTAAAAGGTGAATGCAGGAAATAAAAAAACACACACATTAAGGAAGAAAATTACGTTTAGCTTTTAGTTTACGAAATAAGATACTGTAATGGGACGTTTAGAATACACTTTATTTTAAATTTGATTTACCATTCACTTCCTCAATAAAAGATATTAAAACATATAAAACCTGTAGAATTGTAACGTATTCGTAGTTCTATTTAATCGATGTGTGTGTGTGCGATGACGTAAGCGGCGTCAAGGAAGGAACGAACAATGAAAGAAGTTTACCGCGGACACGAGAATAGCACAACGTATCTGATTAGCGGATAGACGAGGGAAGTACGTAGGAGAGCGTAGGTACGCAAGCGAACAAAGGAAATCGTCAGCCAGCATCCAAAGCGAGTTTCAAATTTTTGTTTATCCAGCAAACCTAAAATGTGTGGACAATGTCAAAACAAATACAAAACATAAATACAAAGGTAAATATGTATATAAATTATAATACAAATTATTAAAACATAATTATACACCGCTAGAATAACCGAGTATAAAATGGAAAATACCAAAAAAAAACACATTATTTTTTTAAAGAAACCATCTACATTATAACAAGTTTCATGAGCAGCATTGCCTTTAATTTCCTTTTGAAATTATACATACTGGCTAGTTTAAAGTCCTTCGGTAACCTGTTATAGAATCTGCAACCGTTATAGAAAACATTTTCCGATATAAAGTAGTAGTGTGCCTATCTGAGCGTAAAAGAGGTTCTGCCCTTGTATTATGATATGGTTATTTTCGTTTTTACTAAATAAACTGTAGTTTCTATGAACAAAACAGCACAGACTGTAAATGTAGGTATCAAAGACCGTCAGTATTCCGAGTTGTTTAAACGACTCTCTACATGAGCCTCTTGCTTTTAATTTGTTTATTAAGCGGATGGCATATTTTTAAAGTACAAAAATCCTCTGGACATGTGAGCTTGATCCCCATAATGCAATTCCATAGCGCATACGTGAGTGAAAGCAAGAATGATAAACTGTTATTAGGATGTCCAGGTTACAAACATCTCTAAGTGTACGCAAAGCAAAACAGTGTTTCCTCAGATTGACCGCGAGACCATGAATATTATATATATATATATAATAATATATGCTTCCCAAGTCAAACATGAATCTAATATTACACCAAGCAGCTTAACTGTTGTATCTAATTTCATATTATTATGTACATGATTTACTAAATTTAAATTTGATCTTAAACTTTTGAAATGTGCCGCCACCGTTTTGCTCTAGTTTAATTTTAAAAAGTTTTTGGTTGACCACAATGATATTTGTTTATACACACATACGGCAAGGTTTACCACGTCTGTTAAAGAATTTGCTTTTAACAAGAAGTTTGTGTCGTCTGCATAACAAATAACTTTGAAATTAGGTATGTTTGATTTTTCTAAAAATTGAAATAAATCATTTGTATATATAATGTATAAGAGTGGACCTAAAATAGAGCCTTGCGGGACTCCTGCAGTAATCTGCATCCTTTCGCTGACATGTCCGCTTGGCAGTTTCAAACAATGAAATCTATCTTTGATATAACTCTTTAATAAGTTTAAAGCTTTCCCACGAACCCCATAGCGTTGGAGTTTCTCTAGTAACAGGTCATGATTTACACTATCAAAAGCACCAGAATAATCGACAAACAGACCTAAAACATTTCATTTTTTATCTATTCCATTTACTATCTCCGAAACAAACTCAAAAAGTGCTGTATCTACTCCCTTGGAGTGAACAAAGCCATGTTGGCAATGGTAAAATAATTTATTGCAGTTGAAAAAATCTACAAGCTGCTCATACAGCTAATTCAAATGATTTTGCAAAAGTAGATAGCAAACTAATAGATCTATAGTTTTTAAGTAATATTTAATATATAATTTATTTTTTATTTTTAGTAAGTTTTCAAATTGTTCCTATTTAGGAATTATATGGATATGGATTAATTATTCGTAATCTTACCAATATTATTCTTTTTATTTTATGTGTTTTTTTTTTCTAGTAAATACTAATTTTTTTTATTAATATTTTTAACAAAAACAAAATTAGTATTAAAGAAAAGCTTTAAGCTAACCATTTTCTCTAATTTAAAATATTTATAATTTTCCCTTCTTTCCTGTGTTTTAAGAAAATCATCTTACTGTTTTAGCCCCACTTATCAATATTGCCTTTTTGAATTTAAATCGTAGGAATCTTGTATCGTCCCAAATTTTAATCTAATTCAATCAGTTTTATTACTAATATTTCTTCACTCAATGCATCGTTCAAATTGCGTCTATTTCTCCCAACCAACAGCGTTATTATTGCAGGAGATAACGGAATTAGCGTGCAATATCACATTCAATAATGGAAAACACAGACTGTAACTTAATGCGCTAACTTGAGTCAATTATACGAACTCAAAACTACGCACTCGGCTAATGCGAAACTATAATAAATAACACTACACGCCGCCTCTGGGTATTAACCTAATGCATATCACGTGTAAAATTACCGTAGAAGAGCTCCAAGATCCGTCTGGTCCCTTTGTTCGTTCGTCGCGCACACAAAACGTCCCCACTAAAACTACCTACAGCCACCATCTATTCGTAATAAAATTTCCCGTAGTAGAGAGCGCGCGACTACGGGTTTTAATGTGGGAAGGCTGCGGTGTCGTCCGGGACCTTCCCGTTAAGCAGATGCGTTTTATTTATCCTGCGTCACTGTTGTGGGATGTCCGGGTCGGGGGAGGAGGGGTTAAGCGAGCGGATGTTAGTTGTTTCGGGTGCCCCACCCCTTCCTCGCGCTCTGTCGGTCGTCTTGGCCCACTAACCGGTCGCGAACCGGGAATTTACTGGCGACAAATCGGGATAATTTATGTAACGGTGACGTGGAATTAATCGGGGACTAGCCGCGGACACCACAGAACGGTCACAAGTGCCTCCTAAGGGCGTGGAGGCATACAGATGGATTGGGGAATGGGGCACTTCGGTGCAGTTGCGTCTTGGGTTTCAATTTAGAAACACTAAAACAGGCCTCTAAATGCAAAACCCGACAAGTCACAAATTTATGAAATTTGAGTTTTATACACCATTTTGTTCGTCATCTAAAGCGCTATTACATTTTGTATACCGACAATGTCGAGTAGATATTTAGTATAGAAAATCAGGCTTAAATGCAAAATCCGACAAGTCCTAGCACCATTTAAATTCAAGCACCGACATGTCCGCGTCAGCCAATAGGAACGAGTGAGTCAGGTCACATGGTCATAACCTCCATAGTTCGATGATTAATATGTTTTGTTGAGTTGATTGTTAAACGTTTTGATAGTGGTACGGTGTTTAAGTTTCGTTATTATTTTTTTGCAATTAGTGCCGTAACCATACCATTTATTCCACTAGTGCCGTAATAGGGTCTATTACAGCACTAGTTGCGTAATAGAAATGGAACATTTAAGCAGATTTATTTTAAGTTGGTCACATTGCAACAGAAATGGAGATGTCAATATGACATTTTGTAAGCAAGTTTGAGGTTATTATATTAAAATTCATTGTAAGATTTGATATTTTTAATTAATCTTTGAAATAGTACAACTATTATAAACATTTATATTAACGTTTGAATTATCTTTCGAAGTGATAGTGATACCGTGTGCAGTAGAAACATTCTGTTGAAATTATCGTTCTCTGCGATAGTGATATTGCTTCTGTTGGAGTACTCAAACTGTGAACCATTCCCAGAAGTTCCAGGTAGATTCACATTATTTTCCTGTGCAAACATATTTCCAACATCAATTTTATTTTTCATAGAAGAGGCAACGTAACCTTCAGCAACAGCCGTGCTTTTCCAGCCACCTAATCGTTTTATAGTTAAAATATCACCTCCAGTATTTGCTATATGTGTCGCACTGGATCTTCTAAAACAATGTCCTGTATAAAGATGAGGATCTGGTAAATGAAGAAAACTCGCAATTTGTTTAGGAACATTTCCCATGGTGTTAATACCGATAGGGCTATTAATTAAGCAGCCATGACGATAAGTTAGAAAAAAACGTTTGTGAGTAACTGTTTTAGGCCGTAGATTATTATATTTTTTTATAAGTTCGATGCAGTTAACATCAGTCACTGCGAACATTCTGGGTACATTGTTTTTTGTTTTAGGTATGTTGACTATAATGGAATCGGAATTGTATTGAAGATCTTCCACACATATATTAATTAATTCTTCTCGCCTACAGGCTCCATTATATCCTGTATCAAATAACCTAGAATATAAAGAATTTACAAAAAAGTAACGAAATAAAATCAACACTAACCTTTATAGCTAAGTATATTTTATCATCGGCTTGTTTCAAAAATCTATGAATATCTTCTTCTTCTAAAATTTTAGATTTTTTTGTTTCATAACCTTTAGGTAGCCGTTTTAATAATGCTTGAAGTTTCATATATTTTGATATATCCACATTTCTATGTACATTTAAACACGATCTTAACATCGAATAAATCGACCATAATGATGACGATTTATAATCTTTACGTAGCATTTCAAAATAAGCAAGTAAGACGTTCTCAGAAATATGAAGAGTTTCGTTTTCTTTGCACCATTTTTCAAAATTTTTGTATCGCTTTTGATACATAGTGTACGATTTCTCCGGAAGTAAATTATTAATGGTTTTTTCAGCAATTTGCCCTATTTTAGGCGGAGTGCATGAAAAAGTTGTAGAACTCATATTAAATATTATAATATAGTTACTTTAGTAATATAATATATAACAAATTTCAAAAATGTGTCAATTTTAAATTAACTATTTTTAGCAATAGATATCAGACATGAAATAATACGACAATGTTATTATAATGCAATTTATTAAAATAAGAAAATGTAATGAAAAAAATAGATACAACATTATAATTAAATCGTGAAATTTGGAATTATTACAAACCACGAAAGTTAAATAGCGACAACGAAATCAATGAGACCCTTGAGCTTGAATTTGGGAAACTAATCCATCGATGTTTGGATGAATTCCACTGATACAAAGACGTAAAGAATTTTCCAAATTATCGTCAGTTAGCCTTGTACGATATTTTGATTTATTAACTTTCATCATTGAAAAGAACTGTTCGCATTTATAAATACTGCCAAACGCACAAATCAATCTTCTTGTGAATTTTCTAAGCTCCGGAAAATGGTCTTCTTCGATGTATTTTTTGTAGAAATCGCACAACTCCAAGTCTTCAAATTTAGATTTTAGGAGTGAGTTTCCTTGAAGCACCACCAACCCCATTTGCAAGTGTATTGGAGCATTTTGTACATTACTTTTGGTTGGAGTAGCTAATAAATTGAAACTGTCTTCCATGTTTTTAAAATCGCTAAATCTGTTCGAAAATTGCTCCGACAGTAACTTGAGTTCTTCAGCATATTGAGCATAAGCAGTATTTTCATACGCAGAGAGCGTGGTGAAATGGTAATGTTACCAGACAGCAACTGTGCCTCCCACAAGCGGATTTTATTTTGAAACGCTTTCAAACGGCTGTACAAATCATTTACTAACTGTCCTTGTTTTTGAAGTTTCAAATTTAAGTCATTCAAATGGCCTGTAAGGCCGACCAGAAATGCTAAGTCACACATCCATTTTGGCTCACTCAATTCAGATAGTGGTTTATCTTTTATTTGCATAAAACCTGCTATCTTATTTCTAAGCTCGTAAAACCGTTTCAGCATTTTTCCTTTGCTTAACCATCTGATTTACAATAATATGTTACGTAGTCATATTCGGCTGACATTTTAGCCAAAAACGCCTTGAACTGACGATGGTTAAGCCCTTGGGATCGAATAAAATTGATGGTTTTTACTACCACATTCATAACATTCTGCAGTCGAATGGACTTAGAACACAAGTTCTGTTGGTGGGTAATGCAATGAAGGACTATCAATCCATCCTTTTGCACATTTAATTCAGTTGCTTTTTCATACAACGTTTCGATGAAACCTTTACGTAAGCCGACCATAGAAGGTGCACCATCTCTGCATACACCAATTAATTTTGACTATGGCAAACCAAAACTTGTGAATACCATTTCAACTCCATTAAAAATGTCCTCTCCTGTAGTGGTTCCTTTTAGCGGCTCTAAAGCAAGCAATTCCTCAGTAACAGTGAACTCTTTATTAACACCTCGAATAAATATAGCCAGTTGAGCTGTGTCAGACAAATCGGTGCTCTCGTCTAATGCTATGGAAAATGATTCAAAACCAGCCATACGGTCAGTCAAAGTTGTTTTTATATCATTAGCCATCATTTCTATAGGTCGGGCAACACTTCATCTTGACAAACTAATTTTTTCAAATTCATTTTTCTTTTCAGGACACAAAACACTGCAAACTTCTAGCATACACTCCTGGATAAATTCTCCTTCGGCAATTTTGAACTAAGTATAAAACTAGCTTTCACAACATTATGAAGTTGTGTTCTTTGTTTATGAAACATTTGCTGCTGTTTTTCCAAATTTGCGGTAAGCTTCTGGATTTTGTCTTTTCTTATTTGTCCTGCCAGTGAGTGCAGCATAGGATGCTTAGCTGAGTAATGCCACTTTATATTGAATTCTTTCAGCACTGAAATGGATTCATTACACAGCAAACAAATAGGCTTACCATTGTGCAAGATAAAAAAGAATTGTTCAGTCCATTTTTCTTGAAACTGGCGACCCTCTGCATCTACTTTTCGTTCCTTTCCACCAGACATCATTTTCGTTTACTTTTCGTTCGATAAACTTAATAACAAAATATAATTAGTAAGCACTCAAGATGCACACAAAGTCACAAAGTAATGGCGGTGGTCACTAACAACAGATGATTGAAACAACGGGTAGCACAAATAACTAAATATCTTTTCTCAATCTGATTTCTTTACGCTGTCGTACTAAACACCACTGACGGCATATGTCGCCACATTACCGGCAACTTCCCTAAATGGGCACAAACAGCACTTCAGAACTCTCCACTTCTCACCCAGTATTCCTACCACCTTCTCTGCGATAAAATTTCCGGTATGTGGGTGAGTTTTTTGCAGTCTCCCGAAACCACGTCACATCCCTTATTCATAATTGCGTCCCAGAAAATATATTTTATATGTTTCCCGCGTCCAAGTTCAAATTGAAATCGATACCGGGGCTAGGAAACGTGATCCGATAACTAACAAGGCGCCACAAGGATACTACGCCACTGCATCCAGTTAGCCGTTGAAACGTCAACCGATAATTTATTTGGTGGAATTTATTTCTCCGCATCTTACAACCGCCCGGAGAGTAAATGGGACTTGGAAATAATTAAAAAGAAAAAATTGAGGTGCCGACGCAAACCCGGAGACCAATTAATCCATTCTCGGAATAGATTTGAGGAATGGAAGAAGGCGGACGATTGAATTAAGCCGTCGCACGTCAATTTGCGAGGGTTTGGGGCGGTCGTCTAGAATCGATCGGAAGACGTCTTTTTTTCCGATGGGACGAGGTACCAATTATCCTGGGAAGTGGCCCCTGGAGTCTCGCTTGTAGCTTCGCGAATCGTATATTCGCCTATTTACTGATGGAATCGAGTTTATTGCCTGTTCTGACTCGGTGACAAGGCGCAAAGTTGGCCCTTCAGGAAGGAGAAAAGTGAAAATTTTACGATCCTTGGTACATCGCGTGACACCATTGCCCCAATTCCTTAGGGGGTGAGTGGTGTTTCTTATTATGGAGAATTGTCCCATTGGGGCGTTGAATATATGAGTTGGAGAACTGTTGTAAAGCGTTTCAATGAATACGCTAACTTGATTAACTAGGGCAAATTTTGAAGTTCTCTAGCCATAATCTACGTCAATACTTGGAAGTTTGTACCATCTGGTTTAAAAGAGACCAACATCTTTTTTTTTTAGATTATAGTTGCAGTACAGGCTGATCCATCTTGGATGCCCATCACTCGTTTAGAGCCTTCATTTGGTCCTGCGGAGATGTGTTTTTAGAAAACCAAAAACACATCTCTAAAAAAAAAAAAAACCAGCAGTGCAGCATCTACACCTTCAGTGCGGGAAAATAATTTTGAGAGTATCCTTATATTTCCTGTGAAAGTGGTTCAGGCAGATGTTTTTCCGGAGCGGGCTGCGCTTCCTATTGGTGGATCATCGAGTGCTGCAACGTCTAGTAGTGCTGTTTATCCTGTTAAGGTTTCAGATGTGATTCAGCCTTTAGCCACTCCCGTTAAGGTAATCGATTTTGTGGAACAATTGGATATGCAGCGGCGTTTAAGATCTGGATCAGTTACTGAGACATCTCTGTCTGCGCGTACTACGTTAGCTGAGAAACGGGACAGAAGCGGTTCTGTAGTTTCTATTGATCGGGGGCGTACTCACGATAAAGGATCTAAGGGCAAGAAATAGATGTTGCAACATTATTGTGGAATAGCTGTTTGCATAAGTGTTATTTAAACATAATAATTTAATTAATTTTAGTTACTTTAATATATAAAAATGGCTAGTTGTAAAACTTTTAATGCCACCTTCAGTCATTTAAATGTAAGATTTGTGCTTAGTAGTTACGTTGAATTCAAGCAGTTAATTTATGATAAGGACTTTGATGTTGTAGCGGTTACTGAAACCTGGTTGAGTCCTAGTGTTCCTAGTGATAATGTTTCTACTGATGGTTATAATTTTAACAGCTATGTTTAAGCGGTCTTTTACATATAACGTTGTGGTCATTAATAATGAATTTATTTTAGAATTTCATATACAGATGTCGCTGAATATGTTTAAAAGGCAGATTAGATGTTTACTTGCTGTTTAGTTTAGGTCACAGGGTTAGGTATAGGTATGTTATTATTAATTAGTTTATTTATAGTGTGGAGTACGTTTATTATTTACTGCATGCATGCATTATGGAATTTTATTTTTATTCCTATTAGCTAGACTTTACTGTATGTATTTAGTAATTAATCATAGGTTAAGTGGAAGAATAGCTAACAGCTAAACTTCGCCCACGATTAATTCACTTTGTGTGTTCTATCATTAAATAAAGACGATATTATTATTATCAGGGCTACCTTCCACCCTCTATCTGGTGGTGCGGTATAAATAATAATATTTGACATTTCGTATTCTTCTGTAACAATCAACATTCTTTATTTTTTATGGGCACCATTTCGAATTTTGATAACAACCAAAGGATACCAAAGATTTTTGTTTGACTTCAACGATGTATAACATGTCAATAAAAGCTTTTTACGTCATAATACATTATTCATAATACACAGAATTACATTATTAATAAATATAAATTGCTTAAAATTGTACTCTTCAGTGAATGTTGAACCTGTTTCTGAATTTTTGCTCAACAACATCTTGGAGTGCTGAGTAATTTTCTTTTCCTTTAAGACGTGCTGTGTACAATACGAAGAATTATTATTATTGCTATATAAAGGAATTTGTAAAATATTTCTGGATTATTTTAGATGGTAAATTAAATTTTAAAGCGCGTATTCAGTATGTTACCGCGAAAGGTAGCGAAATGAGTAATAAAATTAGAGCATCGGCTAGAGTCACGTGGGGTTTAAACGGTAACACGGCGGGTACTATTTACAGCAGCGCTATAGAACTGATAATATTATACGCGAGGATAAAGTAATAAAAAAATTAATCGCAAAGATTATTAACGGTTAGAACCAAATACGCGTATTCATCTACTTCGCCTGACGCGGCGTGCGTCATTTCAGCTATATTCAGTAGATTTGCGTTGTAGTAAACTTAAATTTTGTAGGGATGCGAATAAAATGGGGTTTGAGGGTTTAATTACAGTAACAGGAATTAGATTAGAAGCGGATAATTTAGAAAGGCGAGTAGATATAGGGGGTCGCGGAATTAAAAAAAAGTATTACCTATAACAGATATGTAGGTACTTTTGGAGAGGGTTTTCGAATATTTTGCGGTTGAATCGAGCGGTGAGGGTGGTACAGGGGCGACTTTTGTTGTATACAGGGTGATTCTCAATATATGCGATAAACTTTAAGCGCTGATTCCTGGGGTTATTTTGATCATAAAAGTTCATAAGAACATTGTCCAAAATCGCTTAGTTCTAAAGTTGTACAATGTTCAATAGTATGTTAACATAATTAATGGTTTTATTATAAATCAACAAAATAATTAGTAAAACAAAATTAACTTATACTAACTGTTGAAAATGACCGCCCCCAACTGCAATACAAGCTTCTATCCTCCGTCGTATTGACTGGCGAGTCCGTTCTAAAATACCAGGGGTATTTCGAATTGTTTCAAAAGCTGCGATAATACGATTTCTCAGTTCATCGACATTTTCAATGGGAGTCGTATAAACTAATGATTTAAGGTGACCCCAGAGAAAAAAGTCCAAAGAATTTAAGTCTGGAGACCGAGAAGGCCACGGTTGTGGACCTCCCCGTCTTATCCACCGATCTGGATACGTATTGTCCAAAAACTCGCGAGCAACTAAACTAAAATGCGCTGGAGCACCGTCATGCATAAAATACATTTGTAATCTCAATTGCAACGGAACTTCTTCCAGCAGTAGGGGTAGCTCCTCTTCAAGGAAATTGCGGTATACCTCGCCATTTAACCGCATCGGTAAAAAATGTGGACCTATCAGTGATCTCCAACAATTCCGGTCCCACATATTGCCAGAGAATTGATGTTGATGATGCATTCACTAGTTCGTGCGGATTTTCTTCGACCCATATGTGATTATTATGAAAATTAATAAGCGCGTTTCTAGAGAAAGTAGCCTTGTAGGTGAAGAATATTTGAGCCAAATAGTCAGGATTTTGTGCGATTTTGTGTTGCGTCCATTGACAAAAAGTCATTCTTTGCGGAAAATCTGCCGGCAAAAGTGCCTGCACCCGTTGAATGTGATATGGATACAACAGTTAATCTTTCAATATTCTCCAAACTGTGGTCTGACTAATGTTTAAAGCAAACGCAATTTTTCTGGTGCTTGTAGTAGGATGCTCCTCAATTTCATTTAGTACCATTTCTTCAACTTGTGGAGTTCTCACTGTACATGGGTGTCCGTTATCAGTCGTCCGTTTTTTAAAATCTCCCGTTTCACTAAGACGTTGGTGAAAACGGGCAAATTTTGAATGATGCGGGATGATACGGTTCGGGTATCGTTCTTCATAAAGACGCGAATTTCCATTGGCAAGACCGTAAAGGAAATGCATATCACACATCTCAGCATTCGTATAATTTATTTTAGAAAACAGAAACTAGCAATAAACTGAATGAATACTCTGACAACTATTGACAAATATTGAAATGACAAATAAACAATTCTCTCTCAACATAATAGTTTTTGAAGTACCAACTGTGATATTATATCGTGTTAGTCATAGTTCATAATTTATTATTAAACATTCAATAACTTTAAAACCGTTTTGGACATATACTCATATGAACTTTTATGATCAAAATAACCTCAGAAATCAGCTCTTAGCGTTTGTGGCATATATTGAGAATCACCCTATATAGTAGGGGTATTGAAATATATAATCAAATGTTTAAATTAGTGGATCAGTGCAATAATTTTCAGACGAAATTATTTGCAATAAATCAGGCAGTATGTTGCATTAAACGCGAGGGGATTTATACGGGACGTGTGAATTGATAAATAATCTGTATTACATACGTTAAGGAATTTAAAAACCACCAAACTGATTTGTTACTAGATACTTGGGAAACGTTACGTGAGAAGGGTGTCAAACTTTTTGGACTAGGGCTTACGTGAGTATAATCAATCAGCAAAAGAGGCGGTGTCTAATAGGAATAGCGAGATAATTAGGTGTGAGTTAGTTTTTACTAGCGAACTTAAAAAAGCGTTTAGGGATAAACTTAATAATTATTTGACAGAGTAGGTGGGATTCTATTTGGGAATTATCAAGAGTAGCCAGTAACATAGTGTACATTGGAATTAGGTGTAAAATGAGAATGAATATGCACGTAAATGCGATAAAACGAACCTGCCGATATATCAGCCGACATGAAATGCTATGTTTACAGTTGACAAGGCCAAGAAACAATTTAAAACAAAATGCATTGTCTGTTTAAATTTAAAAAGAAACCCATTTTTGCTATTAATCTAATTGCATCAACTAAAAACCTTCGCTTCCGAAAATGTTGCTTTTAGCTAATATTCCAATAACTAAGCCGGATGACAGAGGTTATTAACTTCGTTTAAACTCTCGCTACGCAATTTCCACAAACCAAGTATTATCTCGGTCAAATCCGCAATCTTTCCTTCCAACCCGAGCGGGCGACAATCTATCGAAACTTGAAACTCTCCTTAACTCGTGGCCTTTATTGAGTTATTAAGTACAGGTAGATTGCTCCGGCGAGGTAACTCAGTTATCCTCCATCATTATCGGCGCTTTAAAGGAGGGGGGATTACTGGTGATACGATTAGCGAGACTGGGCTTGTACGGCGTTATCACTGGCGTACATCAAAAGTCGAATTAAAACGGGAAAAATTGAGATAAATGGTCGTTGATTATATGCCAAGTTTGGGATATGAGGGAGGTCATCGCGTTCGCGAATGTGATGTTAATTTAGATAAAAAAAAGACTTGCCGGTTTATACTTTTTTATGTGTCTTTACGTTCGTTTGATAGGGGATTAAATTTCGTCGCTGGTTAGCTTTAAAGGCCACATAGATACATTAAATTTTATTAGATTATTTTCTCGCAGACGAGAGCAATTTGCTGCAAAATGAGACGTGTCATCAAAATTTACTAAATGGAGCACTTCTAGTAATCAGGCTTCTATATCAGATCTGATGGCTTTCATGCTAATGTTAGGAAATTACTGTTCTTATGAATAAAATTGACATGTGATACGGTAATTACATTTTTTTTGCAGAAAGATTAAATTACTTAGTCCTTTTTTATCAAAAAAAGTAAGTACATTATTATATACCTAATTACTATTATTTTTTCCTGTTATGTTTATCTTGGTTGCTGTTTATCGAAATTACATTGCATAACTACTGCATATTGAGATGATATTTAGACTAATAATTACCCTAACAGCCAGAAATATTACATAGATATTTTTAAAAATATATGTTATAAATATTTTTCGTGAGAGGTTTTTGAATATATTTTTCATATTTTTTCTAAATATAGATAAAATATTCAATTAAAATATTTATTCCATATTTTAAAATTAATGTAAGCGCAATATTTTTTCTAAAATACTTGTAAAATATTATTTATATGAAAATTGAGATTTTTTTATGCAATCTATTTAATTTGTCAAAATGAACTAAAATTGTTCGTGGTTATTTATAATGTATAACGTCGATAACGAAAAGTTGAAACATACATAGAGTTGTCTAAAAGGCAAGAACTTGTCTTTTCACACTCACCATACAAGTTATAATCAATAATTCTGGCATCTTTTAGGCATACTGAAGGTTTATCAAATTAATCACTATTTTTAATTGAAGGTTCTAAATAAAAAACAAACGTATTTATTATCATTTTATTTGAATAAGCCAATAAAAATGAAAAATACTCATTTTTAAGTCTAGCCTTGGCTGGTGGCCAGGTACAACCTTATGGCTTTTTTCATATCATCGGTAGTGGCGCTCTCATGGCGTTTCCTTGTGACCTCTAAAACAATGCCATTTGTATTAGATCATACCATGAATAAAACATCGTACAACATTATCAACACCTACTAATACATTTGGAGCATTTACAATAATTGGAGTGGTAGCTACATTCCAATACTTATGACACTTATTTTTATTTTATTTCATAATATTTGAAAACATTCTACGTACAAACAGTAAAACAACGTATTCTAACCTCTATTTGAGGTTATAACGCTTATCTACCGAGATGAATCTCTTAAGCAAATCAACTAGCAATTTATCTGGTAGATGCAGTACATATATGATGCATAAAATTCCTACAATTATATTATTAAACGATTTCTGTACATAGCGATATTGAGCATTCCAATTACCTTATAAATGCCATGACATGTTCAAAGTTTTGCTTACCTCGTAGTCACCACAAAAACTAAAACACATCCCGCAACAATTAGTTACACAGTTAACCCTAATCTGCCCTAATCGTATACTATTATAAACTATAACATATACTGGACAAACGAATGAAAACGTTGATGATACGCACGTGCGCGTATACATTCTATATACCTAATCCATAGACGCATAAACAATACTAAATCATATAACACCGGCACCATAATAAATAGAGGTGTTGTGTTGACGTTCGCAACTTACAAATATTACAAATAATATAATACAAAACGCAGATATATTAATAGAAAAGTTACAGCGCTCAACTTAGATACTAATTAAATCATATTAGATATATATTATCTAATTTATTCTTTAAACTATCATTTGAAATAGGTACATACCTACTTAATATGTATGCATATTTTACCCATTTTATATTATTCGTCCTACGCACCAAATGTACAAAAGCAAAAATTTAATCTTTTTTTTTATATGAAATAAATATTTACAGAAATACAAAGCAAAATATTCTTGCAGAGTTATGAAAAATATATTGAGAAAACATTTGCAATAAAATATTATTAATGCTACATAATATATATATTTTTTAAATGTTTTCCTAATATATTTTATGCATCTTATACTAATATAACTAATATTCAAGAAAGATTTAATATTTTTTAAATATGTATAAAATTTGAAATAAATATAGTTGGTCACTGGGGTTAGAATAATTTTTTTAGTTTTTCCATTGGTGTTTCACTCAAAACTACTGCTGTGGACGGACACCTTGTTTTCGCAAGAGTTTTTTTTAAATTGCATAGATTTTTGTCATGTTTACTCCGATCAGCCTTTGTCAATGTTTCGTGAGAATTTTCACAGATGTAAAAGATTTTGTTTTTATATAAGATTTAGTTATTGAATTGATTGTGTGATTTATTTAGTTTAGTGTTCTGTTGTTTTAAATTTTATTTCATTCATTTAAATATTTTGCGTTCGCTTTTTTAGTTTATGTTATTATGTTTTGTGGTTTTGTCCGTTGGCGGACTGATCTGTTGCGGCTTCGCTGTACGCAGAAGTCGGGATTGTAAGAGGCAATTCTTTGGTAGATGCCGGCGTAAGTAGACGTAATTTTTAAATCTTTGCTGCCATTTTGTTATTGCATTTGATTTTGAGATTGGAATTCGCGTTTATTGTTTTATTTCCTCCATCAAGGAACTCGCTTGATAATAATTGTTATTATATTGTTGTGTACACAATTTAGATATAAAATCATTTATTATTTCGTGCAGGAAGATAGATTTTAGTTTTTTTCCCCCTCAATATAATTTTAGAGAATTAATTTTTGGTTTTCTAGTTTGCTGTTTCATTTTTATTTTATTGATCACCTCGGTTTGGGTGAATAGAAGCGATGCGCTTGCTTTTAGTTTTCAATTTTGTAAATGTTTAGTGTTCCACGATTTTATTTTATTTTAATCTGAAACTACATGGATTGCGTTGAAAAAAAAATATCTTCCTGAACTAATTTGTTTTTTTTTTGCTTTGATTGAGGATTTAGCATTGTCCTATTGTAATTTAGAATCTATAGCAGTTTTTTTTGATTTAAGCCAGGACCCTCTGTCCACGCTTTTTTTTCTGCAAAATTTTGTAATTAACATTTTTTTTTCTTTTTTTTTTAATAAAAATTTCTTGATTGTTATTTAACGTCACTCAAAATTCTGTTCTTTTTTTTTTTAATTAAACCTTTTCAATTTTTGGGGTATTTAAGAAAGTCAGTTTTCTTTCACTCACAATTTACTTTTCGCGGTTGGATTCAAGTTTTTATTCGCCAGGGTAACTCTGAGATTAATTGTTCTTTTGCGCCCTTTATAATTTTTTTTTTTACGTTGAGCTAACTAATTTAATTTTTCATTTTAATATTCATTTTGCATTTTTCAAATTCAATCAGTACACAGCACTACGTTTTATTAAAGGTTGGCAAATAATTATGGACGGCAGTGTACATTAATAATTTCAACGAATATCGAATATGGTTGTCGCAATTTTTGTTCGCCCTGTATCTTCGAAACAAAGAGGTTTTTCAAAAATCATCATAGGATAAAATATTCTTAGAATAAGCCAAGGAATAACCCCTCGAATTTTTGCCGCATATTTACCTAACACCCTGTATAGTGCATTGAAGGTATGAGAATGTCAGTTTTAAAATACGTAAAAGATATGGATTTCCTGCTTCCACCATATGAATCCCGTGCTGTATTGACTATAAATTATGGTCAAGTAGTTACTGCCGCAGGAAGTATAATAAAACCATTATAAGCCTTAAAAGTGATATTTTTACATCTTGAAATATACATGTGCTGTAAAAAAAAAAATATATCAGACAATCCAAATTTTATACTTAAACTTATACTTTCTTCGAAGAATTTCGACATGCAACCATTATTCAATTCGCATGCGGAGGTATTTACCACCAACCGCCTATTAAGGCACATCCCTAAGGCATTGTAAATATCTATTATGTATTATATACCGACTTGCGTAAATTACAGCGCAAATTACACATTGCTCAATGTTCTCTCCTACGACTGGATATTGATGTTAATATATAATATATACCGTGTGCTATGTATGATTTGATGTTTGTGTTACAACTATGGGTTGTAGTCAAGCCTTACGCTGCATGACTGATGTCTATGTTCCATTTGAATGGTTCCCGAAGTAATTTTATTATTTGCTTTGAGTTGTTAAGTTAGCAAACGAGCGTCTGTGTGTGCGTAACCCAATTTTTGTATAATGTATAATACAGTATATATGGGGAAACTATACAAATAGGTTCTGCACATAATGAAGGAAGTTGGTGCAAATACACATTTAAGTAAGTATTTGATTTATATATTAATTAAGAGTTTTGCGTTAATTTATTTATTATTATCGTTTTGTGGAGAATTTATTATTTAGAGTGAAATAAAATTATGCTATTTTTTTTTATATTTCAAATTAGGACCTACTTTTACGACATTTACATTTACAAACACAAACATGGGTAAAAAAAATTGTGACTTAATAACGTATTTATGTCATTTCACAGTTGATTCAACTTTATTTATGAACGAAATGTAAACTGGGGGAAAGGCACATGCAAATATGCCAAAGTAAATATACTGAGAATTGCAAAGAATGAATCAAATCAAAAATAACAAATATGGAAACGCTGTAAATATACTAAATTGGTGGAATTGAAACATTTCAAAGATTAAATAATATTGATCAGGTCGGGATTATGATTGCATTATTTTTTTTTCTGTTTTTTTTTTTTTTAACAGCACACTTACGTTTCTAAATGGAGAATTTGTAAATATGCGAATTATGTTTGATAAAACAACAATTGAGTTTATTGGTTCTTTTTTTAATGTGCTTATCGTGTGTTTCCATACATACGCAGTTGCACATTTTCCATCTTTTAATTGCTAATAATGAATATAGTCTTCATAATTAATAATCAAAATCTAAATAAAGGACAACGATTACAACCCATTTTATTACTGTTTTCCTGTGACCATTTTTAAAGATCTGAAGATGACACAAATGTGTTGAAACGTATTGTCACCAGTCTTCTAAAAATACAGTTATAATAAAAAGCGCGTGAAAAAGGGCTAACAAACCAAACTGTTCCTTCATTTATTATCAAACATAATTTCATTACAAGGAACAACTTAAATTTGTGTTCCATTAAAAACAAGAAAAGTTATTGCCCTTCTTTGGGCAAAATTCTAGTTCTTTCGAGCAATCAGAAAATTGTACCAGTGAATGCATAGTGTAATAGCAAGTATTGAGTTAATTAAACACAAATTTAAAGAAAATAGAATGCAAAATTCTTAGAACAATCACTTATAAAATTTTTAATGGCAATGCATAACTTTTCACATAAAACAATGAAAATGTTCGGGGATCTGCTAGACTCACCAGAATTTCATCGAAAGAACCTCACAGCAGCATATATACTAACAAGGCTACACCAAGAGGGACAAAAGAATTACCACTGCGAGAATTGAAAGTGCAAAGATTAGGATGCATATGCATAACTGAGGCTATGAGAAGTTGCCCAACAGCAGCTATCGAGGTAGTACTAGATCTTAGCCCTCTCCACATAGTGGTAGAGAGCGTGGTAAAAAGAACCACACCCAGAATAGTCAAGGAAGGAACGAGCTAGGCAAAAGGAACAAAGTAACCCTCCTGTGGGTACCGAGTCACATAGGAGTGGAAGGAAACGAGATAACGGATAATGTCGCAAAAAAGGGGGCTGGAATACTTTTTGTAATGCCTGAACCCTTTTGTGGGATAAGCAGCAGTACAATGCTGAAGAAACTGAAAAGAGAAATGGAGCAGAGAAAATCTAATTATTGGGAGAATCTCCAGGGAATGAAGCAAAGTAAAATTCTTCTGGGAACCCATAACTAGAAGAGGTTTATCGAATGCATCAGCCCAGAGTAAGAATAACATTCGCATATTGACAGGAATACTCTCAGGCCATTGTAGACAGAAAGGACATCTCAGTAAGCTTAGATTCGCCAAGGAATCTAAATGTAGATTTTGTAGGGAACAAGATGAAACACCCATCCATCTCCTCACAAATTGAGTAGCACTGTGTAATTCAAGGGCGTTGCATATGAGAGCATGTGAAATCGAAGAGGGAGACTCACCTAACCTGAGGCGGTCTGACATCCTTCATTTTCTGAAAGGAATAGGACTGGAAGGCCAGCTGTAAAACAGTATAGTATAGGGGGCACAATAGATATCTTAGGTCGCAGTGTAACATCTGCATCACACTGCAAGAATGCAATCAAGCAGAGCTGAAAAGAAAGTGGTGAATGAGAAAAAAAGTAAAATGGACAATTAACTCACTCAAACAAATAAAAAAAATAATAAATATAAAAAAAATATAATAATAATAATAATATTATAAATATAATAATAATAATAAATCGCCAGGTTAAATATGGTACCAAAGGGCCCGCAACCTTTGGTGCAGAAGCTTAGTATGTTACTCGGAGGAAGTCTCACACTGGGTACATACCAATGGCCTGAAGACTATTCAGTTAGTTATTTTTATTCCAAAACTTGGTAAAACGAGACAAGATAGAGCAAAGTCTTTGAGACCAATGAGTCTGATGTAATTTATGCTAAAAACTCTTGAAAAACTGTTAGACAGGACACATAAGGGACGGATGTTTTACCATAGCAGCCACTAAATCAAAATTAATATGCGTATCAAGCTGGAAAATCTACAGACGCAGCTTTGCATCATCTCCTACATAGAGCTGAGCATACTCTACAAATCAAGAAGGTGTTTTTGTGCACATTTCTCGACATAGAGGGAGCATTCGATAATAATAAAATTCGAAGCATCGATCTTCACATCATCTAGGAAGAAGGAGATCTATGAAATTCGATTAAGCAAGCTGCAGGTGGATAGGGCACAAGGGCTCATTAAAGGAAGCTTAGTTTACACAACCATCATAGGACAGGCAGTGGTTACTTGGGTTGAATGGTGGAGATTTTCCTCCTCTGTTGTGGAATTTTGTCTTGGGCGAGCTACTAGTGAAGCTGGACAATGAAGGACATAAAGCTTTGGGATATGCAGGTCATCTTGTCATTCTGACCTAGAGTAATTCAACAGTGTAGTGTGGGACAAAATGCAGAATGCTCTACAAATTGTACAAGCATGAACCGAGGAGGAGAGTCTAAATATCAGTCCTTAGAGAGGAACTTAGATGGTCTTGGACCCTTAAAACTCAAAAGTGAAAAAATAAAGCTGGTGGATGAAGTGAAATATCTGGGTATCGTTCCAGATTCCAAGCTTATTCGTAACCGACACCTTCAGGTCATTGAAACTAGGGCGGAGCCAACATTCATTCACGTTGGCTAGATAAGCTCATGGAAAAACATGGTGGTTGAGACCTAATATGATGTACTGGACATACATCTCGATAGTCAGATCCATGACTACTTATGCATCTTTGGTATGGTCAATAAATGTTCAGCAGCAAACTGCTATAGCCGAACTCGTACTGCTGATAATAAACAACGCGATTATTACCAGCTGAAAATGTCTTCGGAGATCTGCGAACGACAGTTAGATAAAAGTTATGTTATATAAACAAACAAACGGAGTGGTATTTTTTTATGGTGTTCACTGTGGAAAAATTAACAAAATATACAAATACAAAGTTGAAATTAATATTAAGCTGATAGAAAAGGATCAATATTCTAAAAATAATGAAATTTGCCTAGAGCACTTTTTACTCGATATTCCTCTCAGTAGCCATTCTTATAATCTACCATTGGAACTAAAATCACGCATTTCCATTATCTACAACATTTTTTTGTACGTAAATTCGCACATTCAATACCGCACTGCTATATAAGGCAAAAAAAAAAATTGTTTTTGACCGAACTAATGCAGTCATATCACGTAACATATTCATTCATATATTTTTTTTATTCCTCTATATGTTGGTGGTTCGACATCTCTCACGATGCAAGGTAATTATCGGATAAACGTCCACCAATGAAAGGATTTGCCTTCACTGGACAGAGAATCGGATTGGCTAGGTAACTCGATTTAGCGTCAGATCGATTTAAAAGCTGCAATGGCTCTTTCAGAGCGAACCTGGTTGAAGTTATAATAGTGGAACTTACTACCGCCTGTGATATACAATTTTTTATTGCAGAAGCTTTGCAACCATTGATGAACACATATGATTAAGGATTTATAAAAGCTCAACTAGGGCGAGGCCACAATCAAGATGAGGTACATAGGCATTCATCGCAAAATTGGTAGCTTATGATATCAAGCTGATAGAAAAAAAATCAATATTTCGTTTTTAGCTTTTACCACGATTCCAAAAAGAACGAAATTAGTATTAATAATCTTTGCCTAAAACACTTTTTACTCGATATTCCCCCCACTAGCCATTCTTATAATCTACCATTGGAAGTAAAATCACACATTTTCATTATCCACAACATTTTTTTTATACGTAAATCCCTCATTCAATACCGCACTTTTGTATAAGGCAAAAAAAAACGATTTTTGACCGAACTAATGCAGTCATATCACGTAATCTGGCACTGCGTTTCACAAAGCGGTGATTTTTTCATATATTTTTTATTTATTCCTCTATATGTTGGTGGTTCAACATCTCTCGCGATGCAAAGTAATTATCGGATAAACGTCCGCCAATGAAAGGATTTGCCTCCACTGGACAGAGAATCGGATTGGCTAGGAAACTCGATTTAGCGTTAGATCGATTTAAAAACTGCAATGGCTCTTTCAGAGCGAACCTGGTTGAAGTTATAATAGTGGAACTTACTACCGCCTGTGATATTCAATCCGTCATTGCAGAAGCTTTGCAACCGTTGATGAACACATATGATTAAGGATTTATAAAAGCTCAACTAGGACGAGGGCACAAACAAGATGAGGTACATAGGCATTCATCGCAAAATTGGTGGTTTATAATATCAAGTTGATAGAAAAAAATCAATATTTCGTTTTTAGCTTTTAGCACGATTCCAAAAAGAACGCAATTAGTATTATAGTAATAATCTACGCCTAAAACACTTTTTACTCGAAATTCCCCACAGTAGCCATCCTTATAATCTACAATTGGAAGTAAAATCACGCATTTTCATTATCCACAACATTTTTTTATACGTAAATTCCCTCATTCAATACCGCGCTGCTGTATAAGGCAAAAAAAAACGGTTTTTGACCGAACTAATGCAGTCATATCACGTAATCTGGCGCTGCGTTTCACAAAGCGGTGATTTTTTCATATATATATTTTTTATTCCTCTATATGTTGGTGGTTCGACATCTCTCGCGATGCAAAGTAATTATCGGATAAACGTCCACCAATGAAATGATTTGCCTCCACTGGACAGAGAATCGGATTGGCTAGGAAACTCGATTTAGCGTTAGATCGATTTAAAAACTGCAATGGCTTTCAGAGCGAGCCTGAGTGATATTCAATCCTTTATTGCGGAAGCGTTTAAACCGTTTCCCAAAAAAAAAAAAAGAAGTTCTTTATAGATGCACGTATGATTAAGGATTTATAAAAGCTCAACTAGGACGAGGGCACAAACAAGATGAGGTACATAGGCATTCAAAGCCAAATTAGCGGCTTATGATATCCGCTAAAGCGCGTGGGATGTAAAAAAAAAGGAGGAAGTTTTTAAAAGCCACGTTTCGTAGCAACCCTTATTAGAAATTTCGTACCATTTGCATTTAAATTTATTCAAATTTAATACTGTAACAGCCCTGGTGACATCCACTCACGCTCAACCGTTCTTATGGAAATCAAGCAGGGAATTTTCGCCAATTCTTCCACGCTGGTGAAGCAGGTTTTATCAATCCCTTCCTTATATCTCTCTGTAGATGCGCAGGGAGAGATTCCACGGGCAAAGCGGCTTACTCCCAGTTTTATTATCGAAAGTTTTGTACAGGGCGAAAGAGTTTTATCCCAAAGACAACCGACCTATTTGAACCTCGCCCAAAATTACCGTCAATAACGTAACACCTACCCACTCCCTCTCTTTCTCAGCCCTATATAAAAGATAACCGCGGGAATTTTGAATAATTCATCGGGGTTTTTATGGAGTTCTAGGGTGGCCATTGAATAATTTCAAAACCTTCGATCATACCGTGGAAGGTTTAATTTACTTTCTGGGCTGGGTCGAGGAGGAAAAGAGGAGTTTTACGCTTCTACTCGACGTAAATCTTTATTAGGGCGAAATGAATGCGTCCATCGTCGGAGAAGAGAATGGAAGAGGGAACAGGAAGAGAGGGAGAGGAACAGAATTGGAGAATCTTAAATACATAACTCGCGGATTAATTGGGCGTAGCTGGAAGTAGCGTATCTTTCCGTTCGCGTAATTTATTTTTAAGGATCCTCTTCGTCTGGGGGAAAAGGAATTTAATTCGATTTGGACGGATTATTGAAGTGGGTACCGTCAAGTCGAGTTGGGCGAATAAAAGTTACGCTGATTGTCGGGGTAAAATCTCGAAGTCGAGTCCTTGTTTATCGGTGGAGGGATCTTCTCTTTGTATACGTCAACAAAAGTATTATTTTGTAAACTGTTTTGCGTTTACAATAAAATATTTTAGTATTTCTTAAGCTATAATAAATTAGTGTTTTACTTCTGTTGGAAATTTTTGATACATAAAAAAGCTTATAGATAGCATTCATGATATAAAATTTGTTCCGCGGCTACATCATATATTTATTTATTTATTTATTTGTCGTACGTTTAGAAATAAACGTTGACATCGTCCAAAAGTAAATATTACATTACATTAAATAAAATGGTCAATATAAATATAACACATATAAATTTTGCAAAATGTCACGCTAACATTCAAAATTACGTTCAAGCAACAAACAACAAACAAAACAAATGTCGCACATCTGAAAGTCAGCTGGAAAGATATTCTGCTGCGTTGTAAAATGAATGTTCATGCAGATAGACTCTTAGTTTTCTTTTAAATTGTGACAGTGTAGTGCATATTTTTATTTCGTGAGGGAGTTTGTTAAAATACTGTATCGCTCTATAATGTGGATTTTGCTCAAACAAACTGGTTCTGTGACGTGGTACACTCAAATTTTGTGAATTGCGAGTAGTCATCGCATTAGACACATCGCCGTTACGGACAAACATCTGTTCATTTTTTTTATAAAATAATAGCACTTCTTGAAGGAACAACGAAAATAACGGCAATATATACATTTGCTTGAAGTAAGGTCTGCACGAGGTTATGTGGGTAAGCCCAAACATACATCTAATTATTTTTTTTTGTAATAAGAACAGTGAATTTGCGCTTGTAGACGAACCCCAAAACAGTAAACCATACCGCAACCGCGACTCTATGCTTGCAAAGTAGAACATTCTAATAGAATTGATGCTAACTACTTTCCTCAACTGACAAACCCCGAACAAAGCCGAATGCAGCTCCCGCTCCAACCGGCAGCAGTGCTGCCCCCATCGCAAGCGCGAATCGACGGTCACCCCCAGAAACCTTGTGAACGAGCATTCCTCAATAGACTTACCCCCGAACGGCACATACAGACTGCGGGGCGTACCTGCTGTGGATCCAAATTGCAATAAGTGGGTCTTTCGAGAGTTCAATGTAAAACCCCATTCATCACACCAGCGCCTCATCTTCAACACTACATCCGACAATCCGCGTGATACCTCCTCCACATTAGAACCACGAACAATAACACTGGTGTCATCAGCAAATTGCGAAAGCATGTGGGGTTTAATTGAATGATTTAAATCATTAACATAAAGCAGGAACAGAGTCGGAGCAAGAACGGAGCCCTGCGGAACGCCACACTCCAAACGCGAACATGGCGAGAAAAAGGATCTGCGAATGCCATGCTGCTCCCCATTCACACAAACATAATTCCGGCGGTCAGTCAAGAAAGAATGAAATAAATTTTTGGCAACACCCCGTATGCCGTACGCCTCCAGCTTATCAAGCAGGTCTTGGTGAGGAACAACGTCGAACGCTCGGCTCAAATCAAAGAAAACCCCTCCCACTGAACCCCCTTCATCAGTTGCGTTATAAATATAATTCAATACTGAATACAAAGCATCTGTTGTACATTTTGCCGGCACAAAGCCGAACTGTGTAGGGGATATTAGATTGTTACTCTGCAGGTATCCCATCAGTCGATTGTTTAGCACTCTCTCAAAAACCTTCGCAAATACGGTAGTGATCGTCACAGGTCTGTGACATATACATAACAAGGAAACATAGCAATCAGATTACAGATCTGATTGAAACTTGGCAACAACACTTGTCGAGTACTGTAAAATACATTTGTCTATTTTGGTAGTTGCTTATTACGTTTAGAGGGTGAAAGTTACCTCTATTCAAAATTTCAAGTCACTTATTTGATAGATGTCAACAAAACATCAATCGATGTGATATTGATATGTCACATTGTAACAGCAAACAATCGCTGTTTTCAATCAAGCAGTGTGATTTATGGAAAAATCATCATTTGAATTATATACAATTGTGAACTAGTACCAGTGGTTTTCAAGTGGGTAATCATTTTTAAAACACTGTAGCTTAGTTATTATTAGATTTCGTCTGTTAGTTCACTAGGAAAATTGTTGAGATTGAGGTGCTCTATTAACTGCATAAGTCTCCCTGTATAACAGCTTTTAAATTTTTTTAAAATCGTAATTAAATGTTAAAATAATACAGTATAAATTAAAATAAGTGATAATAATTAATAAGGTTGATAATTAATACTTACAAAACTTCATGGTACAAAATCTAAAAATTAAAAAGTCAAAAATGGACATTCAAAAAAAAACTTACGGTAGAACAAAACAGACAACAAAAACAAATCAACAGATTAAAATTGAAATTAACTGTGAGATAGTTTACACAGATACGGAATCAAGACTAAGAAAACGCATCGCAATATGACAAAACAATGTGAAAAACATTTCAGAGATAAAAAGAAAAGATTTATGAAAAAACCTATATGTACATTGTGTCTGTGTGAAAGAATACCACATATATTGACAGAAGCAACATCAAAATTACCAGTGCCTAAATAATTTCGTCAAAAATCAAAATTTTTTGTGAAAATAATGGTCGAGAATGAACATCATTGACTAAGAATTGATTAATCTACGGCAGGGCGAAGATCAACCCAAAAGGCAAGGCTATAGGAAGAGCACTCACGGGTGATATAGTTTTTTGACAATGCATTTGAAATGTAGTAGTTGTCAATAAATTCTATTATTATTATTATTATTTATTATTATTATATACAGGTGGACTACCACATACGCGTCGGTTTAGATACGAAAAGTGGTAACATATTTTCATTTTTTCTTTGTTAAATGTTATACAGGTTCAGAAAGAGCACATTTCAAAATTATTTTGAAGTATACAGGGTGACTCAAAGAAAAGTTACACACCGAAGTTGTGAAAAATTAAATGGAACACGCTGTATATTATGACATATTTTGATAGTACAGACTAAATAAAGGCAAGTTAGGTTTGTTTTATCTAACTCAACTCGTTTACGAGATAATTAACTCTCCTTCAAAAGTAGACCAAAATTGAAGAGGCATGCCTGTCATGTATATTTACGCTAGATATTTTAAACTGTATTTATTTTTCAACTAAAGCATTAGACTTGATAGTAAAATAAAGTAATGCAAAAAATTATACGGGGTGAACAACCATATCTAACAAGTAGGTATCAATACGTAGTCATAAATGGTGTGAAGTCAGATTTAATGAGGATTTAACCAGGGTCGGTTCTTGGCTCCATTCTATTCTTAATTTATATAAGTGACATTTCCTTGAATATACCGTTTCTTCTCGATATGTTAGTAATAAGAAATAAAAATAAATTAGCAATAGACATACCGGGTGTCCAGCCTAAGATGCAACGGTCCATAGCCGATTTATTATTGTTTTTTTGGAAAAATGTTTCAAATAAATGTTGCCTCGAATCCTATTCTACATATTTTAAAATTAATTTCAGTAATGGCGGACTTCCGGTTGTACCGGAAGTAGATACTAACTTTATTATTTTAAATGGAACGTATTGTTATTTAAATTTAACAAGGAATCCAAAAATGCAATAATATACAGGTTATTGCATTTTTGAATTCCTTGTTAAATTTAAATAAAAATACGTTAGGCATACTTTGGGGTTAAGTTGTACCGTTTCCGAATTACATGACGTTTTTCGAAAAAAAATGACATTTGCAATGTCTGCGGTGTTTGGAAATATCTCCGGAAATACGAAAGTTAGAAAGATGCGGTTTTCAGTTTTCGCTTAATCATGAAACAGCACACGTTTTTTATTTTAAAATTGCTTCGTTTAAATTACAGAATTATTAAATAGGGCTCTGTAATTTTCGAACTTTAAAATCATGGATAACTTGATTTTTTTAAATTGAATGGTATAGCAATTTTTACATAAATGGATGTAAAATGTAATTTTCTTTCGATTTTATACGAGGGTTATTGTGTCTATCTCCAAAGGTTATGGAGATATTCGCGATTTTTCAGTTTTTCATGATAAATACGTATTGCGAAGCGCCGGCCACCTTCCCCCTCGCATTTCACCAGGCTTGGGACTGGCTGCAGTAATACTGGCATGCTTAGAAAGTGGCCAAATAATACAATAAGACCACTGGAAACCAATAAAACTTGAAATTAAAAAAATGTAGAATTTACTGAAGCGCGTTGGAAATGAACCTTATTTAGATTCTAATTTTAACGGTCCTTAACATTGTATTAATACTCCCTACTACACCAACTTGCCTTTATTTAGTCTGTACTATCAAAATATGTCATAATATACATGGTGTTCCATTTCATTTTTCACAACTTTGATGTGTAATTTTTCTTTGAGTCACCCTGTATACTTTAAAATAATTTTGAAATGTGCTCCTTTTGAACCTGTATAATCCTTAATCAAAAAAAAAAAATCGAAAATATATTACCACTTTTCGCATACAAACCGACGCGAATGTGGTTGCTCATCCTGTATACAACAGACGAAATAAAAAGCATGAAAATAAAGTTGAAATTTAATAACGAATGTAATGTTAAATTAATTTTTAGTGAAATAAAGAAGTGATAAAGATATTCTAATTATATATAATTAGAATTGAATTGGCCAAATAATAGACTCCAACAATCAATAAAATCCCATATAAGTTTTAACTAATGCACAACCATTGTCAAAACTATTACAAACATAGAACAAGGTTGAAGTAAGTATAATATAGTTGCCGGAATTAGTATTCAGTATCTGCCCCTGTTGGCACTACTAGCAAAGAATGCTGTTTAGTTGCTGGCACAGTTGCAACAACTTAACTTCAATTCATTAGCAGCGTTATTTCCCTCAACAAAACTACCAACTTCCCCCAAACTCGAAAGAAACATACACAAGAACTCGTTAGTTAAAACGGATTAAGGGAGAAGTGAATTTAAAAATCCCTTACCGACCGTTTCGCGGAAACCTAACTGAATAATAACGGCTTATTTTCGGGAAGCAGCGAACGAAATGAACCGCTTTCACACGTTTTGCCTTTGCATCTGTTCCCACTTCTTTTTTTTTTTCTTTATTATTATTTTCCGGAAGAATCCCGAAGAGCATTTTAAGTTCTACAGTCGCTTTGCCGCGGCAAGAAAGAGTCGTTTCTCCTGTCGTATCATATTTCTCTTTCTCTCTCTATTTCATCTTTCTCTGTCAGTCGGCGTTGAATAATTAATTCCGGGTCTTCGGTTTATATTCGGAAGGCGTCTCTGGTCCACGCGGACCTCTCCCTATTGATAAATGGAATCCAGTCGCTCTTGCTGCGTGACGGATAGACAGGGTCGGATTAAGGGGGATAACAGGACTAATGAATCTATGAATGGGATTCGGATTGGAATAAACGCTAAACGATGCTCCCTCGGTGATTATATGATATATTTGGAGAAAAAGGGAATGCCACGTTTTGATTGATTAATGAGGGGGTAGAGCCTAGATTCTAGAATGATTTTTTTCCTTTATGGTAGAGTTGGGTCCTTGAAAAAATTATAGGGAAAATGAGTCAATATAGTTTGTTCTACTGTGTATTAATGAGGAATGTGCAAAATATAATATGATCAATTAAATTTACTCTCTAGCAAGCCATGATTTTATTTATTCAAAGTATCATGTTGGTAACCGACAGTACGGCTGAGAAGGAAGGGTGCATCATTGCCAATCTTGAAAGTCAAGCAGCAATATGCGATACCGGTTGTTGGTTGGGTCACCATTCGGACTAACACTTCTCAGTGGCTCGGTGTGTTCCGGCACTCTAGCCAAGGGTCTTCAAGGCCTGTAGTGCTGAGTTATTATTATCGTGTTGGTAGTGACAAATAAAATGCATCTGTCATGTGCACTGTATTAGTTTATTAACAATAAAAAATGTTTACAATAAATCATCAACGTTTTTACTATCGAATCATATTTTAGAAATGGTATAAGGTTAGAAAATGAAGATTGATTCGTAGTCTTTGCAGACGTGTTTGAAGAAATTCGGGCAAAATTTCCAAATTTTCCAATAACATATGAAAATTCGAAGCAATAATTGATACAGAAATCAGTGGTAAAATTCCGTGAAATAGGTTCTGTGTCCGGAAAACCAGGTTACACATGGTACACCATTAAAATGGACAGTTGAAAACATAGCAGATGCTGAGGAGCTAATAACTCTATCACCTAAGAAATCGATTCGTAAGCTTTCACAGCAAGCACAACTCTCATATGGAACGTGCCATACAATCCTAATGAAAGTTCTACAAAAAGTTCCATTGCATGCAATTGATCATGTAACCCGACTTAATTGCTGTCAATAGTTTTTGGGCACGATTCTTGCAACTGGTATAGAAAATTTTTGTAGATAGTTTTTAAGGATTGTATGGCATGTTCCATATGAAAGTTGTGTTTGCTTACGAATAAGCCCTACTTAATTATTGTCAATGGTTTTTGGGAATGATGAATAACAACGACGTTCTTGACAAATCCTTTTTCTTGAATGAAGCATGATTATTTGATTTATCAGAATATTAGGTTATCGATCTTGTGAAAATAAACATGAAATTCTTGAAACGCCCTTGCATTCTCCAAGAATAGGCGTTTGGCTTGGTGTTTCTCGCAGACGGATTACTGGTCCAATATTCTTTAATAATATCATAGATGCGGAGCGATATCGTAATAATTTATTACAACCATTTTTATTTTTTTTTTTAAACGATGCGCCCGGTACACTCAATTCATATCACATCATTCATATCATTTATATAAATTAAAAATCAAATGGGATCCAGAACCGATTACTGGGTACTCCCGTTTCAATCCTCATTAAATTTGACTTTACACCATTTATGACTACGTATTGATACCTATTTGTTAGGTATGATTGCATAAGTTCTAGGCTAATATCCGCAAAACCGTAATGACGTAACTTATCTATTAAAATTTCAGGTGAAATGCAGTCGAACGCTTTACTGAGGTCACAAAACGATGCATTGCAATACGCACACTCTGCGTAGGTTTCATATATCTTGGTCAATACTGCTTCGACTGCTTGCACAGTAGAGCAGCCCTACCGAAAACCGAATTGGGAGCAACCTAACTTAAGTCATTTACATCAAAAAAATTTAAGATTCTGTTTTTTTAGGCCTTTTCAAAGATTTTCGAAAAGTTGGAATTATAGAAATAGGTCTATAATTCGAGCAATTGTTTGAATCGCCTTTTTATACATATATTGGAGATACCCTTGCAACTTTTAGGCTGCTTGCATAAACGCCATTTTGGATACATTGCTTTAATTTTATAGTTTTGCCGGCCGCATTTTCTTTTAAATTAGCAATTTCCGTGTTTTTTTTTCCTCAACCTGTTTCGTAAGGACATCCAATTGTTCCTGAATTCTTTATAAATCCATGGCTACTGCTGATTCTGCTACAGCCAAGTCACTCTGCTCTTCAGCCTTCCGTCTCACGGGCGTTTTGCAAACGCTTCTCACCTCTTCCACTCATTTCTACGTTAACACAGGAAATGTTCGCAAATGTTTATCCGGTCGGGTGATTGTATGCTTGGCTATCAGCTGAGATTTTCGTGGTTTTCCTCACTTCTTGGCGAATGCTGAGAGACGAACATCATAAGTCGCTTCACGGGCGCAGGCATAATAATAACTCATGGCCGCCGATGTCCCCTGTATTTGGCAAAAATTATTGGGGATACTAAGGCATGAGTTATTATTTTACATTTCACAGATTATTATTATCTGATGTGTTAAAGAGACGCATTGGCACGAAGACAAGATTTGCTTTTTTTTGATAAGTATTAGCGCTAGATGTTCAAGGTACGGCGTATGATGGAACAGGTGTCAAGCATCACTAAGTACAGGTCTTTTGGTAGCTGAAGTTCCTCAAGGCTTCTATGCAGTCTTTTAGGTTTTTCGCCCGACGCCCCTATTACTATGGGTATCACCATAACTCTCCGCAGACCCCACATGCCCTCGATCTCATCGGCAAGCGGTAAGTATTTATTAATTTTTTCCGTGATAGTTTTAGTAATGTTGTTTGGTAGCCGGGCTGCGGCAGCTATTATGTACGCGGTTTTAAGACCAGTACAATATCGGGAATGTTGTTTGGGATAGGTTTGTCCGTTATTATCTTCCTATTCCATTAAATGCAGCTGATGTCATCTTCGCAAACTGGCGACGGCTCATATTCTTAATAGGGCGAGGGTTCATGTAGGTGTTGATGTTTCTTGCGGAGTTCCTGGTGTATTATCTTGGCTACTCGGTTACGCCTATCTAGATACTGCTTTGGTGCCATCACCGAACAGCCAGCCAATAGATGATCGAGGGTCTCATCTCTCTCCGCGCACATACGGTATTTGCTGGCTTTGAGCTGCTGCTCTTTGAGTATTAATCGGCGGTATACTCTGGTTGCCATACCTTGATCTTGTATGGCCATCATGAAACCCTCCGTCTCCGGAAAGAGGTGGCTTCTTCTTAACCAAACCTGCGATGCCACGGTGTCTATTGCACTGTTTTCTATTCCCGACAAGTATCTGCCATGAAGTGCCTTACTCCTCCACTATGTTTTGACTTCTTCAACAGTGGAGATACCGTCGGAAGGGTTGAAGTTATTGTTCGCCAGGCGTATGGGTGTCGCATTTCTGTCTATTATAATAAACTATTTTACTCCTGTTTATGGATCACTTTAATCCCATTTAAAAAAAATCTGTTTGGTTGATTATTTTAATTTAATCTTTTCGGAAAAGTGACAACAACAACTTGACTTTTTAAAACATATTAGTCAACAACAGCTTTTTTTTATTTAATACTCTCTGAAGACACTGTCAAAATCTCGAAGCACGTGCCCTCATAATATTGTACCAACACTGTAAAAACAGTAAAATGACATGTAAAATCGTTGGTAACAAAGTTGCCTACAATTTTACAGGTAAATTTGCTTCATAAGGTAAAATTTCTACCACCTAGTAAATTTCATATGCTGATGTGTTTTTCAAAGATTGTACTATAAAATTCGTATGTAATATTTATATGAACTCTATATTTACCGAACACTGAAGTAATTTTCATATGTATTTTATAAGAAGCGAAGCATTTACCTAATTCTTTCATAGCACCTAATAGGTCATAATGAATCGCTCAACCAGGGATCAAGAATGAACACGCTTACGCGAAACCTACGATTGTTTGTGACGTACATGATATCATTGAGCCAATAATAAGTTCAACAAACGAATAGAATTACCTACGCGCACAGATAAATAATCCAATAACCAATCACATTGCGGCGTATGATTTTCTTAATTTCCATGATATCTATAGTTTTACCCGAAAATTCAAGTAAAAACAAATAAATATAAAACATCCTCATATTTTTACAGCAAAATTAATAGTTCACTAGTAAAATTACTGTTAAAGTGCACTAAATGCCCCAAAAAATGTCAATTTTACACTTTTAAGTAAATTTTGAGAGTAATTACAAAATTGTACATGTTTTTTTCCTGTATTTTCCTTTTGAATTTTTGTTACATCTTAAACTTTACATGAAAAAGCTATAAATTTTACCGAATTCCTTTTCCATGTTAAATATCCTAGAAAAAACGTGTAAAACAAAATTTACATGATTTATTGTGGTAAATTCACAACGTTATTACATGTAATATTCCTGATTTATCATGGCAAAATTACTGTAATTTTTTAGAGTGTACTTGTTATTTAGGGTAATGCCCGATTTCGGGTAAAGTTCGATTTGAAACGGATACCCAATTTCTTAAAAAACGACAGATATTGCCATGTTAAAATAATCACCTTAGCCAGAGAACCAATTCTGAGAACACCCCATTTTGTTACACACAGTAACACGTATGCGTTTGCATACAGCTAATTTGTCTATCTTTAGCTGATACCACTTTCCCCTTTTTCCCACAAGAAATCCAATCAGAGCAACGTTAAAATCAAATAACCGTAGGCGAATTTACTATGCAGGGCACGAGTGGGCGCTCGACAACTAATCCCTTTAAATTCCTCAAATCGTATCGGCTAAAATATGCTAATTCCAATTATACGCGTGTACGCTCTTCGCCCTTTCCCTAACTAGGCATTCAGTTCTTCGCCACGTCACTGCAACATTCCCAAAGGGCCTTCCCCTCCCCACTGTTCCGTGTCAATCTACTAGGGCGATACAGCCGAAAGGACACCGTTAGAATTTAATATTAGGTGACCCTAGTCCGGTAAAACGGGCGAGATCCTGTGTGTATATGTGGGAGGCTATCCGTCACAGGATATACGGTAACTACTAATTGGTTTAGGGAGGGCGAAATATCGCCCTTGACTGACCGTGCGGTTGCTTGCGAATGGTAAGGGTTGAGATCGGTGGAGTGCCGAATTATGCGGTTGTACGGTAATCATTGATGTCCAGTAGAATTACTGAAGCGCAGGTCGAAGGACGGGATCCCTAATGAGAGGCTAGCTAGACGTTGCACAGGAGGCACAGAAGCGGCTGGTGTGTGGGCCGGTCTTGGGGAATTTAATTAAACATTTTGTCTGCGGAATTTGGGTCAATTAGTCGCAGTTTGGTCCGATTACCACTGACCAAAATGACCGCTACTCGATATAATGGTGATGATTGTCATAGCATGGCGAACGACCTAGTTTCCATTTAAATATAGATTTTAATTGAAACAGAGAATTAAATCCAACAACTAATGGATAACATGTTCGGTACTTGTAAGGAAATACGTGAAGAATCTAAGTTAGCATGATTTAAAATAATGGAATAGTCCTAAACCCTACTGCTGTGTACTGATTGAATTAATTGAGATTGCTTATTATTATTAAATGAAAATGATTTTTTTAAATGAAAAAGAAAATTAAATTAGCTAGCTCAACTAGCTTTGTAACTAGGTCAAAACTAGTTAGGGACTGCAAACAATCCCTCAATGCACTGGCACGAGACAACACGGTGTCTCTAATTTGAGTGCCGGACATTGAGGATAATAGGGGCAACGTAATCGCCGATGAACTAGCCAAGGAGGGCTCTAAGAGACACTTCATGGGTCCAGAGCCCGTATGTGGGATTACTAAAGATTCCGCAAGAGGGGAGATCTGGATCTGGTTAGATAAAGAAAGTACTTAGAAATGGAGGTCGACTGAAGGTCAACACCATACCAAAACGCTGATAGGGGATGGAGATGGTAGTTTCTCTGATAACCTACCCAAGCGCAATAAGAAAGAAGTTAAAACCATTACTGGTTGGTAACTGGACACTGCCCTCTGAAAAAGCATCTATACAAACAAGGCCGTGTAAGCGAACCGTGGTGTAGAAGATGCGAACTACAGGAGGAAACGAGTTTACATGTAATCTGCACATGTGAGGAACTGAAGGTACTCAGGCAGAAATATTCGGGAGAGATCTATTGGAGCCCTCGAAGGTCCTCAAGTTTCCACTGGGCAAGATACTGGGCTTTATAGAGAACACCAAGCTGCTCGAGTGGAAATAAGAGAATCAATAGGGATGGTACAATGAGCACAAGCTCAAGTGCCCGGACATCAAGTGCCCACCCTAACTTGAATGAATGAATAGCTAGCTCAAACGGAAAATATTTAAAATTGAATGCAAAAGAACAATTAATCTCAGAGTTATCCTCGCGAATTAAAACTTGAATCTAACCACAAAAAGTAATTTATAAGTGAATGAAATCTGACTTTCTTAAATGCCCGAAAAATTGTAAAGGTTTAAAATAAAATAAAAGTACAGAATTTTTAACCCAAAGATGCTAATTAACAATCAAATTTATTATTATACAAAAAAGGTCAAATTACAACTTGTGCAGAAAAAAAAAACCCGTGAGCTGAAGGTTCAGGCCTAAATTAAAAACTGCATTTGAATCTAAATTACAATAGGACAATGCTATTTCCTATACAAAGCAAAAGTTTTGGTTGTTCAGGAAGATAAATCAATATACTAATTCAATCTACGTGATTTCAACAAATTAAATTTAAGCGTGGACAATTTCAAGAAATTTACAAAATTGAAAACTAAAAGCAAGAACAAAGCTTCTACTCACCCAAAACGAGGTGATTGATAAAAAAAAAACGAAACAGCAAAATTGAAAAACAGAAAATTAACTCTTAAAACTATAATGAGAGAATTACAACTAAAATATATCTTCCCGAACAAAAATAATAAATGGTCTTATATCTATAATGTGCGCACATCAATATATTAACAATTATTACAAAATAAATTCCTTGATGGACAAAATTTTTAAAGAAACGAAACGAAATTTACAATAATCAAAATCGATTACAAAATGGCAACAATGATTTACAAAAATACGTCTACTCACGTTAACAGTCGATCAAGGAACTGTAGAAGAAACTTCTACAACGCAAACGCACAATTCACCGACAAAATCTAGTAGAAAACGCATTAACTCAAACTAGCAACCGCTAGACATCTAAATGAATGAAATTAATTTAAAAAAACTTAATTAACTAAATTAAATAAATCATACAAGAAACTCTTTACCTAAAATTATACAAACTAAATCTAAATTTATGAAAATTCTCTCGGAACATTGATAAATGGCTGAACGGAGTAAAGAAGACAAAATCTATGCAACATAAAATACACTGCGCGAAAAACCGGATGCCTACCACAGCACTACGTATTGAGGATTCAAGATAATGTAATGACTTTGTCATATATTTTTATGTACATTAGCAGAAAAAAAATATCATAATTCATAGTAGATTAGAATACCTTTTGGATCGCTCTAAACAACTCTAATCCATCAAGTTTTAAAAATCCACAGCGTTCGATGGAAATTCAACTTTGTAACGTACAAAATTTTTGACTAACCATATTGGACATAAAAATACGCTTTTTGTTTAGCTATATCAGCAGGTGCAAGTCAGAGCAATTTTAAAGTTTGTAGTTGTAACATCATCAAAACTTTATCGATACAAGTGTTTTGTCGTCTACGCTTCTTATTTAACAGTCACGAGGCTTTAGTTCAGGTCGATTTTCAAGTGAATAGTTTCGCTATTATTATATGTATAAACAGTTTTGTGTATTAAATGTATATAGAGATATATAACCTTTTTTACTGTCACTGTACGTAATAAAATACATAAATTCTAATTGTTGTTAAACGGAATCATAAAAAATTCTTTCCGTGATATAGTGATTTACAATAAATAGATAATTAGATGGGCTATCAAGATATGAGATGAAATTAATATATTGACAATTAAAAAAAAGAATTGCAATGTTGTCCTCACATTTAGTGAATGAGCCCATGTATTCGGATCCTACATCAGGAAAGGTGGAATTGGGAATAAGAATTGACAGGCTCTTAAAACTTTTTAAAAACTATTAATAGACTGGCCAAAAATAATAATTATGTGTAATAGCCAACGTCTGAAAGAAATAGTGAAAAAAAAAAATTTCAAATTTTTGAACCGAGTTCAAAATCATACTTTTAATTTTGATTTATAATATAATAATAATAATAATAGCAATTTATTGGCTAAAAGACAGGTACACTTACATACATAAATGCTATAATAGAGAAATATACATCATCTCAGCAAAAAAGACTAATTCGCTGTTGCGTAAAACACAAAGGCGCTCTTCCTATAGTCTTGTCGATGAAAACAAAATAAATAGTACTTAGTAATAATGAAATAAAGAGAAAAAAAGGTAATCACTCAAAATAAATCGCAAATGTGAACTTGACGTGTAAAAAGCAATAATTCTAACAGTTAACAGTAAAACACGGAAAGGACAGAACTAAAAGCATTCATTAGTAGAAAATGGCAAGTCAATTTATTACTTTTGCTGAAGGACTGATTTAAATTTTATTTTTATCGCCTTCGCAGATAAGGAACCCAGCGGAGAAAGATATATTTATTAAAGATACTGTCAATGTTATAAGAAAAACTTCTCTTATAAATCTCCAATCTGTTTCGGAATATTAATCAAATAAGAATCACGAACGTGGATGCAATTGATTGCGAAATTTAACTTTATTATATAAATACCGTGGTCTTTTTTCTCTTAAGTTGTTATTAAATAAGGTGATGGTATGGAGACTAATGTCGATTATCCATGTTCAAGTTTGAATTAGTTTTTAACAAGTGCGAAGTTGTACATCTTCTAGGCAAACCATTCACCAATCTTACACAGCAGTTCTGTACGCGCTGAATCTTTGCCGCACACCGTTTGCTAATACAAGGAGCATACGCCACATCACTGTAACTAAAATGAGACAAAACCAGTGCCTCACACAATAGAGATTTAGTAGGTTCATCAAAATGGCGACGATTGATGAAATAGAGATTTCAGTGCACTAAAGGCCTTCTGTATCATAAAGTTCGCTTGTTTTGCGAATCGCAATTCAGAGTCAATATAAATACTCAGGTTATAAATCCGCAATCCTGTGATCTTAAAGTGTGAGAGGCTAGCTGAATATTTAAACCGGATGAGGCAGCTTTCCTGGCTTTCCGGGGTTCGAACAAAATGAATTGTGTCCTAATGGGATTAATCTTTAAATGGAACTGATCAGAATACTTGCATATCTTTTCCAAGTCCTTATTAATCAGCTTCTATGCAGACTGAATTTCTGTTAACTCAAGGGAATAGTAAATTTGAGTCATCATATGCATATTGATGACAATTGCAATGCTCTGTTGCAAGCGGAAGGTTCGAAGTATGTAAACAGAACAGTAGTGGACTTAGTATTCCTCCCTGCGGTACCCCGCATGATATAGGCAGCTCCGAGGATACATCAGAACCGATTCGAACCCTCTGTATGTTGTGTGAAGGCGTTATTTTTCTGATCTTCAAACGCCCTTCTTGAGAGTAATGTGAGATCTGCTGATTTGTAACATACAATAAACAAAGAAGCAAATAACATACAAAATAATACCATATTACCTTAATTACGCGAGCCTTTAAACGAAAATAGACTATTATTTCCTGTGAAGTAGACGCTGCTTCAGCAAATGCCACCTTACTTATCATCAAAGTATTAATAAAATGAATTTAAATACTTTGTATTATACAGGATGGAATTTCGAATTCTTACATGACGAGCGAACTCTTCCATGCCTGAGGAAATACCGATTCTACTCCTGAGGCTATATAAAGAATCGCAAATATCACTAGGAGTAATGTGTCTAAATTTATCCCTGGTATATTAGCACATAAAATATCTGTGAGTGGAAAATCTGTAAATACATTTTAGCGCATATCAACTACTAGTATTGTTTGGCATTTTAGCATGCGTATGCGTCCAGAACTTCCTTATATCCAATAAAAGACTCGGACTTTCCTCATTCTCATTATCTCAACCAGTTTCAATCGATAGAATTCACTTCCACTACGCCAAACGAAGCTCATCCAGTAAAACTCCATAATTCCCTTAATGATATCCGGTTCTGGATTGCAATACCAGTCCAGACAATAGCATCTCCACTCTCAGCAAACCCCATCACGAAATCTAGTGGTCTGAAATCGCGACGAAGAAAGCAGAAACAGTTCGAGTGTTTGACTGACTGACAAGTTCCCTCCTTCCACTCTAGGCAGCGCGTATGAAAAACTGCAACCGAAAGGCGAAGTTTGCTCGTTACGATCAAGCACTTGAGTGAAGGAAGTAGTCTCGGGCCAAAAAGAAAGGGTAAACAAATAGAATATGAAGGCCGAAACGATGACGGGGACCGAGCTGAGGGTTCCGGTCGATATTCCGGTAGGTCCGGGATCCTGAAGGGGAAATGAACGAGGACGGGTTTCGATTTGCCAAATGAACTGGACGTATGCAAGCCCAGTTCGTTAGTTCCGCTCTGCCGCGAGTATTTTTTCCCCGGCGCTGGAAAGCCGAAGTCGGCAAATGGATTGCCCGAGTACGACGCTGAAGATGGAGTGGTTTGGTTGCGTTTCGTTTTGGAGAGACTTTCCGTCTTTCGTGTTCGTAGGTTTTTTTTTTTTTTTGTTTGTCCGCTCGGTTCCCCACGGAGCGAAGGGAGAAACTTGGGGTCAATCACTTAGTCGAGTTGTTTAATTTAGACGTAAATCTCGAGGAGAGTATTCCGAGGGAACTGAGCTGTTTGTATTTGTTCCTGGACTGGTTTTTAAAACTACTTGCTATATACAGTGAAATCTCCCTTGAACGGACACCAACGGGACCAACTGAAGATGTCCGTTCAGGAGGGGTGTCCGCAGAAAAGAAATATGTAGTAGATACAACAAAAATCGTGTTTTAACGAAAAATAATATATTAAAGAAACTGGACATTTAAATCGTATATGTATATAAATGTTTTTTAAAATAAATAAGAAACTTTAAACTTAAGAAAAAAAAGTTTATTCCTTTAGATATATACAAAGTATAATATAATATGTACATAGATACATAGATGTAGTATGTAATACAAAACAGTGAAATGAATAGTCACTTTAAGGACGCAAAAATTCATATATTGTTGTTTGTCTGTCTTCTCTTTTTCTTTAAAATGGCGTCTTGAAAGCGTATTTCTAATTTAGAAAGAAGCTCCAAAGACTCTGTATCTCCGTGATTTTCGACAAAACTTTTGAGCTGCTTGGTCAGGGTAATAGCTTTATCATAATTTGGGATAGCTTCTGTGGCACTGGAACTCATCGACATCAGAATCTTCCGAAAGTTCTTGTATTTCAACTGGATTTGTAATTTCTTGTTCTGAATCTGGATCTTCAACATACAAATCTTCATCTACGTTCAAAAAATCATTAAGGTTTTCATTATCCGTCAATTTCAATAAATTCTTATTTTGAGGATATCTGAAAGTACACTAAGAGGCAAATCATCTTCTAGCCAGATATATCAGCCTCAGTTAACTGGTCTTCACTTTGCATATTTGCATGATTAAATCCTGCTTTGCGGAAGCAATTTTGAACTGTCTCTTGGTTACTTGGTCCCAAGCGGTTTTTGCCAAATAAACTGCATCCAGTGATGTAATTTTTCTTTCTTAACTCAAAAGCTGTACCAGCAGTTTCAATGTTTACTAGCAGATGTTTGAGTATTGGACTTCGGTAATAAGTTTTAAAATTCTTTTAATCCCTGGTCAAGTGGTTGGCAAGCTGATGTACAATTAGGGGTAAAATAATATTTTTATATTATTAAGCGAACGTCTTTCGGATGAGATCCCGCATTGTCTAAAAATAACAAAATGTTTCTTTTTTCTTTAGCCATTTTCCAATCTAGGTCTTGCAACCACTCTGTCATAATTTGTCCTGTCATCTAAGCTTTGTTATTGTATTTCCAAGTTACAGGCAGGTTATTTATGTTAGTGTTTTTAAAAGCTCTGGGTTTAGCTGCCTTACCAATGATTAGGAGTTTTTCCTTTTCACTCGCCATACTTGCACAATGCAAAATTGTAAACCTCTCTTTGGGATACTTACCCCCAATACATTTTTCCTTCTTTAATGTGAGCGTTTTGTCGGGTAGAGCCCTAAAATACAGGCCTGTCTCGTCGGCATTATCGATGTCTCTCGGTGAATATCCCTTAATCAAAGGACATTTTTTTAAAAACGATGAAACATTTTCAGCATTAACCGAAGCTCCTTCTCCCGAAATCGCTTTAAAACTTATATTGTGACGAATTTTAAATTTATTGAGGCAAGCAGAAGAAGCACTGAATGTTGGTTGTCCCAAAGAAGCGGCTATTTCTCTTGCTTTACATCGTATTAGCGGACCTAAAAAAAAATAAGTTTTTTGCGTTTTTGTCACGACAAAACTATTGGTAATCTCACTTTTTTTATCTACATATATATCTTAGAATTTAATATGAAAAGAAAATCAACGCATTAATATAAGAAAACCTTATCTAAAAAAATCATATGCATACCTGTTAAAGGAATCTCCTTATGGCGAGCTGCTGTAAACCAATCATAACATAATTTGTCAATTTTAGTACCATCACCCGTCAAAAAGCTTCTTTTTTCATTCAAATTGCTGTTCGACATCCATTTGTTTAGAAGGATTTCTTTATGTTTAATTATATCTGCAGCTTGTGTTTTTCCAATATTAAAACGCTTGGATAAGTTCCTTACACTTAATTTCTCTTTATTGTAACTTCAACAATCTCAATTTTTTGTTTAAGCGTGAGAATTTTTCTATTTGGAGCCATTTCTACAATGAATGTGTCGCCCACTGTGTCTTTTCCGCATAGACGTCAGACTAATATTGAATGCAGATTCAATCGAAAGCGTGCACCCAAAGAATAAGAACGGTAAATCCCGACCAACTTGGGAAGTCCCTAATTCACGCCAGCAGAAATGCGCGACATAGGCTGCGTTTGTACCGAAAGATTAAAGTCGGTAAATCTCCGGTTTACTCGGGGAAGTCCCAGCGAATTGCGCGCGGCGCGATTGAGAAATGCAATAGCAATACTCTCGATAAAAATAAGATAAGGCGTTCTTTTTATTTTATTTTTTGTCCGGTTAAGAGGACATTTTCTCGTGTCCGCGTCCGTTCAAGAGAATGTCCGTCCAAGAAAGAGTTAATACAATGGAAATTATATGAGAGCCGGTCGGGACCATGAGAAACTGTCCGTTTGAGGGAGGTGTCCGTGTAAGAGGGGTGTCCGCGAAGGGGAATTTCACTGTATGTAAAAAGAAAGCAAAGCTTCTCTCGGTAAATTTTTGAAATTTGTCTAAATAAAATTTCCTTATTTTTCAGTTTTAGTTTGATTAAGCATTTCGGACTTCGGTCCGGACAGCACGATTTGAATTGAACTCCAAATCCTTAATTCATTATAATTAAGACAGAAAATAAGCAGACAAATAAGCACAAATAAGCAGAAAAAAAAGACGTCAGTTACTAGTTAACACCACTAAAATTGAGACATCTAAGTATATATGTATTTCTTAAAACCGAAGTGCAGCAATTTGGCGTGTAATAAAAAATACTACTAAGAATAATGATGTTTTCCACAATATCACCCTCACAGTTGCCATGATTAAGGAACATAATATGTATCTCGTAGATATTTTAACTTATTTAGTCAACTGTTCCTTTTATAATGATATGTTCCCGGATATTTTAAAATCGGCTGTAATTACTCCCGTGTTTAAAAAAGGGGATGATAAAATACCCTCAAATTATCGACCAGTCGCATTGACTTCTTGTATAGCGAAACTTCTGAATACTGTATGTTGGAGAGGCTTAACAATTTTCTGACTAAGCACGATATTCTGATGGAATTTCAACACGGCTTTAGAAATGGAAGGTGGATCACCACTACTGCTCTTATTAATTTTTATAACATCGTCTTAAAATGTATTGAAAACAGAAAACCGGTGCTAGGTATTTTTTGTGACCTGCAAAAGGCTTTTGATTGTGTACAGTACGACAATGTCATTGTGAAGTTACAGAGGTATAGTGGCAAATTGGTTTGCTTGCTACTTGTACGATCGCATCCAATACGTGAAAATTAAACATGTTAAACTTTCTGGTGAAATCGAGACTGCTCGATCTCATTCATTGCCGGTTGTGATGGGTATTCGACAGGGTTCTGTTTTGGGCCCTGTGTTGTTTAACTTATATATTAATGACATTGTGTTTTTTTTTTATCAGACATTTACCTAACCATGTATGCCGATGATATCTCCATATTAACAACGAATGATGAGCGAGAATTTATTACAAATACACTACTTCATACTCTAACGGAATGGTTCGCAACAAACAAGCTGTCGTTAAGTTTAGAGAAAACGAAATATATGATTTTTCATACAAAACATAGGCGAACAGATATCACAAATATCTCTTTGAAGGACACAAATCTATCGGAGGCTAAATCTGTAAAATTCCTTGGCGTTACATTTGAGTCTAATCTGTCATGGAATGAGCATTGTCAAAATTTAACTACAAAATTATCGAGTAAGTGTTATGTTTTTCATTGTTTGAGATCCCAGGTTACACTGGAATGTATGCTGACATTGTACCACGCTGAGGTTCTTCTAGGAGTGTCCAAAAACACAGCACGAGAGCAGCTAAGAAGTTTTGGTAACACTGGGAAAGAACAACCAGCCAAATTCACGGAAAGACCTGTAAACGCTCCTTGACTGGTTATCATGTTACCTAATCGCGAACAAAAAAAAAAAAGTCTCAAGATTAGTTTACATGGCTTCCATATTTATTTGGACAATCTACAAGGAGCTTTAGCCTTGGGATTCATTGGTACTATTTTTCCCTTAACATATTAAGTGTAATTCCACAAGTCTATAATTACCAGTAATTGGATCAACTTCTCTGCTCTAACACGTGTTGGTAGAAGCACATACCCACCTCCATCAAGTCTCGTGCAATTTAATCCATACTCACCATACTGCTGTCGAGCATTAATTAACTGACTCGGTTCATATAATAACCGTGTCATCGAGCTATAACTTGCGAAAGCACCTATGCATCTTCCATATTAGACACAATATGTATGCATTATGCAGATTCAAAGCAATAAATCTATTAGCGCATCAACCCAGACGAGGTTAATAATTGTTAGTGCTACTCCAGGGAATAGCATCTTCAAACAATTCCCCTTTCGAACATTATTATCAGTTCGTTGGCATTTGCATTGTAAAATACGCTTTAGCGAGTCGGAATGTTCGCCTAGGGTTATCAACATCGGCATACAGTCGAAAATCAACAAAACAGACGCGAAGTTATATCCGAATAACGAAAATAAGTTGCCCGTCTTGTATTAGCGAATGATTCTGCTGTTTGAGTTGTTGGAGGGTTTTCGAAAATCTAACGATTCGTTCGAGAGCCGGTTAAAATTGATATCGGAAGCGAAGTGGAGTGCCGCAGGGTGGATCTGTTTTACATCAATTGATTGACTGATGCTTGTGGAACGTACGCCATTTTCATGGTAATCGTTTGAATCCCGATTTGTTTGCCAGTGGAAGAGGAAGCACTTGGTGTTTACTGTTTGCATTATTGATGACAATTTACTGTGGTCGGATTGAAAATGAAGTGATGAGCGGTGCGGATATTAAGGGTACACAAAAGGGTGTTATGAATTTGTTTTTGTAAGCAAAAAAACCGAAAAAAGCACACTCTTCAGAGAATTGCCGAAAAGGTAACTTATATCTAAAAATCAGAATATGTCATTAACGGACACCCAGCTACTTTCATTTAATAAGTACTACCTATAACAGATGCCGAAAACATATTTTGTTATGAAGTGTAAGAATACAACCTTGCTTCTTTCTAAGAACGTTAAACAAGTTATCATATATTATGTAATGTATTCCGCCATAAATCCTCAAGACATGCTTTTTTTATGGAACAATATAAACTTTAACATAGGCCTTTCATAAAAAGACAAGCTGAAAGCTTTTTATAAATAACAAATATATGTTTACATATATCACCCATTCAATATGGTCCTAAATTATATTTTCCAAATCTTATCTCATAAGCTTACGCAGCATGCTTTCCTTGACCTGCACACAAAATTTCATGAATCTAGATCAATAAATAAGAAAGCTATAGACGATTTAATTGATCCGTGCACGGTGGATTTTGTCTGACGTTATTCATTCATAGTCATAAATTTTTGGTAACTCTAGGATGTGCATGGATTTGACGTATAAGTACCAATAATTATAACAGTGCTCGAGGTTTACGTATTATTGTTGCTAAAATCTATGAATACACCTCCCAATCTCATAAAATCCCCATATATTATTTCTCCCATAACTCCCAAGGTCTTTTAAAAAGTCGGATAGTATTAGTACAACAATATGCGTTGAGTTGGGAGCTGCATCTGTTTGTGAACACAGCAGTCCTAATTACATCTGTTGACATCCTTGGTGTCCGTCAAGATTTATGTATTGTTGTTACTGAGTCTTGCTAAACAAACCTTCAAGCTTATAAAAATCGCATATATTTTTTCTTTCACAACTCCCAATACCCTTCAAAAATATTGGGGAGGTAATGAAGATAATTGACGTAGAAGGGTTTCAATTTATTCATGTATATTTATTAATGTATCTATTACCACCACTCTCCAAATTGAATGTTAGATTAGATTTTCATCAAATAAAATTATTTTCAGGATCACCAGTATTTGGAAGAAAAAAAAATAATTCCGTAACCCCTTCAGAAATATTAATTCTAACATTAAAAACAGAAGTCCGTCCGCTTCATAAAAGTGAAAGAATTTTTAAAATCCAGCCAACCGCTTTGAATTTATTACGTATAAACAAACTGACCGTAAGATGCGTATGCCAGACAAGGAGGCACCTTCTCCTTCTAAAATCTTTAGTTTTAGAATTCACGTCGGCACATAAAACGTGTACGAAACGCAACAGAAAAATTACATAGCGGCGCGTATGATAGACAAGGTCGTAGCCCATTTTATCCCCACTCTATCGTCCGCACTCTGTCTGTCTTATTGTCGCTGGGATAGGAGCGCGGAGTCCTGTTCACGAAAACGATTTTCACCCCAAGTTGATCCGCATTCCATTGACCGATGCATGGCGCACCGATCTACTAAATCGTCTATAACTTTTTTATTTATTGGTCTAGATTAACGAAATTTGGTGTATATGTCAAGTAAGATATGCTGCGTAAGATTGCGTAATCAAATTTTGAAAATATGATTTAGGTTTATATTTATTCGGTGATAAATATAAACAAAGAATAAATTTATGTGTATTGTACATACCAATCACACGAAAGTTAAAGTAGATTAAGTTATTGCATTTTTTGTTGGTATAAAGAATTTTATTAAAGCATTTCACGTCATATACAGGGTGATAATTTTAATAAAAACGATATTATTTTATCGGAAAGTATTCATAGTGATTTAAAAGGAGAAAAGGTTACGTATTTTACAGACGAATAAGATTCATTAAAACATTAAGTTATTCTGGTAAACTTCTAAAATGAACAACCTTCAAACTTATAAAATTTCTTGGCGAAGCTTTTCTCCCAGAATGTAGATAGACGACTTGTTTTTGACTCAGGCGATTAATACTATAATTATTATATTGTATCATGTCATAGTTTTTAATATTGGTTTCTGCATCATGAGAACCTGATGTAAGTTTGATGTCGCAATTGTGGGGAATTATATTTCATCCATTTTTATCTATTTTTTTTTGTTTTTTTTTTTTGGCCTGCAGGATCAAAGTCCATACGCCACCGGTTGTAAATAAAGAAACAAAAGTAATAAGACATCATGGGCGCTATACAGGGTGTTAAAAAAAAGTTGTCGGATATTTTACCCAATTATAGTACTGGTGGTAATAAACAAAAAAGTCTTAGTCAACATGGGTCCGCAATTCAACTGTTTTTGACATATAGTCGATTGCATATTTTAAAATAAAAAAAAAAACACTTTTCGGTTTTGAGAATAGTTCCCTTTTGTCGAACAACTTACTGTGACTTAAAATTAGTTCTGTCAGACATCTGTCATCAGATTATTTATCATTTGCGTCAATTTTTTTTTGTTCTCACATTATGCATAAGTACACAAATGCAGATATGCATTTTATGTACGGTCGTGCGAATGGTAATGCCACTGAAGCACGGCGTATGTATGCCGAAGAATTTCCAAATCGGTTGTTACCGAGTGATAAGATTTTCTCAAGACTTCATATCCGGCTGTCCGAAACTGGTTCATTTAAAATTAATGGTTGTTCTGGTAGACCAAGATCAGTTTCTTCCCGCAGTAGAATTAGATATTTTGAGACGGGTAGAATACAACCCAAATATTAGCACCGAAGACTGCGCAGAACTGAACGTCAGTCATCCTTCATTTGGAGAATTCTGCGGGAACAGCAGCTTCTATCCCTACCACATTCAACGCGTGCAAGTTCTTGCTCCTCTCGATTATGATGCACATAGGGTTTTTTGTCATTGGAATTTACGAAAGCTGACAGAAACTCCTAATTTTGCGACTCCGATTTTATTTAGTGACGAGGCTGGGTTTACAAGAGACGGAATATTCAATTTTCATAACAATTCACGTCTGGGAAGATGAAAATCCCATGCTGTTGTTGAACTGCATCCCAAAACCGTTTTTTTCGCTAAATGTTTGGCTTACTATTTTTGGAGACTGTTAATTGTCCAGTATTTCTCCCTAATCGTTTAACGGACAAGTATACTTGATTTTTTAAGAAATGAATTACCCGTTTTGTTGGAAGACGTGCCACTTTTTAACAGATTAAATATGTGGTTTATGCACGATGGAGCTCCTGCGCATTTTTCCATCGTAGTTAGAATTTCTTAAATCAAGATTACAACGAGAGATGGATAGGACGGGATGGACCACTGCATGGCCTCCTAGGTCCCCTGGCCTGACACCTCTAGACTTCTATGTTTGGGGCATCTAAAACAATTAGTGTACGCACGATCTGTAAACATTTGGAAGAACTCAGGTAACGAATCGTAAATTGTTGCGAGGAAATTCGGAGGACTCCAGGAATTTTCGAAAGATTGCGTCGATCTTTCATAAAGAAGGTGTGAAGCGTGCTTAGAAATGAACGGTGGACATGTAGAACAATTTCTTTAGTTTTACTTTAAATAAACATTTGTTTAATTTACATTGCGATCAGAATTTCTTTGAAAATCTTTATCCTACTAAAACAATATGCAATCGACTATATGTCAAAAACAGTTGAATTGCGGACCCATGTTGACTAAGACTTTTTTGTTTATTTCCACCAGTACTACAATTGGGTAAAATATCCGACAACCATTTTTTTAACACACTGTATGTATTTACTTGTGTTATGATGGTCCGAATTTGGCAGTTTTAGAATACAACAGGGAGACTCACTTCACAGTCTGGGGCCTATCAGACTGACTAACGAAAGCACACATCACAGATTTCGGCCAACGGAAAGTAGGATTGACACACAAGGTATCAATCTAGGGAGGAATACCCCATTCGGGCACTTCATCCATTTATATTTACTCACACAGTATGACAACGGATTATATTATAGGAATGTAAATAGAAGACTTTGAATTTCAATTCCGTCACCAACAGCATTTTGTTACGTTTGACTTTAGATAGAGGGTGCTTTTGACAACACTCCCCACGAGTCTGTCAAAAAAGCATTAATTAATAGGGGGGTAGACGGCGTGATCTCTAGATGGATGTCGCAACTACTGTCTACCAGGTCGTGGAAGCGGGGTGTGACATAAGACCATCTCGTTAGCACGACAGAGGATGCCTCAGGGGGGGAGTTACATCCCTATTATGTGAGCCTAATAGTAGACGAACTCTTATGCGGTTGACGGATCTAGGCATATCCTGTTCAGGGTATGCTATGATATTGTCATATACGTCAAAAGCAAATTTGAGAATACCCTCTGTGACGTAGTTCAAAGAGGATTGAACTTTACGAGAAGATGGTGTCAATCGATTTGACTCAATTCAGCCCGCTAAGACAACCTGGAAAAGAAAATCCAATCTTTAGAACCATAAAACTGGATGGGCAAAATATAGACTGGAGAGCGGAAGTTAAATATCTAGCCTCACCCTAGACAACAAACTTCTATGGAACAAACATGAGCTTGAGGTAACCCACCAGGCCAAAAGAGCTAGATGGTGTGTAGAAACTTTGCAGGGAAAAATTGGGATGCAAACCAAATACTGCTTTGGATGTATCACAGCGATAGTGAGACCGATCATCACCTATGCTCAGTAGCATGGAGCAAAAGAACTAATCTGGCCACCGCGAGAATTAACCTTCGAAAGTGCAAAGATTAGCATGTGTATGCATACGGGGCTATGAGACCTGCCCCAGCAGCTCATTGAAGTAGTATTGGATCTTGCCCCCTCCACATTGTAGTGGAGGGGTGGCGAAAAGAACCCACTAAGAATGGTCAAGAGGACAGATTATT